>OX392463.1:124553594-124902493 GCA_947623515.1 Neoascia interrupta
GGAAGACCGTGACAGCGCGCATAATGACTCATTGTTGTCCTTTGACATCCATTGTGAGCAGTCCAATCAAGTTCATAGTTGAGACGAATTGGGCATTCATCACACGGACGAGCTCCAATAAAGGCGCATCTCTGTACGCGTCCCCATTTGGGTTCCCAGAAGCATTCGAATAATGATGTGACACATCGGCGCAACGACCACGACACGGGCTGTAATTCCTCATCGATCCGGCGGCGAATGTGTATAGGCATGCGAGCGATAATTCCAAATAAAATCCACGCGTGCTAAGAGTCGCATAAGCGCACCCAGAAACAGATCGAAGATTAAAAAACAACCACAAAACGGAGCTGCCTCCACAGATGACCTATCCACGATAGGTGGGACGAGCGGGACGCAGGTTGCCGGCGGCGGCGGTGGTGGTGGCGTTGCTCGGCCTGTACGGTAAAATTATTAATTCGTTGCTGTGAAGTTATTGGCTGAAGTCGGACGGACTGAAATGTTTATTCGATTCCATGACCAAGATGTTTTATTGATAACGACCCGAAACAACGATGAATGTATCGGAATTGGATGTGGCTGTGCCCGGCTCCTGCTGTTGATGATGGTTATGACCGGTGTCGCTTGATTGCCATACACGTCTTCCACGTCTTCACTGGGCGACGCACGGGGCCACGATGCGACATATTGCGCGTAAAACAGATTTTACGACCTGCTGATCACTCGATGATGATTATGGGACTTTGGAGCATTAAAATGCCGTGGGTTTTATTGAATTTGTACCGAGAATGTTCCCATCTTACGTGTTATTGGCCGAGATGAACGGTCAAGCTAGATACAGATCGCCGCGCGGAAAAACGGCAGCGGGAGCATCACGGAAAAGCTGGAAACCTCCGACGCCAAGCATACATCATTTGCAGATAATGTTCCAATTAGTTCGAAACGTTTTCCACCCGCCACAGGATGTCGCACGACTGCGGCAGGCAGTCATAATTCGCGGAATATTCCGTCCGACCCAGTCATATTGTGTGATTGTGCAGTTAGATTTTGGTTTATTGAATTTTCACATGAAACCAGGTAACTGGCCGCTTGCGCGCGTTGGGACATTGATTTTCTCACCCATGGCCGGCAACAGCAAGTCCTGCGCAGATTCTCGCCGAGGCAGCAGTACCACGACGGCTGCGCTGTGCAAATTGTTTGCTGATCGTTTGGTTGTTGTTCCCGATCGTAGTCGCCGTCGTCGTTGTTGTCGTCGTCGTCATTCTTGTTGTTTCGTTGGACGCTGGAGACCTATCACTGATAAAATCTCAAACATTGACTTGTTTCCCTTTCCGTTTCTTAATCTTGTGTTGGCCATAAACAATGCCAGGCGTGTACACTACTCTCTCGCGCGAGGTAGGAGCAAATCGAACGGCCAACAAAACCCAGTAACAACAGCAGCTGAAACTCTGACTTGCATGCAAGCACTTTTAACACAAAATAAACTAACCGCACTGACAAATTTAGATAGGCAGATAGACAGAGGCGCGCAGAACAGAACTTTGGGGGGTATCTGCCAGCCAGGGCAGACGTGGAGCAAATCGAAAAGAAATTTATCCCGGTGTGGTTGTTGTGGTTGGGTCGTTGCTGTTTTGGCAATTCATTGGCGCTCATGATTTCTACCACACCGAGAGTCCTCGACGTCGCGCAAACTCGACAGACACGTCCAAACATCCACACAGATCGGGTCAAGAACTACTGTTGTAATATATACACCGAGTTGGAATTCGGGCGCCTTGGTGTTCTATTTGCTGCAAAAAGGAACAGATTCATTCAGTGCCAGTCCGCGCGCATTCGATCCGTTGCACTATCAGTAGCCACAGAGTTTCATGTCGGACACGAAATCCGTGATCGGCAATTTGTCGAGTGCGATCGTTCTGTGTGTTGGGTGTCGTACGACAGAACAAATTCGCGACAACTCTGCCTGGTGCATCAGTAAGCTGGGTAGCATGCACCACTCGCATTTAACAGCGGATTTCATCTTAAATTTCATTTGGGTTTGCGGGTGCAAGTGAGTTGGATTCTCCACAATTAGTGCGTGCTGAAAATGTGCCATACTTGAGCTGGAGCCACAGCAGCCGGCATCGGGCAAGGACTCGTGCTTTGGAATTCGCAGTCAGCGCCATCCAAGCACGGCCTTAAATCGGATTCCTCTAGTTCGTTGGAGTTTTATTTTTTTTCCATGTTTTTTTTTAAGGAATTTTATGCAACACTGTGGGTGGGTAGAGGAGACTGAACGCCAATGCTCACATCTCATTGTGACTTCTCAATAAAGATGGTCGTCGAAGGAGATACTTTCTTTGTATTGCAAGTGCTATTGAAGAGTAGGTATACATTCTTGGGAGATTTTGACCGTCTAGACTTTGCTTACATCATGATCATGGTAACCGAACCCAATTGTATTTCATACGATTTGTAAGACTATTTCGAAAACGTTCTTGTCAAAGGTAGATTTATCTTAATTTTCGGTTAAATAATCATAATCACCTTATACGACACTTTAGGCCTTTGTTGGAGTATGGCGCTTGTAGACTGCTAGTGGTTAGCTCCCCAAAGTTTATGACTTCAATCGGTATAAGCAAATAATCAACACGATATTTCTAATCGATAATGGGCAAATTTATGACAGATTCCGTAATACCTGCCTACTGTCATCTGATACACACGAACATGATACCATACCTTTACTAAAAATTAATTGAGAAACAGATTTTATGAGTCAATTAAGAGATAGAAAAGAATTGATAAAATGCTTGGTCTATAGGCGGATTAAAAATTAATAATGCACATATCCATTCCGCCGACACATAGTTTTGCTTCTTCAGGTCGATATACGTTTTAATATTAAATTTTATATACGACTTACTGCTTTCGAAATTCTGTTTTTTGCAAAAAAAATCTGCTCTTTCAAATTCTGATTGAAGCAATAAAACTCCGTTTTCTCTGCTCTAAGCAAACCTTTCACTTTTTAGAAGTAACAAAATTGTAAAAAAATTAAGAAGGACGGGGTTGAATAGAGTATACCCCTATACATTATTGATAAAAGTGGCAGTTTCAGAATTTCACAAAACAAAATTTTTATAGCAGCCCAATCCATATAAATCTTTGATAAAATGTTGGTCTAATAATGAACAATCGCTGATAGTAGGGAGATTATTGTTTATATTCATCCACTTAATAGAAGAAACCAAAAGATTTATGTATTTATACATAACTTGAGTTATATGTCAGGCAGCGTTTTTTTTTATACTTAGCTCACGATCAAAGGGTTGTGGCTATACCCTTAAGATGGCGTAGCACATCGCGAGCGAAAGAATTTGAGGATAGAAAATAAAAGTAATTCTCTATCCAACACTAACGTTAATAATAGTGTAGTGGGCCCCAGATAGCCCTGTTGAAATATACTCCGAGCTTGCTAAAGTTCTCGAGTTTGTTTTCAATTTAGCGTGTAGTCAAAGCACTGTTTTGCTTTTTGGGGACTTCAACCTCCCCGCTCTTAAATGGGTCTCATCTGATGATGTTTCGCATTATGTTCCCCATTTCACTTCCCCGCATACTGCACTTAAAAAGCTTGATAACATAATATCTTTTGACTTACAGCAAGTAAGCTGTATCAAAAACATTAATAATCGAATACTCGATTTAATTTTTACATCTGACGCTATTAGTACTGTTGCTTCTAAATCTTCGTGCAACAATACTAAGTTAGACACTCACCATCCCCCGTTGGATGTTTTTCTTGACTTGAGCTGTCATATACATGAGATTGTCAACTCATTTGATGGTTCATACACTTTTGACTTCCGAAAGGCCAACTTTCGCACATTATCTGACGAACTGAATAGATATTGTATTTATGACATAGTCGGCTTCACTGACATTGAGCATTCTTTAGTTAAATTCTACTCCATACTCAATACCTGTATCAGTAATACAATACCTATGAAGCTAAATAAGAATTCTAATTTCTGTCATCCATGGTATACCAATGAACTGAAAGTTTTACCCAAAAAGCGCAATAAAGCGTGGAAAACATACATCAAGAGCTTAAATACCATTGACCATGACAATTTCTTGTTACTTTTCAATGAATTTAAGGCTCTCTCAGAGCGCTTGTACAATAACTATGTTTCTCTAACTGGCTTGAATTTTAAAACCAATCCTAAGGAATTTTGGAAGTTTGTAAATTCCAAAAGAAAAACTGATGGCTATCCATCCCCTCTTAAATATAATGATTGTTCTTCTAACGATCCTGTCGTTATTTGTAATAATTTCGCTGATCATTTTTCTAAATCGTTTAGGCACGGTCCATTTACTGTTGACTCTAATTATTTCAAGTACCTCAAAGATTTTGCTCAGGTTAGTTTTTGCGATGTACCAATACATTTCGGAACTTTTATTGAGCTTCTATCTACCCTGAATGATGATTGCTCAACTGGTCCAGACGGAGTTCCTCCTATTGTTTTGAAGAATTGTAAGGATGTTCTCGCCTCTCCTCTGCAGCATTTATTTAAGCTTTCGCTATCATCCGGCCAGTTTCCATCCATCTGGAAAGTCTCATTTATTACGCCGGTTTTTAAAAAGGGGGACAAAGGTCATGTTTCCAACTTGGCAACAGGCCAATTGCCAAACTCTCCACCATCCCGAAATTGTTTGAGCAATCAATTTGCGACAGCCTTATATTTTACTGTCGTAACATAATTTGTAAAGAACAGCATGGCTTTGTTAAAAATAGGGCTACTGTCACAAACCTATTATCGTTTCATAGTAAATGTTCTGATGATGTTGAGAATGGCTTCGAGTTGGATTGCATTTTTACCGACTTTTCTAAGGCTTTCGATTTAATTTCGCATGAAATAATTGTCAATAAATTTACTTCTCTTGGGTTTCCTCCAAATTTTATTTATTGGATTACGTCCTATCTTAACTCAAGATCATATAAAGTTAAGTTTCGAGGGGTTAGATCCCTTTCTTGCACTATCCGGTGTTCCCCAGGGAAGTCACCTTGGTCCACTATTATTTATTATTGCTGTAAACGATGCACCTTATAGTGTTATTTATAGTAAAATACTGTCTTATGCAGACAATATGAAAATATATTAAACAATTAAGAACTTGAATGACCATGTCCTTCTTCAGTCCGATATTAATCGTTTTGATACTTGGTGTAACAAAAACGGACTCTCCCTGCTAAGTGTCAAGTAATCACTTTTTCTAAAAGCGTGCAGCCACTAAATTTTCTTACTGCATCAATGAACATGCTCTGCGCCGTGTTCAACATTTGAAGGATCTTGGAGTTATCTTTAGTCAAAATCTTGACTTTACAAAACACATTAATCATATCGTAAATAAATCCAACTGCATGCTTGGTTTTATTAAAAGATGGTCTAAGGAGTTTAATGATCCTTACATCACTCTTTCCCTTTATAATAGTTTTGTTCGTACACACCTTGAATACGCATCGCAAGTTTGGACTCCATCCCAACTTTGCCATACCAACAGGATCGAAGCGATCCAGCGTAGAATTGTTCGTCTTGCACTCAGGGGTTTTCCTTGGGATGATCCTATTTGTCGACCTCCATATACTGATCGTCTTAAATTACTTAATATGCAAAGTCTTCTTCAAAGACGTATCAATAATGACTTAATCTTTATTCAGCAATTAATACAAGGTCTTATAGATGCACCTGACCTTCTGTCTGCTATTAACTTTAGATTTCGTGGAGGCTCTCATAACCTCCGAAATATCAGACTGTTACACATCCCACGGCATCGAACTAACTATGGGAAAAATGAGCCTATTAGCCGCATGTGTTTAATTTATAACGACCACAGCAGTATGTTAGACTTCAATGTGGACAAAGCCAAGCTAAAGAGGCTGCTTCGTTATTGTTAATTCATAATTTGTGTTTAATCTAATTTGTTTTATTTTTCACTCTTGTAACCATTGTTTGAAAATATACTTGTCTTAATTTGTTTAGTGTTTAGTGTTTGGTCTTAGTTAATGTTTATTTTTTCCACTAACACTTGCACTAATTGATGAGCCCGTGGTAGCAGTTTCTGCTTGGCAAATTTCTGCTGCAGATATTGTTTGTAATAAACAAGCTGCATTCACAGATCTGATAGTGCAGTAAAAAAAAATAAGCCAAGTCTGCACAGAAACACCAAAGCTTATCCCCGCTAAAGTTATGCATCTACGGAGGAAAGCAATAACATAACTAGCAGAGTATTTCATAAAAACATTTGGCACGCATCTAGTTGTTGCCCATTCTACACTGCCGGACAAAATTAGAGGAACTATGGTAATATTTTGTTCGGCGTTTTATAAATTAATGAAACCATTAGTTATTTAAAAATATCCCATTTTTAGGTTTTTTGCTTTTTTTCATATGAAAACAGGTTAACAAAAATTTTGAAATGAAGTAAAAATAAAATTTAAAAAAAATACTCATCAAAAAAGTAATTTTTCGTTAATAAGCTTTCGCGAGCACCCCCGAATAAGACAATTTTGAACCACCTTTCGAACAAGCTGAAGCACGAACTGCAAGACTTTAAAAGTCGCGAGACTGCTTACCTCGAAAGTTTGACTGTCGATAAAGGTTCGAACTACTCTCTTTGGAAAGCAGTGAAGTCCGTTAAGAAGCCCATAGTACACTCTGCGCCAGTAAGAAAAGCCAACGGCGAATGATCAAAAGAAGACAAAGAAAAAGCGGATTTATTTGCGGATTACCTAAAAGAAACATTCAAACCGTTTGACGGGGAACCGTTGGTCGAGGAGCTCAATCCCTTCGCGGTACAAGATAATTATAGAATTAAAACCGTGTCATTGGCTGAACTTCGTCAAACGATAAATAATCTGTAAAACAACAAAGCCCCTGGCTACGACTTAATTACTAGCGAAATTTTAAAGGAACTACCGAAAAAAGCTTTGGTCAAGCTACTCTATATCATTAACGCATCTATGAGAATTTTATGCGTTCCAAGAAAATGGAAAGTGGCCGAGGTCATAATGGTTCCGAAACCAGGAAAATGTCCGAGCGACAAAAAGTCATACAGACCTATTTCGCTACTGCCGATAACATCTAAGGTATTCGAGAAACTGTTGCTTAAAAGGTTGCAACCAATCATTGAAGAAAGACGATTGTTTGCGGATCACCAATTCGGATTTAGAAAAAAGCATTCAACAATCGACCAGGTATATCGAATAGACTTAGCTTACCAGAAAAACTCTATAGAATCTTAGAGTCTTACCTTGAAGACAGAATCGTCCACGTAAGGTTCGAAAGTGAGTACTCGGAATTCAACGAGATAAATGCCGGTGTCCCGTAAGAAATTGTTCTCGGCCCAATATTATTTTTGCTTTACACTAGAGACATACGCGACGATGAGGGAACAATTTTAGCTACGTTCGCTGATGACACTGCTATTCTCGCTATTGATACAACAGTTGAATTATCAACAGGGAAACTTCAGCGCGCTTTAGACAAAATATGCGACTTGACGAAGAGCTGTCGAGTCGTCCTTAACGAGACTAAGTCAACGCATGGAAACTTTACTCATAAATAGATAAACAACAATTCATTAACTCGGTACAAATCCCGTACTCAAAGCAACCGAAATATTTGGGAATGACTCTAGACGCAAAACTTAAATGAAAGCCGCACGTTAAAAAGAAACGCGACGAGCTCGAAATCAGGTTTAGAGAAATGAATTGGCTTATCGGATGATTTTCGAAACTAAGCATATATAGCAAACAGCTTTTGTATAAGCATAGTGCTAATACCATGTTGGATTTACTAAACCAAGCAATATATCTATTTAAGAAACTTTTAAAAATAAGACACTCAGAGCAATCGTTAATGCTCCATGGTACATAAGAAATAGCCATCTACAACGAGATCTAGGAATCGCAACCGTGACTGACGAGGTCAGAAATGGGAGGTTTTTTAGTGAGTAAGAATTTCACACTACTATGAGCATGCGCGGCCGTTCCTCGTAGTGCCTATGAAGGTTTTTCCTACCCACGGAAAAAATAAAATCGCTAAATGGGGGACCACCAACCCCAGAAGCGTTCATAGGCTTTTACTCCATGGGAAGAATAATCAAGTTTATACTTCGATTTTCTGATTTGTGTTTTATCTGAGTAGTTTTTGGAACCAAGGCAAAAGGAAATTAGAAAGGTCGGACTAGATCACACTCGAGAAAGCTCACGACAAAATATAGTTACTGATTTGATAAATGAATCTGTTAATTACGTCAGATTCGTATGTCTCATATTCGTTCGTAAAGATACTTTCTTTCAAAAAATACTCTGAAATATAAAAATATCTCCTGCAAAATTCTACAGAGCGTCTGTTACTCTTGTGCTTGATCTCGAATTGAAAAGTTCGTTGCTCAACTCTTTTGTTTTAATAACGCCAGGTATGTTTGCTAGAAAGCACAAATTTGTAAATGTTTGAGTTTAAATGATAAATAACTACGTAAACATGAGGTTTCTTGTACCTGAATTATAGCCGTTTTTTAATTTACACAAAATATATTATTCTTGCTATTTTTCCCATACGATTGTTCCTTTGTGTTTTGATGAGATTGTAACCTTCAGTGCCCTATTCCATTGAGAAAATCATTGTCCTTAACTCCTCCCCTTGATAAGTTTTAAGGCTTCCGCGGTTGTTAATTGACATGACAAGAAACTTTTCGGATTAACCACGTTAATAACTATTTTTAATGAGTACAATACTAGACTCACCCCGAACGTTTCGCTCAAGCTGCATTGAGCGTGGTCACCGGGAAACTGCTATGAAAGTGTTATCGCTGAGATCGGCTGCATAGATTGTAGCGGTGCGTAGACGGTTTTGACTCATCTTGTTGTTGTAGTTGGGATGAAGGTGGTTGAGAGCAAACTGTACTAACTACATCACCGGGTGTTTCTAGGACGATTGGGAGTGGGCGTGTGATGTTGATCTCGGGGTCCCATGTACGCGAAAGTTTAAAACTATCATCACGATTGAATTTTTGGTGGCGTTTTATTTCAATCGCTTCGCGGACCAATCGAGGGATGTAATGATTTTCACGAGCTAAGATCTTGGCTTGGTCAAAATGGATCCAGTGGTGTTCATCTGGATTATCCAAGATATGCTCGCATATTGCAGATTTTTCCCGTTGTTTTTTAGTCACCACACTGATGTGTTCTTTCAAACGGGTTGTAACACTTCTTCTGGTTTGCCCTACATAAGACGACCCACAGCTACAGGGGACTGCATAAACGCCCGGCGTTTGAAGAGGAAAGTAATCTTTCGGCGACGTTAGGTATCTTCTCACCTTTTTTGGTGGTAGAAATATGGATTTTATCCCATATTTCTTGAGTACTTTTCCTACTCGGTCTGTAACACCTTTGACGTATGGTAAGAAAGCTTTCTTGTCTTAATTGCTTTCGTCCCTTTCTCTTGGTAAATCTGGCTTCCATATTCTTTGCCTTTTCGTATAGCCGTTTGCTTTAAGTACGTCCTTGACCAGGACAAGTTCAGCGGAAAGATGGTCGTATCACAAATTTTGTGGGCCCGCTGAACCAGTGTCGAGACAACGGATCTTAGGTTTGCCGGTTAGTGGTGAGAAGTAGCATGTAGCTGTGTGTCTCAAAGTCCCGTCGGGTTTCCTTAAAACTCTCACATCCAAAAACGCGATTGAATTGTCCTTTTCTTTTTCCATCGTAAACTTGATTTTTGGATGTTGCGAGTTAAGATGTTCTAGGAAACTCGTGATGGGGGAGATATTTAATATACAGAAAGTATCATCCACATACCTCAGCCAGATTTTCGGCTTATTTTCGAAGTTTTTTAGGGCTTTTGCTACGATTTTCCGACGATTTTTTCCTGGAAAGTGGCACCACTACCAGTAATTTTGATTGGAATCGTTTACCTGACACCAATGTATCGGAGCCAACCGATTTCAGTGTTGTGACTGAAAGTGATATTCTCTCTGCACTTGCTTCATTGAAGTCGAATGCTTTTGGCGAGGATGGTTTACCACTTCGTTTCATTCGCCTCATTCTTCCCGAAATTATTCGTCCTCTTACGCACATAATTAATTTTTGTATCACCACATCAACTTTTCCCTCTGTTTGGAAGCGCGCTAAAGTAATCCCAATCGCAAAAAAAGCTAATGCTTCTACTCCTAACGATTATAGGCCTATTAGCATTCTGCCGTGTCTGTCAAAAGTGTTCGAGAAAGTGCTTGCTCAGCAAATCGTGGATCATCTAGCAGTTAACTCCCTTCTATACCCTTTTCAATCTGGCTTTCGAGCTGGATACAGTTGTTCTTCTGCAATTGTTAATGTCCTTGAAGAAGTCCGTAAAGATTTTCATCAAGGTTTTGTTACTTTGCTTTGCATGCTCGATTTCTCAAAGGCTTTTGACAAAGTAGATCATGCCATTCTCTGCTGGAAACTTAAGCATCTGTTTGGATTTAGCGATAGGGCTGTAAGGCTTCTGCAGGACTTTCTCTCAAACCGATCGCAAAGAGTTTTAATAGGCGAGAGACTTTCTGCGAGTAAGCTTCTAAAGCAGGGAGTGCCGCAAGGATCAATCTTGGGTCCAATATTGTTTTGCATCTTTGTTAACGACCTTCCTTCAGTGTGCAAAAATTGTTCTGTCTATTTTTACGCGGATGACGCTCAGATCCGTATTTCCCTTCCTCTAAACAAGATTGACCAGCTTGTCTTACTGTTGAATGAAGATTTGTTTGCGATTAACGAATGGGCTTTCAAAAATGGGCTCCTTCTTAATCCAAATAAATGTTTAGCACTGCCTATATCAAAAAAGTATTTTGACCTCAACTGTATCCCGGACATTTGGCTTGCGGACTGTAAACTAAAAATTGTCGAATCTGCAACCTGCCTTGGATTTGTTTTAAACAGAAATCTTTCTTGCTACGATCATGTTAACCGCGTCATTGGTTGTGTTTACGGGT
Source organism: Neoascia interrupta (assembly GCA_947623515.1). Taxonomy (NCBI): domain Eukaryota; kingdom Metazoa; phylum Arthropoda; class Insecta; order Diptera; family Syrphidae; genus Neoascia; species Neoascia interrupta. The sequence goes on from OX392463.1 coordinate 124,564,599, forward strand.
GCTTGAGAAAACTGTGGCGAACCGCCAATTTTATTCCCATAGCTACTCGGCAAAAGCTCGTTCGCACCCTTATTATGCCCTTACTGACATATTCCGAGGTTGTTTATCCTAACCCTGACTCACTTTCGATGCATAAGCTTCAGGTGGCGTTCAACGATGCGATCCGGTTTATACACAATCTCCGCAGATCTGACAGAATTTCTGTTCATGCCACTCACTTCCTAGGACGCACTTTAACACAGCACATAAATGCCAGAAACTGCATCTTTCTCCACAAAGTGATAACAACTAAGTCTCCTCGATACGTTTACGATAAACTCGATTTTTCGCGTTCGCGTCGAACATTGAATATTAATGTGCCTACTTTTAAATACCTTAACTCCTCCAGGTTATTTTTTGTTCACACGATCAGGCTATGGAATGCATTACCTACGAGCATCAAGACCATCAACAGAACCACAACTTTCCGCTCGGCAATCATGAATCACTTCTCTTCGCTCTAAAACTATAATCTATTTTCTGAACTTTTTACTTTCCTTCTTTATCTAATTCTATCTCTCCACCTTCCTCTAGATTTAAGATATTGTATAAATATGAATTCATGTTAATTTTTAGTTTCTATAATTAATACCAATATTGTATAGTACTATAAAAGACCAAGTCTTCATGTACACCCGCCCTATAATGTAAATAAATTGAAATTGAATTGAAATTGCTTCAAAATATTCCATCCACAAGTCTGCCACAAGAGGGGCTGGGGGTAAACCCATAGCAACACCATCTACTTGCAGATAGAACTGCTTATTGTAGCTAAAATACCCTGATGTTAGGCAAAGCTCTAAGAGTGGCAAGTATTTGTCGTTAATGCCGAAAACCGGGATAAGATCACGGACAACATCGAGAACTTCCTGTATTGGGACATTTGTGAATAGTGATTCCACGTCAAAACTCACCATGACCTCATCAGCGTCGAGTCTTAAACCACTTAAAATGGACACAAAGTGGGAGGAATCCTTTATATGGTGTTCCGTTGCCCCAGTCAAAGGTTGAAACACTTCCACTTAATGCTTTGTTAAGAGATAGTACGGGTCATTTATTTCACTAACTATTGGTCGCAGGATATCCTTCTTTGTGAATTTGCGGTATTCCAAGATCTTAGCGCGTGAAAAGCATTACATCCCTCAATTGGTCCGCGAAGCGATTGAAATAAAACGCCACCAAAACTTCAATCGTGATGATAGTTTTAAACTTTCGCGTACATGGGACCCCGTGATCAACATCACACGCCCACTCCCAATTGTCCTAGAAACACCCGGTGATGTAGTTAGTACAGTTTGGTACAGTTTGGTACAGTTAAGTACTCTCAACCACAAGATGAGTCAGAACCGTCTACGCACCGCTACAGTCTACGCAGCCGATCTTAGATATATAACACTTTCATAGCAGTTTCCCGGTGACCACGCTCAATGCAACTTGAGCAAAACGTTCGGGGTCAGTCTAGTATTGTACTCATTAAAAATAGTTATTAACGCGGTTAACCCGAAAAGTTTTTTGTCATGTCCTCTCCTTGATTTGTCTTCTTCTCATATAGAGGAACCAACTGCCAAAACTTCTATCTATTCGTTGTGACCAATCGTTCAAAGATAATATTGCTCCAAGTTAACGGAGAACCTTTTTAATGACTCTTTTTAAATGTCATTTAAATGGCAGTTTGCAAGTTTTTCGCGCGTGAGTATACAAGTTTCGGGAAGCGAGGCTCACTTTCTCACTTCCTGCCTTTCTTTCACTACAGAGCGGTAGACTGTTACATTCCAAAATATAAATCTACATTCTTCCTTTAAAGCTATTGAAGTTCCTTCTTTCTTTTCTTTCAGGCGCGAGGTTATGGTCTGATGTTATGATGAACTGATCAGCAACTAATTGTCTGACGGCAGAGTCAGAATTTTTCCCATCATTGTCTTCCAAGAAGTACTGTCCATACCCACTTGAGCATTGAAATCAGCCACCAGCAGAAAAAAGTTCATGTCTGATGATACTATATCCAGAACTGGGCAGCCAACAGAAAGTTATTGTCTCGCAATTTTTTACCACCAGGAGACCATTGTCTCACCATTTTTTACCTCCAGTGGTACAAAGCCCACGACAATGTCCGACAACCGAAGTCTTGTTAGTATGTTCCTCATCTCCCACCTGCGCAGTCATGTTAAACTATCAGCAAAGTGCAAACCTTCTGGTGCGAAACGATTTTCATTCAATCGGGAAGATGCCATGTTAAAATAAGTTGATACTTCTTAGTTTCATCAAGCAGCTCAAGTTCTTTCGCGCAATCGATAATGAGGACTTTAAGATACTTTTTTGAGTTAATGTCGATTACCAGGATTAGCAAGCTTTATTGAGGCTTAACGCCAGCCCCAAAAATAGTGTCACCATTTCCGCCCGGTATCTGACTTTTTCACGTTAAAGTTGGTCGTATGACATTAGGGACCTTTTCGACTAAAAGAACTGCCTCTGGCCGCCTTTGGACTGCTGGGTTACAGGGATTAGCAAATACCAGAGGGCGTTTCTTCTTTTTTTTTCGTTATGTTAAAATTATACACCATGCTGCAGGTTGAATTGTATACACCAAGCGCCTGATCCTAGCCCGAAAATATGCCAATCAGCCGCTTATTTATAGTGATACACCATACCAGCATTGGAATACTAATCTCATTGCAGCTCTGCTTCTAAGCATTCTCTCCAACTTCTTGATTCAATTCAAAAAAAGAGCAATTTTTTTGATCGGTTATCCTGAGTTAACAACAAATCTTCAATCACTGTCTCACCGAAGACGTCTTGCCGATTTATGTCTTTATTATAAATATATATTAATGCAAATGCTCTGAAGAATTAAGTAACTTAATTCCTGAAAATTCTTCTTTTGTTCGAACAACAAGGCAAGCGTTAAGTGCTCATCAGTTCCATGTTCACCTCGAAACACCTCGCACTACACTGTTTGAAAATCCTTTCTTTTATAGAACTAGTAGGAACACTTTGGAATTCGCTGCCTGATTACATATTTTCTAACACTTAGAAACTGCAAACTTTTTAAAATAAAGTAAATAAGTATCTCCTTACACCTCGGGGCACTGTTTTAGTGTTATAGGTTCGCCTTTCCTGAGAGAAGACATAAAAAAAACTCACCTGGATTTCTGTCGTTATAAATTCAAAATTCTGTCTGAAATCAGACGTGTCGGCTAGAGAGCTGTACAATTCGTATTACAAAGTGACACCAAAAGGACAACATCAGGCAAACTAGGTCTACCGGTACATTTAAGTCGGCTTTTACAACTATATACCTTGTCTCAAGAAGCAAGGAAAAACTCCTAGCAAACAATTTCCTTGGCTATGAACAACCTCTGATCATATAATTTACCCAGGCCCTAACGCCGAATGCTACATGTCATGTTATACAAAACGCAAAACTTAACCACTTGACTTAAGGTATCTATCCTAGCCTAGTGTCAATTTTTCGCAGCTGTTAAATATTAAACCAAAGGACTTTAGTCCGATTAGTCTCACCTTCTTTGTTCTTGAAACCGTAGAACGTAAGCGTACGGTCGTAGAGAGCGTAGAGCGAAGACCCGGATATTTTCCATACGGGTACCCACCATATTTGGTGAGCATTACCCTTTTCGCCACTTGGGGAGGCGCCCAATTTGGGACCAGCAATCCCAGAAGGACTTACCTGGGCAGATCCAAGAATACATTGAATTAGGAAGGCATGTTCTGCCTTCTACGCCTCTGCCTTCTGCCTTCTACTCTTATCTTAAACCTTTGAAAAGAGATGGGGACTTCAACCAATTTTCACCTATTAATAACTTGTTACCAATTGGCTTGGTACCGTTCTCAAATGACTACACCGCCACCCAAGTTTAAGTTAGACTTCGAAAAAAGCTTCCTTGCCACCGCACCGCAGAGCTCAGTGAATGAAGGATGCAGTAATAGAAGAGATTTGACATGATCGTCTACAATATCGTAGTAGTTCGTCTTAGTATTCCCCTTCGCGAAAAGTCTTAACATCTTTCAAGACTTCGGTGAAATTAAAAATATAAATAAAATGTAAGCAACTTCTGCGCGGCTAAACACAGCCTATTGGTTTCGTGTAAGCAGGTATATCCTTTTTACAGAACTCGGACTTTCCATAAACCGAACAAGATATAAAATACATCTAAGCATCTTAGAAAAAAAAAATAAGTTAAATATCTAAAAGCGTCAAAACCTTCTCCCTGATCATTGACCCATTTTCCTCCTTCGACTACATCCTGATGCCAGTTTGATTACGTCAGAAAAAATTCATTCCTTTTGTTTTATAGAATGTAAAGAAATTGATTTTTCTCTATATCCCTTATCAAATACCCCAAATCTTTATGGCCCTTCGATACTTTCTTGTGAATTTCCCCAACAAAAATTTATAGACATAAATCTCCCGGTTCGTGACTATCACATCCTTCAACGCGGACCATCGACCACATCTCTGCTGCTACACTCTCTTTCAGAGCATTTTATGGTTGATCCTTAGATAAAAACAATTGTCTCTCACATGGCCCCCATTCATCTCGGGCGGCCGTTCCGGCGTTCCTTGATGATAAGCCATCGCAACCGCTCTCCGGACAGATTCTAAAACACAGATATTTATCCAATTAACACGATGTGAATTTGTAAAAATGTCCTACACTAGTTATTGTGCTCGTCGAAGTCGTAAAAAAAGCCCATAGAAATCAATTTAACCGACTACTGTTCGGAAGGTCCATTCTCTTTATGAGAGCTATTTCGATTTTTAATGACTTTTTCCCGAGAAGATTATAAAAACTGCAAAAACTAGAAAAAAAAGAAGTCATAAATGGTTTCGGTTCGGTCGATATGATATAGGCGCACAATGCAATGAGGTGGCCTGCTGTAGAAGAATTTGAACTACGGAGAGGTAACCTGCCCATTTTGTTTAACTACTTAATAGTATTTTTAGGGATACACCTGCGAAACTACTGCCTGTCTGTCATCACCCAGTTAAGTAAAAATATGAAGGTTCCGATCGTAAAATTTTGTGGCTTTATATTTGAGCTATAAATGCATATCTTCAGTAGATTCTTGTCTACGTTGTAGAAGATGGTTTTATGTTTTAAAAATGCTGAAGAAATGATAAAAGTAGACCACCACAGTAACACCCAAACAACCGCCATACAGATGCCCAAAATATTCTAGCAACTACCTAGAGCCAGCTAGATTTGCGGGGACTTACAGAGATATCTATTGGAAAGGTTCGTGCGTTGCGAAATAATCGTCTTGCTGTATCTCTCGTTTAAAATAGGAACTGAATTGGACTGAGAACGCTTCCTTGCGAAAAACCAACGTGTATATTCGATTAAATATAGGTAAGGGGTATTGTTAGCCTCCGTTCTTATGTTTACACCAGGTATCAGCCAATATGGCATCATTGGCTGACACTGCATTCATTTATTTCAAATTTAGTACTTCATATGCTTTAATATAATATAATTCAATCCAAGATATTTTTATTTTTTTCCTTCTTAAAACATATTTTACAAAAGTTTAAATAAAAATTAAGTACAACATGGCTAAGTCCCGTCTGCCGTGTTAAAAAAGGAAAAAAAGTTGAACCATATATAGTTGGTTTTTAGGGTATTTCTCAGTAAGTACTTAAAAGAAAGTTAAAACAATTAAAATGTGTTAACAATCTAAATAATGGTTAAATAACTAAAGTTATTCAAGCTTAAGTTATGCTGTGAAATTCAAAAGGGCTTTTAGTGTATATATATCTCCTTTTATTGCTTTTATGAAAGCAGTTTCACCATGAGCATATACAACCGCCAGGGTAGTTTGCAGTCTTCAGCAGTTGCAGAGTAACGGGCTTAACGACACCTCGGACCCTAGTTTAAAATGCCTAGACAATCCTCTTATCGTAGTCGACGGCTAAGGGCCGAATAATAAAGTATGCCACTCAAAACCGGTATACAAATTTTAAACTTGTGAGTTGAGATTTTAATTTTTGTGAGTTGAGATGCAACTGCAATGACTGCAATAAGTTAGACAAGAGAGCCTTTCTACCGTACGTGAAAGGTGTTACAGACAAAGTCGGTCGAATTTTAAAACGATACGGTGTGAAAACGATCTTCTTACCGCCAAAAAAGGTGATAAGTTATCTACAATCACCCAAAGATCGCTTTCCTCTCCAAACTCCCGGTGTTTACGCAGTCCCTTGTAGCTGTGGGTCATCATACATTGGACAAACGCGACGAAGTATTTCGACCCGTTTAAAAGAGCACATAAATGCTGTGAGCAATCAGCAGCGAGAAAAATCCGCTCTAGCCGAGCATGTCTTAGACAATCCCAACGAACACCATTGGATCAGATTTGACCAGGCTAAGATACTGGCTCGGGAGTCGCATTACATCCCACGGCTTGTTCGTGAAGCGATTGAGATAAAACGCCACAAAAATTTTAATCGCGACGACAGTTTCAAATTGTCGCGAACATGGGATCCAATAATCGGCTCATCACCGTCGATTGCGAATTGGCTAACCAGCCCCAGCGACACAATGAGCACTGTTTGCTCTCAGCCACCTGATGCACAACAACGAGAGAACGAGACAGCATTACCGCCTACGCACCGCTACAACTTGCGTAGTGCTAATCGCCACAAGCATTTTTAGGCAGTTTCCCGGTGACCACGCTTAATGTAACTTAAGCGAAACGTTCGGGGTGAGTACGGTTTGCACTCATACTTTATTTTAACGCGGTACATCCCAAAACCTTTAAGATTATGTCTAAAAACCGCCAAAGCCTTAAAAGTTATACGAGTATTTATCCGATGTTCAGGTTAAAAATTGTTTAAGCTTTCCTTTTTTAAATTAATTATTATAAAGTAGGTACATACATATACTAGTTTAAAAAAAAAATTATTGAAAGTTCACTATTCATTTTTGAATTTTATGTCTTTTTTCGTAATAGGTATCTACCTACATGGCGACAAAAGCATTTTTCTTAAATTTTTTTAGGAGCTAAAAATTTCAGTTCATTTTTTAATTTTCAGAATTTGAACACCTTTTGGCTTGAAACTAATATCATTTGTGATTGTGTAAAATCGAGTTGATCATTCATTCATTATCACTTCTGTGACCGCTTATCCTTAGAAGGGTTGCAGAGCGAGAGCGGCTAAATGGTCCTTCCTTCGTTCCCGATTCTCCGCCACCAACTCAAAAGACACAGACGCGAGCCCCAGGCGGGTCTCGGATATGTTCTTTACCTGATCCCACCACCTGTTTCTTGGCCTACCAGGCAGGTGAAACACTCGCATCTCGGCTAACATGACCTGTCTAGGAATTCTATCGGGGGGCATACTCGCAACGTGTCCAAAACATTGAAGAATTAATCGTTCCACTCGGAGAAGTAGCTTCTCAACATGAAGATTCCTACGAATACTGACGTTTCTCACTCTATCCCTAAGAGTAAAACCAGGCATATTCCCACCTTCGAAATCTACTTTCGGCAGTTGGTACCCGCAATCTTATTCTTTCGGTCATCACCATTATTTCATATCATGACTATAGATGAGGGTTGAAACAAACACTGAATTAAAAACTGAAATCTTTGCTTTCGCTCTAAGCTCAGCTTTCCTGATGACCGGCTGGCCCAGCTCATTTACTATTGCTGCATAGTTTAGCCCACCCTACAGGATAACTCAGTATCACTTCTTCCATCTTTCATGACCCCGAGATACTTAAACTTCTCTACAAAAGTTTGCAAAAAAACGGACTTGTTCACGTTAACCTTCATCCCAGCTTTACCACAGATGGCCGCAAAGCCATCCAGTGCTCGCTAAAGTTCCTCCTCGGGCCACGCGACGCCAGGATAGCTTAATTATATGTGAAAAGCAGATGGTTATCCTGACACCAGCCTTTTCGAAAGATTCCTCTACAAGACTGCGGTTCACCATCCAGTCCATATGACGAAAAGGAGAGGCTCACAGCTCTGTTCCCATACAAAGACGGAATGGCTCTCAGAAGAAGCCCACTCAGTGCAAAACTAACCAAAGTTTATCCCGAGGAACCCGGTGCCTTTTCCAAATCTACAAAACACGCATAGACCGGTTTGGTATATTCCCAGGCCTTCTCAAGAATAAAAAGCTGGTCGGTTGTGCCGATGCCAGGCCGAAAGCGAGCATTGTTCTTCCCGCAACAAAGGGTCGATTACATCAGCTCTGGAACGCGCTTCACAACGGCGTAAGACGTCGTTCTCATTTGAAAGTATCTAATATAGTTTGCTCCAGTGACCTTGAGCACTCTGTAGATAAATTTTATTCTATACTCAATACCTGTATCAGTAACACTATACCTATAAAGAAAAACAAGAGCTCTAACTTCAGCCACCCATGGTATACCAAGGAACTGAAAGTCTTACCTAATAAACGCAATAAAGCATTGTTTTATAGAAAATGTTCTGATGCAGTTGAAAATGGCTTTGAGGTTGATTGCGTTTACACCGTCTTTTCCAAAGCTTTCGATTTGATTTCGCATGAAATTATTGGTTTTAAGCTTACTTCTGTTGGCTTTCCACCAAATTTCATCTGTTGGATTATGTCTTATCTTCATTTAAGATCTTACCAAGTTAAATTTGGAGGACCTTTTTCAGTTACTTTTCCTGCCATTTCCCGCGTTCCCCAGGGAAGTCATCTAGGCCCACTCTTATTCATTCTTGCTATAAACGATGCGCCTTCGTGTATCGCTTATAGCGAAATTCTATCATATGCAGGCGATATGAAGATATCTAGAACTATTAAGAGTTTTGATGACCATGCTACATGGTGTAACAAAAACGGTCTTTTCCTCAATCCAGCTAAGTGTCAAATTATCACTTTTTCTAAAAAGCGTATCGTAACAACATTCTCTTACTCCATCAGTGAGCATGCTCTTTGCCGTGTTGAACATTTTAAGGATCTTGGTGTTTTCTTGAGTCAAAACCTTGACTTTTCAAAACACATAAGCTACATTGTAAATAAATCCAATTGCATGCTTGGCTTTATTAAGCGATGGTCTAAAGAATTTAATGACCCTTACGTCACGCTTTCCCTTTACAATAGCTTTGTTCGTACTCACCTTGAATACGCTTCACAAGTGTGGTCTCCATCGCAAGTCTGCCATACGAATAGGATCGAGGCGATCCAGCGGAGGTTCATTCGGTTCGCGCTCAGGGGACTTCCCTGGGAAGATCCACTCAATCTCCCCTCATACTTCGACCGGCTTAAATTGCTTAACATTCAAAGTCTCTCCCAAAGACGGATAAATAATGACTTGATTTTTATTCAGCAATTGGTCCAAGGTCTTATAGATGCACCGGACCTTCTATCTAGTATAAACTTTAAATTTCGTGGAGGCTCTCATAACCTCCGAAGAATTCAGCTTTTACACGTTCCACGGCACAGAACAAATTATGGGAAAAATGAGCCTATCAGCCGTATGTGTTCCACCTACAACGCTCATACCAGTATTTTAGACTTTGACATGGACAAAGCCAAACTTAAGAGGCTGCTTCGGTGTTGTTCGTCTTAAATATTAAATATACTTTTATTTTTATGTTTTTTTTACTTGTGTTCAAAGCTAATTTTTATCTGTTGTAATAATAATGTTTCTATTATTTGCTTTTTTGTATCTTTTAGTGTTTTGTGTTTGGTGTTAGTTTATGTTTAATTTATTAACCACTAACACTTGCACTAACTGATGAGCCCGTGTTGGCAGTTTTCTGCTTGGCAAATTTCTGCTGCAGATATTGTTTGTATTAAACAAGCTGCATCACAGTTCTGATAGTGTATAATGAAAAAAAAAAGAAGTGTACCGTCTTTGGATTTAACCCCTTGTACGATATTTAACTTCTTTCCTCTGAAACGACGAATAGTCCGCCAAAATATCTTGTTAGTAGATCTGTAATCTGTAATCTGTGGGGTGCCGTGGCGTAGTGGTTAGTGTGTGTGCTTACTACGCCGGAGGTCTGGGTTCGAATCCTGCCATCGTCACCTGAAAAAAAAGACTTGTTCTTTTTCACGGTCCCCACCTCCGCGAGGGTTTGACAAGCCCTCCGAATTAATTGTCTTGAAAAACTTCTCAAAGTGCCGTTCGGATTCGGCAAAAAATTGTAGGTCCCCTTGTATGTAAAGAAATTAACACACCAGCATACATTGTTGAGAAGTTGGCCCTGGTTCACCTCTAGCTGTTGCGCCACTCTATTTATTTATTTATAGATCTGTAATCGTGCTCTAACCATCCGCCGAACTTTTTCCAAGCCTGTTCTTTGGCTGTTCTGTGTGTCATAATGGAAGTTCCTAGCGCCTAAATGTACCGGGCTCAAGAAATAGACTTCTTACATTGATGCCAAACATTGATTCTTCTCTGTGACGGCTTCTTGAACACCAGGAGTCTTAAACCACGCAGTTCTTTTCCCACCACCAGCCGCCACAGAATGCTGCTTCACTCCACAAACATATTTTGCAGACGCAATGACTGCCGATGAAAACAGCTGCCATTCTTCCTCTACATTTAAAAGGTCAGTTTGAATTTGTTCAAACAACTCCGAAACGTGCCGTGCAAATCGCTCCCTGTAATCAGATTCAGCATCCTGCAACCTTTCCCACCAGGCGCGAACGCAGGGGGGGGGGGGGTTTCGGGGGTTGAAACCCCTCCCGAAATATGTGGAATGAAAAAAAAAAGAACTGGACAAATGAAATTCGAAACTAAAATTCTCGGATAAACATTAACTATCTTTAACATGTCCCCCAACACCCCTGGAACTACCTGATCAAAACATGGGGGCTGCTCAAGGGCAGTACCCAAAAACGTATTTAAATCATATTTTTTGAAAACCCCCCCCCCCCCCCGAAATTTTATTCTGCGTTCGACCCTGCCCACCGTTTGCGGATCACCAGTGTTGGCTTTCGCCTGGGTCGGGTGGCAAAGGAATACTGTTGCTAAAGCGCAATTTGCACAATACTAGGTGGTGATCAGTTGACAGCTCAGCTCCTCTCAAAACGCGAACAGCACAAATCATTGTTTGAGCACCGATGGTACTGATGGTACCACAAGAAAATCAATCAATGAACTCTGATTTAAACTGTGCTGGTACCAAAGTGTATTTGTAAATGTATTTATGTGGGAAAAAGGTGTTCATGATGCACAAGCCATAAGCACAGCAAAAGTTCAACGGAGGGAACTCAGTTTCTGTTTTGATCCGGGTCACTGTGTCTCCCAATCAAATATTGCCAAGTACTGTCGTCCGTACCCACACGAGCATTGCAGTCACCCATTAGGAGAAAGAAGTCCATCCATCCAAAACGTCTCCCATTTTCAACTCTTTATTCCTCAAAAACCTTTCAATATTTAAAAAATAAAATTTACAAAATAAAAAATTGTTTTTTTCGTAGAATTCTAAACTTAAGTTTCGTTTTTCTAGTTCTTGCCTGCTTAACTTCTTAAAAAAGTATTGAAACTTCAAACTGTAGTTAAACCGTTAAAAGATTGCCGTCATCCTCATTGGGTTCTCTATTTCCGTAGCTTTTAAAGGCACATCCAATTTTGTCTTTCTACGACTTACCTTTCAGAAGTTTAAAAGCAATTGGACGGAGAGACATCATAGTGATACTGTTGGATAAAAAAGAGCTTGATTATATAAATTCTTTTATTAGAACCAATCTTATATCCAAACTTATTCCTAATTATATTAATTTGATGGTCGCTCGCCAGAGGATTCCGGAAGAAGAAGGAGTCCGAAGATTTTCTCTTACTCGATACCTCGTGTCTCTATCTGTCAGAGTGTTGAGCTAAAAGCGCTAGCTGATCGTGAAAAGCAATGAGCGATGAGCGAATGGCTGCAAGCGACCTAGATTCGAGTGTTGCCGAAGGTGATGCCACAATACCATATAAGAGATCCTTTTTCCAAATTCGGGCGGACAGCTTATTAACAAAACCTGTGTAAGTTTGATATTGTTTATGCGTGGCTTAAGTCACGGCATTGTTTAATAGAGTTTATTAATAACTTTATTCACTGTTACTTCACTCTATTCATTATTAATAACTCTACTTACATTAACGTGGTAAGTTTTTGAAAAAAAAATAATGATCACATTATCAGGAAATAATGTACTTATAAAAAAGCTACGTTTGTTTTTTGACCAAAGTTCAAGGAGCAAAGAACCATCAAGCTGAAAAATGCTCTGCACCACAGTTGTACGTCCGGCGATCACATTTCCACTATAATGGGCATTGGACAAAGATGGTGGGGAGTATGAGAGAAAACTAGCGGCGGGATTGAGAAATTTTGTGTGGATAAGCGTGATTCAAATGGCAAATTCGTCTGAATAGGTGAAATGTCCAAAAATGTCGGCTTTAACCACTCAATTTAATTAAGACTTATTTTTTTAATTAAACATTTATAAGAGATGAACTTTTGTTTTAACACGTTTTCCCAAAACCCTTGCAACTTGTTTCGCTTTTCTGACTTGAAAACTTTTAAGATTCGGTTGAAGCCGCAATGGTAGCAACAAGCCTATAATAAAAAACGCGGTTTTTTCATTACCCAATACTTTGCCTACAATAAAACAAAGAAAGGTAGATATAGATAGGCAGTCTAGATAGGTAGGAACACTACCTAAACAATACTTTTCTAAAAGATCACGACCTCCCTCCGCGATCCTCTGCAACGATTTCCATTGAATTTCTTAACAAATTTCCACTTAAAATAGGCTTCAGCTTATATAGTTAACAAAGTGATTTTATTGCGTTGACATTGTCTGACCCCCGAATTCATCGTTTTCGAACACAAGTGACGAAAAAAAGACGACCGCTCCAAAAAAAAAACCAACTCGGAAAAAAGCTCCACACAAAACATTTTCAAAGAACCCCAAATAACATGCGCTCTCTGAGAAAACACAAAACATTGACAAACATCGAAACATAAACGAAAGCAATTAACTACCAACGTTTTTTTTCTATAAAGGTTATGTTTGTTGTTGTTGTTGTTTTGCGGCGTTTCCGTTGGGCCAACATTATTTTACTTGAGGCTGTAACCACACAGCAGCTACCACATTCATGAATGATTGCGGTGCGCGAAATATTCCTAGAAATTGGTGTGAGTTTTAAAGCGAAAGGAAAACCATATCACCGAGAAACGACCAACGACGATGTTATAGTTGTTTTGTGTCGTAGTCGTAGAGTCGTAGACAACACCCGAGTCCGCCGCCGAATCTTTGAGATATTTTTCATTACATATATCTTATATTTCATCCATTTAGTAGCGGCCCTGTCATTGTTGCCGCGTGGCTATAAAAATTCGTATAAATGACAAAAGCGCACCTTTTAGTGCGGCGCACTGCGGCCGACGGCTTTAATCTTTTGTGGTGTTTAATTCATGAAATTTACAAAAATCTATTTTTTCGCTGACTGTGATCCCTATCAAATGGTTATTCAACAAGTTGTTGTATAATTAATGTTTTAATGGCTTCGAAGGTGAAACAAAGGCATCAGGAGACGGTGAGGCTTTCAGGTTGGGCTACCATATACCTTTAGTGCATGTCACTCACGGCTTCTCGTCTTACGTTGGCATTTAATGGCGATGAAGACAAAATGGGTTTCTAGAAAGATCACGGCAGAAGGTTGTGTTACTAATACAAACAGTCCTCAATAAGGGGGTAATATAACAATAAGACGATTTTCTAAAGCATCCATGTTCGTAGAGAGATTTTTCAAACCTCTTTTAGTCGATCTTTCATTTGGTCCAATTTAGATATTTAATCCTAATGGCGCATAAATAGGCTTTCGGGACAGGGGTGGTTTTTGGTTTCAATGGCATAAGCCTGCGACTTCTTCACGCGGCTTTCTTCTCTCACTGGCCCCCTCAACTCTGCTGACAGCTGATAACATCGAAACGTCCCTAAGCAATCGACTATTAATTGGTGACCTTCGGAACAAGAGCTTATACCGATACCGGTTGCCTACTTTTTTACAAAGTAGCATCACAGAACCTCCTTTGGTCTAAGTGTGTCCCTGCCGAGCGGGGATAGCCACCTGACTTAACCTAACCTACCTTGTGACTCACGAAAATCCCACAAGAAGAAGTCTAATGCGATCAAATCACACGATCTCGGTGGCTTATCTGTGGCCATTGTGTAAAGCGATCCTGTTCAGAATTCACTGATGGGATACTAAAAGTACAATACTCACAGACTGTGTTTTACGTACAGTGGTGTTGAATTTAAATAACTTCGGTGCATATTTAATCGAATTCATCAGGCCGAAAGAAATTGGTAATCATCGACCGATGCCGCTCTTCGTTTACTGTGGTGGGCTGGTAGAAGTCGATCTCAAAAAGTACGGACCGCTGATTTAACCAAGCCAAAATCCACACCAACCATCAGTACTTTCTACGGATTCATAGGAATTTGATCTAGTGTGAATTTTGATGGTCCAACATTCGAAATTCTTGTTTGTTGACGAACACAATTAAGTAAGCTTGGCCCTACACTAGCGACGAAAAAGTTTTGGGTTCATTGAGTCTTATGAGAGGCCTTATACGCGAATGACAGCTGACGACACTCCCCTAACACCCAATGTGGTCTCAATTGTTGATGGCGACTGATTTGTTCCATGTGGAAATAGACCCTAAACGAACACAAATAGTTCGTTTAGGGTCTATTGAATAACTGTGAGACCCTTGGTTATTTGAAATTTTTGTACGTTTATGTCCAAGTTATGACACAAAATATTTGCCTTGCCTAAGAAAGTCCGACTTCTTGTGATCAGCACCTAATTGACTATGCCTCAGATTCTCCTGGACACACTCACGGAAACGGACAGTGTCAACATTTCAAACAGATCCGATAGTAATGGGTGAGGTGCGCGATACGTTGTTCGATCAGGGGATCCAATTCCATAAAACAATTTAATCGTTTTCACATGATGCTCAGCGTTTCCATGACCTTGGAAAGGATGGATGTAAGCGCAATTGGTCGGTTGTTGATCGTAGAAAAAGAACCGCCTTTTTTCGTGACCAGCTGGACAAATGCTGTTTTTCCGTATGTACTTGGAAAGAGGCCGCAAGGTGGGACAGAGTTAAAAAAGCTAACACAGTGGATTTGCCAGCGTCGAGGAATACCACTTCAAAACTAGCGGGGTTTTATCCGATTTGTGTGAGAGGGAGATTTTTAAGAACTCTTAATAAATAATTACGGAAGTAAATCTGTCCCATTGTGGGTGCCGTGGCGTAGTGGTTAGTGTGTGTGCTTACTACGCCGGAGGCTTGGGTTCGAATCCTGCCATCGTCATCTGAAAAAAAAAGACTTGTTCTTTTTCACGGTCCCCACCTCCGCGAGGGTCTGACAAGCCCTCCGAGAGTATCATTTGTCTTGAAAAACTTCTCAAAGTGCCGTTCGGATTCGGCAAAAAGTTGTAGGTCCCTTTGTATGTAAAAGAAATTAACACACCAGCATACATTGTTGAGAAGTTGGCCCTGGTTCACCTCGAGCTGTTGCGCCACTCTATTTATTTATTTTTTTAAATCTGTCCCATTAAGTCACACGAGCTCAGGTACAGGTGGGGGCAAACCACAATCAAGCAGCGTAGAGCTGGTAGCAAATTGAGCTGCTAGCAGATTGGCCTTGTTTAACGAGCTGGCAACTCCTTGTGATGTCAGTGCAAGCGAGTGTTGGTATAGAAGATGAGGCGGAATTTTTTATATTAATATAGAAATAGAAATAATGTGAGACCCACAAAGCAGGTTTAGCTTCGGTTTTCGCCCCGTTACGACGATACGTGTGCTTTGAACCGGCTTTGCAATGACATTGCGCTCTTGGAGAGAGCTTTTTTATTAATGCAATCACTACGTTCTCTAAGTACGCACCACAAGTTAAAAAAAACGCATGCACAGCCGAAAGCCCTGGCAGCTAGTGCTGAGTGCACAAATTTGTGGAACATTCATGTCCAACTAATAAACATTAATAACAAAGATACACAATTTTCCCCCAGAAAATGAAGGCTCAATCAAAAATTCTGCGTCATATGCGCATAGAGCTTCATTGTGTATGGAAACACTGAAATCGTATGGCTGAACTTGTAAACGCCAGACCGAGGCGAAGCCAAGGCTGCTTTGTGGTCCCCGCTTAAAGATCTTATACGAAGAAGAACTAATTCGGCTAACATAACGGCGGCGGCATCATCGTCACGATCAAGCAAAAAAAATGACCACTTTAATTTATTGAAAAAATTGTAAAGGCCGTCCCATTCAAACTCCCTTTTTCGCAGGCTATATAGCCGGTCACGTGACATGTCGCTCCTCTAAGGGTAGGTGTTGATTGTCTGGTAGGCGCCTGTGCCCAAGGAAGGGTATGCTAAAATTGCAGTCTTTAAGAACGCTTTTTTCCCTTCAACTTTTTAACTAATCGAGTCCGAAAATTTATAATTTATGATGATCGAATGATGAGAACTTTTAGCTATTCTACCCGTAGTAGCTCCTGACTCTAGAAAAAAACCGTATCATAATGCCAGATTCACTTACCTTGTAAAGGAATTCATGCAATAGTATCGACATAATAATGAGGCTGGCCGAAATAAGGTGGCTACATGCGGGCGAGTACCTTACCTATAGGTACATTCTTTTCTAAGGAAGAACACTGTTCTGCTCCTGTCTACAAAATTACGCAGAAGTATACATGAGAAAAAAGTGTGGGGCTACTGATAACACCGACAGTAGCAGGCATGATGTGACATTGAGGTACCCGGAACGACAATGGTTAAAGTTTCGTAGATTAATGCGACGCCATAATAACCTTGTCATAGGGGGCACCGTTTTTGAGCGCAAAACCTGCCATAAAATCAGATGGGGGTCACTGGATGGATGTCGACTGAATCAACCTCCAAGAGCAGTCTCCATCAATTTAAAATGCCATTGAGTTTAAATAAAAAACTCTCTTCTGCTTCTTATCGCCAATTGCGTGCCTCCAAAGGTGGCGAATAGGGAAATACTAACCAGATATGGTGCGTACCAGTATGGAAAATATCCGGAGCGGACCAAAACAAACGAAGAATCCCAGGAGCGTATGTCACAAAAGGAGCGGCTTTCTGGTCAGCGTCTGTTATCCAGGTTAGAGTGGGCCGAATAGCAAACACTTGGTCATAGTGTTTAGTAAAAAATTTTGTTATCTCCGTAAAGGCATAACACTTGCGGGGTTAAGCTTTGGTGATTCTGTGCAAGTTTTTCATATTCCTGGTTCAGTACAAAACGCGGCGTGGTCTTCTTATCGACGGGAAAGCCAACATATTGGCCAACCGACAGAAATAAAATACCTGATCTCGTCGACTTCTTTATCGCCAAGGGGGTACCTCGTTACCTTACGAACGTAGAAGAACGCTTTGATCTCTGTTCAGATCACTCGGCAGTTCTTTTGAAAATCGGTGGAAGCCTAGCGAAAAAGAAAAGAGCGCCTAGGTTAACTAACAACAACACCGACTGGGACGGCTTTAGAAAACACTGCAAAGAAAACATAGCTTTAAATGTGCCGCTTGAAACAAACGCCAATTGAAATAGAAGACGAACTAGATAAACTCGTGAGAGTTATTCAGAGCGCTGCGTGGAATAACACTTCCTTTCGGAGGTCCGAATTATCGAACAGCAGAACAATATATCCGCGAGAAATAGAAGAGCTAATATGCGAAAAGAGGAGAGCGCGCAAGAGATGGCAACGTTCGCGAACATCCCCGGACAAGACCATCTTGAACCACCTTTCTAACAAACTGAAGCACGAACTTCAAGATTTTAAAAGTCGCGAGACTACTGCTTACCTCGAAGGTTTGACTGCCGATAGAGGTTCGAACTACTCTCTTTGGAAAGCAGTCAAGTCCGTTAAAAAGCCTAAAGCACACTCTGCGCCATTAAGAAAAGCCAACGGCGAATGGGCAAGAGAAGACAAAGAAAAAGCGGATTTATTTGCAGATTACCTAGAAGAAACATTCAAACCGTTTGACGGGGAAACGTTGTTCGGTCGAGGAGCTCAATCCTTATGCGGTACAAGATATTTATAGAATAAAAACCGTGTCATTGGCTGAACTTCGTCAAACGATAAATAATCTGTAAAACAACAAAGCCCCTGGGCTACGACTTAATTACTAGCGAAATTTTAAAGGAACTACCGAAAAAAGCTTTGGCTAAAAAAAAGCAAAAAAAAGCTACTCTATATCATTAACGCCTCCATGAGTATTTTATACGTTCCAAGGCAATGGAAAGTGGCCGAGGTCATAATGGTTCCGAAACCAGGAAAATGTCCGAACGACAAAAAGTCATACAGACCTATTTCGCTACTGCCGATAATATCCAAGGTATTCGAGAAACTGTTGCTTAAAAGGTTGCAACCAATCATCGAAGAAAGACGATTGATTGCGGATCAACAATTCGGATTTAGGAAAAAGCATTCAACAATCGACCAGGTCTATCGAATAACAAACGAAATCGAAAAAGCTCTGGAAGCGAAAAAGATATGTACTAGCGCTTTTCTCGACGTATCGCAAGCCTTCGACAAGGTGTGGCACGAAGGCCTGAAGGACAAGTTAAGGCTTAGCTTACCAGAAAAACTATAGAATCTTAGAGTCTTACCTTATAGACAGAATCTTTCGCGTAAGGTACGAAAATGAGTACTCGGAATTCAAAGAGATAAATGCCGGTGTCCCGCAAGGAAGCGTTCTCGGCCCAATATTATTTTTGCTTTATACAAGAGACATTCCCCACGATGAGGGAACAATTTTAGCTACGTTCGCAGACGACACTGCTATTCTCGCTATTGATACGACAGTTGAATTATCAACAGGGAAACTCCAGCGCGCTTTAGACAAAATATGCGACTGGACGAAGAGCTGGCGAGTCATCCTTAACGAGACTAAGTCAACGCATGTTATTTTTACTTATAAAAATATAAACAACAAACCTTTATTCATTAACTCGGTACAAATCCCGTACTCAAATGAAGCGAAATATCTAGGAATGACTCTAGACGCAAAACTTAAATGGAAGCCGCACGTTAAAAAGAAACGCGACGAGCTCGAAATCAAGTTAAGAGAAATGAATGGCTTATCGGAAGATTTTCGAAACTAAGCATATATAACAAACTGCTTTTGTATAAGCAAGTGCTAAAACCATCTTGGACGTACGGTATACAATTATGGGGTTGTACTAAACCAAGCAATATATCTATTTGAGAAACTTTTCAAAATAAGACACTCAGAGCAATCGTTAATGCTCCATGGTACACAAGAAATAGCGATCTACACCGAGATCTAGGAATCGCAACCGTGTCTGACGAGGTAACAAACTTTGCTCGCAAACTTAGTACTCGTCTTCGTGGACACTGCAACAATGAAATTATCCGAACTTTGTATTGTAGGTGCTCTCATTGGAAGGCAGCCTGCCACACGCGATTACTACAGAAGCTTGGACTATTTGTTAAGTAAACTTAGTCGTAGTCTGACGGAAAATGGGAGGTTTTTTAGTGAGTAAGAATCTCACACTACTATGAGCACGCGGTCCTCGTAGTGCCTATGAAGGTTTTTCCTACCCCCGGAAAAAAAAAATTCCTGGTTCATTAACGTTTGTGTTGGATCGCGAATTACTTTTCTTTTCAATATTTTCTATCCTCAAATTCTTTCCGCTCAGAATCTAGTCATAACCCCTGGATTAGGAGCAAAGTATAAAAAAGACATGATCGGGAGTAGGATGTACAGGCCTTTTAACTCTAATGGGACTTTGTAACTATCCTTGTTAGTATGCCCAAGCTGTGTTTGGCCATGTTTTGGCGCCTTTGGTGTGACATTTTTCCACTATACAAAATGTCATTAGACAGCGTCGTTACTTTATAAAGTTGATCAGTACCACAAAATTCAACTGGTATTCCTTTTAATTTTGTGGTAGAGCTCTTCCGCCTCTTAAGATTTTTTCACGTGCCTCAAAATAATTCACCTATCCAAGAGCTAATTATCGAATTGCATATGTAGTACCGCATATGTAGTAGGTAAGTTGGGCACTGGGGTCAACATAATAGGCTATGATAGTCTTTATCTCTTCTCATTTAGTCCTCAGCTTATCTCCTTTAAATTCGTTATTAGTTTTATCCCAACTTCCATAAATTTGATGATCATTTTTAGTTTGTCAATCTCCAAGGCTCTGCTTCATTCCCCATTTTCCTGCAGTAAGACTTTACTTACGCATTTCGTCCTGGCTAAAGTTGCGGAACTGTTATTGTATGGATGACGAGGAACACTGACAATGTTCCGCCAAGATCGGTAAGGATCTCACCTACCATTTTGATGTCAAAAAAAGGATTAAAATAAGGCGATGCACTGTCATGTGACTTCTTTAACATCATACTTGACAGAACCGTGAAAAGCTTCCGCACCAATACCACTGGTATAATCCTTATAAAAAAATAACCTTTAAAACCAATAATCTCAAAAACATAAAGTGATGTTAATGAAGCCTTTGTGAGTATTGGGGTTGAAGTGGCGATTGGGATTTAAGTAGACAAAACATCACCAAAGACAGGTCAGGATTGCACTATTTAACACCCGTAATCAATATGACTCACAAAATCGCAGCAGTTGCTTGCTCTAGCGTTGCAAATCACTAATTGATTCTGGATATATTCCATGCTACCATAACCCCAACACCGCCCTCCTCCCTCACTCTCGGATAGGATATAAAAAAAAAACGTTAAAATTTAAAGGTTGCGTAAATATTACAAAGTTCCAGTCTTAAGGCTCAAAACGAAAACCAACTGCAAGCAAAATCTAAATGCATCTGACATAATATTGCATAGGCATAAAATGCACGGTCTAGTTAGCTCTAAAGTTGAGTTCCTAAGCGGACCCTAGAAAGATATGACCTTGACTGTAACAAGGAAATATCGTTTGAACCTAAAAAAGGATTTTATAAATATTAAAGGATTGGACAATGGACAGTGATAGGCTGGTATAAAAAGTTTGCCTAAAAAAGATTGAACCCCCATCCTTGCAGTTTAACAAGAATATGAAACTAGCCGATAATTGTTAAAAGAATCTTCCTAAGGTAACGAAGTCGAAAAAGAAGCTCTTACTTAAGTTCAGACGCCGCTTATAAACTGCACTTAGAATTGAGCAGAGAGTCCAAAATATATCGTACCTGAGAGTACAGACTTGTCCCTTGTTGAACTCCTTTCTAGCCATTATGTATGAAACATCAAAGAGGCGCAAGAATTACGAACTTGAAAATATTATTATAAAAAGGGTTCATGTTACACTTCTAAGAAGATAACTAAAGGTTGGTCGCAAAATTTTTTGTGCGCTTTTTTGATGAAAATTTATCATAGAAATTGATCAGGCAAGGATCGACCGGATGGATACATGTGTGCCAATACCAAGGGGGGTAAATAAAAAAAGTCAACTTTTTAAGCCAACCAAATCTTTTCGAATTCCTTGTCGGTTGTTTTGAGCAACGCAACGGGTTGACTCTTATACGTTTTCCTCGAATTCCCATCAAAATCACTCTGAAGGACTCTCGAATTGACACAGCACATGCACACAAGATGCAGGCACAGTGATAAACAGAAGTGACGATAATGACTTTGGTTGTGTTTTCGGACAGTAAGCGCATGTTGGCAATTTTATTTGCATTGGATACTCCTCCAATAATTATCTGTCGTCGCCCCGGCCATCAGAGCATCGGAGTGCTTTCCTTTGGCCGCAATCGTCGTGCCTCCTTCACCGCGCACGGTCGTCATCAATGTTCCGATACGATAATTTTCCATAATTACAAGCGATTGCCGAGGGGTTTTAATGGGCACATCATTCGGGGCTTATATGGTGGTCGCAGCAGTAACATAGTAGCAGCAGCATCGTCGTCGCAAACATCCAGCAAGAGCACCAGATCATTGACGTTGCGGCGCGCATTACTGATGCGGAACTAATGAAATTTTGTCATTAAACACATGTGGTGGTTGTGGTAGGGTGTGAGACAAGACAACAGTGGCACACAAGAAGCGACCGCATATTTAATTTTAGATGGTAATAAATAATCTCTCAATCAAGCAAATGAATCCAATGTCAGAAGCTCGGTGGGGTTCAGGTTCGCTGTTAGCTAGGTATCATTGCATAAAGGACGATCGGATTTCTCCCCAAACACCCGGGTGTTTTATAGGGATTAGCAAATCTATTTGCCATTTCCCGCAAGGCAACGCGATGTGTCTTGAGTGGCAAAAACGTCGACACGCGAGCAAGCCAGCCAACAGAATTTACATACATTCGTCGAACAGAAGAAACGCCAATAGCTCGAAGTCGATGTATGCAGAATCACCACCATGGATTTTTTTTATCCGCGCAACATTCCTTCATTGTATCGATGCTCCAGGCGCACTTGATGTGCGGCGGTGGCACTGCAGTATCCCCGGGGAAGTAGCAGTTGAGTTCTGTTCGAGATTTAGGTGCCTTCGAGGTTCGTTTGTCATCCGATGTTCGGTTGACATCGGAAACAAATTTTCCTTTGGCATTCCACTGCCACAACCTGGCCTCCTTGCCCACTTCGGGCGCATGGAAATGTAATTTTGTACACGTTGGGTTCCACAGGGAGGGAGTTTTTGTTTCAGCACTTTTTTTTTCAAACGCTGTTGCTTCATGCAACATGGGGACTGCATGCAGTGATCGTGTAATTTGTGGTCGTGTTTAACAGATAACGACGCCACAAGGTGCGAGAAGCTCCATTATTTTAACGATATCCCCGCGAGGATGCCCCGCGCCGATCAGAGGCAGACCCGTGTGTGCACCCCGACCGAAATGGAAGTAATCATTTATTTGGTAAATCAATTCTCCAAAACAAACAAGATCTACATGTGCGCAACCCTTTTTCCATCGGCATCGTCAATGCGTCTAATCTTTGGCTACCGAAATTGAAGGAAAAAAAGGAGCGTAAAGAACGAAAAGATGAAAGGACTGGTGCAGGTTGGTTTACGATGTCATTAAACTAAATTTAAACGCGCAGCGAAAGTGTTTTGCTTATTAAATGTTTAATGAGTTGAGAAAATACAAAGCGAATACCGAAAACACAGAGCGCAGCGCCAGCCAGCCCTTCGACTTTGAGGGGACCACCCTAGAGTCCTTTTATGCGCATCACCTAATCTCGATCTAGATACATATATTCGATGCGTGTGTCCCGGGAAAAGATCATTGAAAGCGGCGAAATTTTTATTGCATTCGGTAGCCCTCTGGGCGTGCAGTGGTTTAACGAGATTTAAGAAAAAAACATCAATAGGTGCGTACAGCAACAATAAACTGCTATTTGGTTGTACGTATACCTATAGGTAAGTACATTAAGGGAAGGAGTCGTCTTACAATAGTTGTTAATTCACTCAAGAAAATATAAAATGCTTTCAAATACATATCTGCAGTTTTGTATATTGAAAAATCGTTCCTTGTAAAAACTGTGCCGTGACATAGGCTTTTGCAGCGATCGAACAACACGCAAAGCTGGTTGGTCTTCAAGGATGTCATGTCCATATGTAGGTATGTAGGAACATTATGTTTTCAACAAACAAAAAAATCTTGGACTACACGTCGCTTATGACAAAACGTCGTAGAAGTAACTTCAAGGTACCGAGTTAAGAAGTTCATCTACCTTGGAGCATCCATCAAGTCCACAAATCACACCTTAGTTGAGATTCGTTGCCTAAGACCTTATTAAGCCCGGGGTCTAAAAAACAATGGGTTCCACCTCTTACATAGCTTAAGCTCTACAAAATCCTTATTCTGCCAGTTCTGCTTTAAGGCGCCGGCTGCTGAATTGACAGAAAAGGAGAAGTTACTTGGCTGTTTCGAGAGGAAAATTATACGGCAAATTATCGAGTCTGTTTGCGAGGAGGGAGAAAATAGAGCAGAGGTTATAAACGCGAGCATTATGTGCTGTGCCAAGATGTAAATGTATTTTAAAAAGACAACACACATGGAAAACAACGCTCCAGCCAAAAGGGCCTTCGAATTCAAGTCCCCGCAGGTATGAGACGGTTAAGAAGGCCGAATGTTCGTTTAAAGGATCAAGTTAATACGGATGAAAGAGAACTTGGCCTGGACAGTTGGAAGCAACGTGCCTGAGATTGCAAGATGAAGGCTACTGTTAAACAGGCAAATACCCTCTATGGGGCGGGAGCGGGAGTCTCATTCGTATAAGTTGTAAATGCTGTTAGAATAATATGATTAGAAGTCCTTAATCCACTCCCTAAGCACAGTTCTCATTGCCTTATTTTGTAGAACTTGTAAGTTATATTGTTCGACTTGTATTAAAGCGCTATGTGCGTAAGTTCTTAACACCCAACAACAAAATGAGAAGTCCAAGTTATTTGAATAGGTGGCCCACTGCGAGAGTGTTCGGCCCGCACCCGTACGTCATTGGCTCGGGTCCAAATTGAGTCTAGGTTTTTTTAACGTCCGTCCAAAAATGGAAAAGGACCTCTTATGGTATGGTTCGTTGTCCGTCCGTCCGTTCGTGCGCACCTGTAACTTTTGAACGGTAAGTCGTAGAAAGATAAAATTTGGTACACTTCTAAAATCCGTGAAAAAATGCATATCGGTCCAATCATTATTTAAATATTGATTGCAAAAAACACAAAAAGTGACTTTGACTTTATCTTAAAAGGTTTAACAGCCAAAAAGAAGAAAATTGAAACATGCTCTAAAAAGTTATTGAATTTTCATAAGAAAATAGAATTTTTGCAAAATATTGAGGTTTTTGAGAAATAAAAAATGGAAAAACTTTTTACGCCATTACTTTTTCGTCACTTTATTTAAAACGCCGGTATTGGGCTAACATATACATACCTTAAGCAGCCAACGCCTAAGCAAAGGCTAAAAAATAAACGGTTTTAGAAAAAAAAAAACGTAAAAAATATTGTCCCCGCTACTATCTCCGGCCACTACCTCCACTATATCTATAAAGCGGCCAAATGATTTGAAAGAATTCACACGCATCGAGAGTTATTTGTAATTTTCGGGAAAACTATAGAAATTTGCGACGGTCTTAGTTTTAATACTTCAGTCACCTGCGCTTTCAATTATTTCAAAACTATATATGTACTTAATAACGTTCGGGAGATAGTGGGGTGACATACGTTGTTCTGGCCTCTCTTAACGTTTTTTAAATTTCAAATCCATACCATACATTTTTGATTTTTTTCAATTATTGCATTGGCTGTTTTTCTTAAATTCTATAGGCATCGATTTTGCGGAAATGGGGAAACAAGCTCTGCTTTTACTTCGCCTTTAACCAGACCTTAAAAAAACTTTGGCTGGAAACGCTTTATACTTTACGCTTTGTACTTTAATAAAATCTGAAGGAAATCGTTGTTGCCGCTAGAAGATTTCGAAAAATCCTTTTGAAAATTTTTCTACGATTTCGAGCTATTTTTTTACAATTATACATGTATATACATGTATAAAAAATAAAGTATAAAAATGTGACAAACTTGAACCTACTCAACTACGATGTCACCATTCTGATCGATATAAGCCCACCCGATACCCTGAAAGCTCCAGCTTCGGATTCTGGTCAACCATTTATGCTGTAAAGCGCTTGCAACTGGTTTTTATTATCGTTCAAGTAGAATTTACGGTAATTCAGTGTTAGAATATTCAAGTAATTTAAATAGAAAACCTAAAACATACGTGAAGTACATTTATTAAAAATCTAACCGAACGCATCGTTACTTATAGTGATACAACATCTAGTAAACTTAATAAGTTTTGTAAATATTTTAATGTGTACCTACCTAAGCTTCTTAGGATTTGAAATTTTTTAAGCATAAACGTCAAAAGAGCATATGATCTCCGCCCGCAGTCACCTGAAACGGTGTCCTTGTGTGATGAGCCTTCCGCCATCCACCCATATCTATACAAAAAAACAATTACAAAAAAAAAAACTGGTGTAGCTATATACAATTACAAGAGGTTGTGCATGCGAAACACGCCTCACTGATTGTCACTTTGCGATATGACTTGATATGACGACAATACGACTGCGGATTGTACCATCTGACAGGGCCAATAAACGGTCGTTACGTCGGGGGACAATACAGTGCGATTCTCCATCGTCGGTCGTCGTCGTCGTGATACATCCCATAGCTAGCTTTAGCAAATAAAATTACCGTCAACCAGCTAAGCCAACTATCATCATATCCAGTCTGCCAGCCAAAAAGATTGTGCCAAGATTGAATCAGAGCCGCCAACTCTACAACCAAGTGCCAAGCTACATCTTACTGGCGCGCAGCGACTGTCATCGCCGTCAAAATTATTATCTGTTCGCGCTGCGCGGTCGGCTTTCGCGATGATAGAGCCATAGAGCAGCGGAGAGCCGAGCCGAGTTAAGCGTTGGTCGCGTTCGCGGCACGCATCATCTCCATAGCAATATTGTTAAATATTATTAACAACTTCATCGGATCAAAAAGAGATTATCGGGTGGCGGGTGGACGGGGCCAGAGCGTACCTATGTCGGTTGTAGGCAAACCCCCTTTGCGCGTTTATTGGCTCTTTGACCTGTGTACCTATGATCACGATTCCATCGAGATCAACACATGCAGATAGCGCGCATTTATTGCTGAATGCGGACGCGGCTAAATCCAGCATGACATTTGTTGGGGATTGGCTGATTGGTCGTCGACCACATTCGCGATGAGTCATGATATCTGCCCAGGTTGTGCTGTATGGAGCGCTGATGTGCTCGTTCTATCGAAATTCGCGGCACCGAATAAAGAAGCCATTAAGATCAAGACTAAGAGGCGCGAGTGATCAAAGCGCGCCGCCAATACGCCGAAACGCAAATCAACAAAATCACCGAAAAGCCATCAATATGAGATGCTAATAAATTTTCGCATCAGATAAGCCGCCGCACCGCAGCAACGACGACAAACTGCCACAAAAAGGGGGCGGCAATGGAGGGGGAACAATAGGGTCATCACTAAATCAACAATGAAATTAGCTGTTGATGTTCTTACCTGACATTTAGCTCGCCGTTTATTGTCTTCGTTCACAGATGCGGCTATTGGACTTTGATTTTACGAGTATTGCGTCGTTCCTTGGCTCCACCGCACCACGCACCGCCCGGCACATGCTAATGATGTCCTAACAAGACCCGAATTGAGACGTCCAACATGAATAGAAGTTATTTGTAGATAAAACTAATTGAGCACGCAGCACGTCAATCTGGCCGGTCGGAAATTGAAATTGAATTTCCCACCGGCAAGTTGCGCGGCAGCAAAAATCTCTGCTCCAAACTAATCACATGATTAATGATTCGTCCGTCACCCGAGGCGGCACTGCTTTGCAGAGCCCATGCCAGCACATCAGACATGTGTACAGTGGTGTCTCGATAAATCGTAACGTGCGTCAGCTCCACGCATTGCATCGCAACGTCTTACTCTGGGATACCCTCAATTTGACGTGATTTGATGTGTGATGTACCGAAATGAATGACAGGTGTCGACAGGTGATGGATTGTTGTGTGAGTATTATCTGTCTGTCGGTGGTGGAGATAATTTGTCCGTTCTCTCTCTCCTGGATGTTTGTACCTATACAAATAGTTCTTTTCTTTTTGTCTCGTTAAACGATCATTACGGCATTATCTGATGATTGTGTTGTCCGTCGTTGGTCAATCGGTCGTTTTTGTTTACGATCTTGATGCGCAATGACGACGATGACGAATGCATTGACACTTCTCCTTGGCGCAAGAGTGTTTTTTCCGTGAATTGTGTCACTTGCGCGTCCCGATATGTGGGCAGAGACACATTGTCGGGATTACCATGAAATTAACTTGCAAATTGGCAGTGATTGGAAAAAACCGAGTTGCGTTGGAGTTTGACTGTTTGAGTCCCCTTTTCATCGTCGTTTTTCTGGTGTTTCTCCGGGGCAATTCACAAAAGAAAGAATCGTGACAGGAAATTTGTTAACAGCGAAAAGATAAAGAACGCCACACACACACACACATGGCATCATACACCTTTGGGCAAGACCACAACAATCTTTGAAAAATCGACACGGCACTCGTTATGCCCTCTTAAATCTTATTAGGAATGACAATCGATTAATTTGGAATTCAATACGGACAACGTTCCTAAATCATCGCGATGAACGAAATCATCGACACGGCGGCGGATACCTGCGCGCCCATATCGACCTATCCATTGACTGACTGTGGCTTGACTCGAAACAAGAGGCGAGAGGACCGAGGAAATCGACTTTCGAAGGTGGTGTCGGTGATGGTATGCGCTGTGTTTTGTTTTGTTGTGGTGTGTAGTGTGTTCCTGGACCATGTCCGATGTGACAAATAAGCAGCAATAAGTCAAAATGCTACAGCCAAGACGTCAGGGAACCGTAATTTTACCTGTGAGAGAACAATTGGAGGCTTATCTTCTCTCACTTTCACTAGGAGCAGGAGGATGTGTGCGGAGCCCGAGCATCGATCGTGCGGTGTAAGAAAACGGGATCGCCCTTACCACATACCTTACCACCTGTCGGAATGCGGTATTAAAGGTGGTCGATCATACATCAACATTGATTTATTAATGGGTCATCATCAACACTCGGCTGGAGAGGGAGATGCACGCAGAGTACGAGAGGTGTCCGATGGTAGGCATATATATGTACCAATGATGGTTGTTGTACGTACTTGCATTGTTTTTCGGCTCGGGTGATTCTATGCGCCCGCACCTACGCGCAGAAAAATTACAGAATCTGCACATCTCTTCGCGATTAATTCAAGTGTCCATCCGCCGGTGAAACTCAATTAATTGTCTGCGCGAGTCCCTTCCGTTTGGTCGAAAACTCCTGCCTCGACTTAGCTATGTGTTTTGGCTCAAACAGTTTATCTCGTCCTAGTCACACCTCTTATCTTAGAAATTTATCAACGCGTTAAGGAACAAATTCGTTAGCAAGTAATAACGCATAATGTGCGTTCGCATTCATTCACCATGAAAGCCAAGCGAAGCCATCGCGTCGTAGGTTGGTGTCGAGGCTCCAAAGAAACAACGAAACGCAATAATTGTTTATAAGCATACCAGACAAGTGGTTTGGCAGATACTTTGGATCGTTTGGTGGCTGCTGTGCACTCGCTGGCCACAGAGAAGTAGGCATATTGACATGCATCCAGATAGGCAAGTGATGTGTATAGTGTGGAATCGCTAAAGATAGAATCGCGACGATTGGAGCGTGGGTTTTCCCGTATACTACTCGATGAAAAGGATGCTGGGGCTATGCTATTGGAAAGGAGGCATATTCGATGTGAAAGACAAATCATGTAGTGATGATGATGATCAAACAGTATCTGAAGTGGGACTCTGTTGAAGTGTTAAGCTTGTGTTGTTGCTTCGAAGACTTTAGAGAACCTCAAGGACTTGGATTCTGAAAGATAAATTGATTTCGATGCTCTTATAGTCTTTATGTTGCAAAAAAATACTTTGTGATTTAACCGGGCTGTTATGTTGTACGAAAAGATTAACTATTCCCTGTGCACGAGTGTTTCAGGTGGATTTGCCTCTCACTTTTGGGGAGATTATGGCAAATCTATTTTTTATAAAGAAAATTGCATGCTTGATACCTAAGGCTGCAGTCTGTACAGGTTACACCCAACTAATCAACAGGTTCCAGAAGGTTCTGAAAAAATTAAAGGCAGGAACCAGTTACTTAGGATTTGCCTAATTGGAGCATAACTACAATAAAAAAAAACCCCTGCGGTTAGAGAATGCCAAGCAGCATGGAAGATAACTAGAAACAATTCAGAGCTTACGTTATGCAAATATAGCGCAGGGGACTAAAAAAACAACAACGAAATACTGGGCAATCGGGATAACCCCGTTGATCTACCAGATCGCTTGAGTTTTCGCTTCGTTCAGGTTAATTTTCCATCTGCTGTAATATTTTTCTATCCATATCGCCTTTTAAATTTCTTTCAATATATTTTTAAAACAATTTGATGGGATGAATATAGTAGTGTCATTTGCAAAAATGGCTACGTCACAATTAGGCAAGGGTGGAATATCGGACACGTCCCCGGACTGAGCCTTGTGGTACACCTGCATTTTTATCAATCAGGTTAGAAAGACTATAATTTATATGGGCACTAAAGCAATGACAAGACAAGAAAGACTTCACTATTTTAGAAAGATATGGTGGAAAGTTTAGATTTATCATTTTATAAATAAGGCCCTCATGCCAAACTGGTTCAAAGGCTTTTTCAATGTCTAGTAGTATCATCCCAGTCGATTGAGAACGACCTTGATAACGGTTTCTTTTAACAGAATGACAAATTCTCTGTATCTGATAGTTTGTGGTGTGGAAACGCTTGAAACCAAACTGTTCCTTGGGACAGATCTCGTGCTCGTTAATTAACTTCAGAACTGTTCCCTATAAAACCTTTTCATAATTCTTACTTCAGTTGCTTAATAGGCCTAAAGCTTTCTGGATTTTCTTGTGGCTTATCAGCTTTAATTATTGACACTTTTTTTACACTTTTTCCATGTATCAGGAAAGTATTGCTATGAATTTGATACACACTTTAGGAAGCTGCTTTAAATATGTTCTTACTATTGTCGACACCTCCTACTTTTCGAACGCACAGGTAATCAATGTTGACAATCAATTCTATTTCCTCCTCATCAGTTTCAATATTCGATACGCAATCGGTGTTTACTGACATAAAAGATTGGACAGTGTCACTTACCAGATTGTTAGTTTGTACGTCACCTAGGTGTTGAGACACATACTGATTGTTTTCGAAGCTATTGACTGCCCAGTGCGTTTTCCTTTTCAATGTCTGAAAATAATGAACCAGATGTATTTGCTTGTTTTTGGCTTTGATCACCTTCACAATATTCCAGAACGGCTTCGAATTTTCGTCCAAGGAACTAAATTTTCTATTCCACCCTGCATTTCGATGTTTAAAAATCTCATGACAGAACGATCAGAATAAAAACCGTGTCATTGGCTGAACTTCGTCAAACAATAAATAATCTGAAGAAATACAAAGCCCCTGGCTATGACTTAATTACTAGCAAAATTCTAAGGGAGCTACCGAAAAAAGCTTTGGTCAAGCTTCTCTATATCATGAACGCCTCCATGAGAATTTTTGTACGTTCCAAGACAATGGAAAGGTCATAATGGTTCCGAAACCAGGAACATTTCCGAACGACAAAAAGTCATACAGACCTATTTCGCTACTGCCGATAGTATCTAAAGTATTCGAGAAACTGTTGCTTAAAAGGTTGCACCCAATCATTAAAAAAAGACGATTGATTCCGGATCACCAATTCGGATTTAGGAAAAAGCATTCAACAATCGACCAGGTCTATGGAATAACAAGCGAAATCGAGAAAGCTCTGAAAGCAAAAAGAATATGTACTAGCGCTTTTCTCGACGTATCGCAAGCCTTCGACAAGGTATGGCACGAAGGCCTGAAGTACAAGTCAAGGTTTGGCTTACCAGAAAAACTCTATAGAATCTTAGAGTCTTACCTTGAAGACAGAATCTGTCACGTAAGGTACGAAAATGAGTACTCGGAATTCAAAGAGATAAATGTCGGTGTCCCGCAAGGAAGCGCTCTCGGTCCCATATTATTTTTGCTTTATACAAGAGACATACCCCACGATGAGGGAACAATTTAAGCTACTTCCGCTGACGACACTGCTATTCTCGCTATTGATACGACAATTGAATTATTAACAGGGAAACTTCAGCGCGCTTTAGACAAAATATGCGACTGGACGAAGAGCTGGCGAGTCGTCATAAAAATCCCGTACTCTAATGAAGCGAAATATCTAGGAATGACTCTAGACACAAACTTAAATGGAAGCCGCACGTTAAAAAGAAACGCGACGAGCTCGAAATCAAGTTAAGAGAAATGAACTGGCTTATCGGAAGATTTTCGAAACTAAGCATATATAAAAAACTGCTTTTGTATAAGCAAGTGCTAAAACCATCTTGGACGTACGGTATACAACTCTGGGCTTGTACCAAACCAAGCAATATATCTATTTTAGAAACTTTTCAAAATAAGACACTCAGAGCAATCGTTAATGCTCCATGGTACATAAGAAATAGCGATCTACACCGAGATCTAGGAATCGCAACCGTGACTGACGAGGTAAAAAACTTTGCTCGCAAACTTAGTAATCGACTTCGCGGACATTGCAACAATGAAACTATCCGAACTTTGGATCAGACAAATCTTACGCGCCGACTTCAACGAATGAGACCGTTGTATCTAGCAGCGTAAGATGAAACCGCATAAATTGACGGTATTGTAGGTGCTTTCGTTGGAAGGCAGCCTGCCACACGCGATTACTACAGAAGCTTGAACTACTTGTTATGGAAACTTAGTCGTAGTCTGATGGAAAATGGGAGGTTTTTTAGTGAGTAAGAGTCTCACACTACTTTGAGCACGCGCGGCCTGTCGTCGTTGTGCCTATGAAGGGTTTTTCCTTCCCACGAAAAAAAAAGAAAAAAATGACAGAACGATGTTTTGATATATTTGCTTCAAAAATAATTCCTTAAGTGGAAGTTTTTTAAAGGGTGCCATCATATACCCCGAGGTGCCATATCACCCGACTTCAGCCAGGGCATTCTTTATTCAATTTTACAACCACCTGCACTAGCCACTTTCCTTAAATTCTGCGGACACGGTTTTCTGAGAAAATGGTAAAACATGTTGTTTTCTAATTCGTTTGTTTAAATAAGTTAAAAGGAAACGACAATTGAAACTTTTTAAGTGCAGTTAGCATGCGTTGTAAGCGCTTCATACTTAAGCGCAAATTGAAATAAAATCGTTGCAACCGTTAATGGACTAGAAACCTTAAAAAAACGTTTTCGAAATTTTTTTTACGTTTTTAGTCATTATGTTTGAGGTCTTTTGAAAGTTCGGTAAAGTTTTTTAAAAAAAATCAAAACATGGACTATGCCCGTTATTTTGATCAATGT
Source organism: Neoascia interrupta (assembly GCA_947623515.1). NCBI lineage: Eukaryota > Metazoa > Arthropoda > Insecta > Diptera > Syrphidae > Neoascia > Neoascia interrupta. The sequence goes on from OX392463.1 coordinate 124,597,649, forward strand.
TATACTTTATACCGTTTAGGAGATAGAGGAGGAGATATACCTTCTTTGGACCTTTTTTTATCTTTAAATTTCAAATCCTTAAAACAACTTTTTTGAAGCTTTTTTTCAGTTCATGTTCGACTCTTTTTTTTACGTTGGGCGTTTTCCTTATATTCTAAGGTCAACGGTTTTCGCGTTAACGGTAAAACAAGCTACATTTTTATTTCGTTTTTTATTTCGCTTCGAAAAACTTAGGTTAGAAACGGCAATTTAAAAATATTTGAACAAAGATTGCTTTCTTTTTTGTACGCCTTGTTCTTTAACTGAATCTGAACAAAAAATGTTCAATCTAAAAAAAATGTTTTTGAAAATATTTTTATTTTTTTGAATTAAATCTCAGGAAGCTTTGAAACTTTAAAGTTCGCTTTAGTTTTCCTTAAAATTTTGGACAATTTCTGATACATGTGATTTTTTTGATATGATTTCTCTTATTTCTCTTATTCCTCTGCTTGAAAAAAAATGTCATCTTTGGATTCTCTGCCTATTTCCGCTATTTAAAAGCACACCGAATTTTGTCTTTATACGACTTACCGTTCTGAGTTACAACGCGATGAGACGGAAGGACGGAGGCAAAACAGTCAAAACAGTTGACGCGGTCCCTCGCTTTCGTTAGGTGGTAACAGACGATTTCTCTAGTCTCGCGTTGTCGCTGCCGCCCTGGTTTAACTCTCTTGCGCTGAATGTGAAACGGTCATCAAACTCATAGCGATGTAGTCTAGTGGAGTTGTCAGTCGGCTTTCGTATCATCGGTATCAAGATCGAGTCCGAGCGGAGCGAGCAGCTATCTTTTCTTTTGTGTATTTATATCCGAGATTTGTTCTGCCATAAAAATCTCCGCTTTTGGCTGTGACATTTGCGATGTCCGCGTAATATATCTGGGTGGGTGTAATTTTTTTAGCAGTTAACGCAAGACTTTGAGCACTTAATGCGTGTTTTCTAGCACCTCGTCTAGCATTCAGTAACGAAAATCGCACTAGCCTGATGTCGGCTATAAAACTCGCATAAAATATGGGACATTTCTTGATAATTTTTTGGATAAAAAAAATTGGATTGGATTTTGTATTCTTCCCTTAGTTATGTTTAAGAGCAGCAGTTTAATTGCACGTTTTTCTATAAAATTAGAGGTTTGTCTTCAATTCTGCCTCCAAATATTGGCGGATTAAAAAAATGTTATCACCTATGCTTCGGATGTCAAAGAGCTTCCTTACAAAGCTTAAATTTTCTAGTTTTATAGGCAAGGCATAGACTTAGTGACATACAGCAAGAAATAGCTCACTTCTCAGAATTCGGTAGTGATCTTATGCCCTTGAGGTCCTGGAGGTTTTTCGCTGTTATTTCTCTATGCTAGATTTTTGCCTAGACAAAACAAATATGAAATTGGCTCAAAGTTTATGCCACAAAGGCTTGGGTGTCTATTACTTCAAACGTATAATGATTCAAATATGTTTTCCAATTGATCTGCATACCTATTTTTAGATATTTTAATTGCGAAATCTTGAAGGGTTACTTACAAGCAGGCACCCAAAATACCCACTCAAATTTCATCCCTACTTAACTTAGATGTAAGTACCTCGATACTCCATACACTAACTTCCTAATCACCCTCCCCTTTCCCATTTACCTACCATTATTTCAGTCCATATAAAGCTCTTAGTAGGTACAATTGCTTTGCAAAAAAATTCAGACTTTGTCCATGGACCAGCTATAATGAACTTGCTAAATTTCTCGACGTTCATAATTAAATAAATTCCATTCACGACTCAAATCTTTTGACTAATTAAACTTTAAGTAAAATTGCGCAAATACAACTTAAATTCAAGCAATTAAACCGAACTTATCTTAGCATCGGCTCTGACCACTTCTGATTTAAGACAAAAAATAGTTTGTGAACTTTGAATTTTTATTGCACGAGTTCGGCTTCTGAATTACTTTGCCCAATAAATTAGCTATGCTCAACTTTTTTTATAGACCAATCAAACGAATACAGCGATAAGACTGCTAAAAGCATGAGGTAGTGGACCAATTTCATTCCCCTTGAACATAGGTACTTACCTATAAATTAAAATAGCTTTAACCGCACAGACCCACAGAAAGTCACACGTAAACATGTTCCCATGCAAAACCAATACTAACAAAATATGTATTGTGAACGCGACTGCCCGATTTGACATTGTCACGTTTTGCTCTCGATATATTGGGCGGTCCTCGTCATAGATGACGAAGACGATCCGACACCGCACTCGTAGCTAACACAGCTAATTTCCCTTAAATGCACTGGACGCGATCGATGGCCAAGCAAAGCGATGACGCGCCACGGTCAAATTCCATTCCAAGAAAGAAATGCTGTAAGATGCTGCAGCGCCTCGCATAAGCCGGTCAATCTTCAATTGCAGATATCAACAAACGATCATCACTATGATCACCACACCACGGGTCCGGCTGAACAAATTTTCCGCCCGCGATTCGTATTGAAAGAAAATTCGTCTCGAATTGTATGATGACCTGAAACCACCGCCAACAACATATTGGCGCATCACGTAACGATCGACGAGGAAGACAGTGCAAAAGCAGATTGGAGATCAAATTGAAGCGCATGGTCGTCAGAATAATTCCGCATTGATCTCTGCTTGTGTATCGTCTTGCGAGCGTCGTCATCTCCGTTGCAGCCGGCCGGCGACTCTTCAACTGCGAATCAAATTATTTTGTGACAAATCAATTATTTTCGCCTATAGCCACGTCAACAGCGTGCGCATGTGCAAAGGCACAACCAAGCGACCTACCAGTGCATACCTACTACAGGTGACTGCACGAATGCGCGTTTCGTCTCACTTGGCAAATATTTGCATAGTCGCGATCGTAAATTGTACGCGATCATTTGGCATTCGTTTATCTGTTCGGTTGATGGCATTCGAAACGAATTCGCGCAATCAAAGTTCCCTGCAGCAAACAAAGGAACAATGGTAAGAAGAAGAGATCTTTTGTCTTGCTGGTGTTTAGGTTGGCAATAAACGGGCACACACATACAGGCGTATTTTTTTTTTGCTTAATTTTTATCGTCCGTCAATTACGATTTTTCTCACATCACTTTGGGTAAAATCAATAAAAAGAAAATCTCACGAGCTGCCGAAAGTTCGATTGCAAAAACAGAACCCGAAATGCTCCCAGGCTCTGTAGCCGATTGCGTTTGCGACTGATTGGTTCACTTTTTTTTATGAATTCCTTGAAGCCATGTGCTGAGTATAAGGAGCTCCTTACACGAGTGACAAACCTGTCAACATCGTAAATTTAGATAAAATCGAATAGCCATTGGCTTTTTTTATTTTTTGAGGCTTTTATGCACAAAACTGTTTTGTCGCTCAAGTAAGCATGGCTTAAGGACTTTTTTAGAGCCTTTTTACACGAGCAACAATACTGTCGAAGAGACCGTTTTGTAGCTCGTGTAAGGAAGCTCTTAGAAAAAGGAAGAGCATGGAAGGCTCTTTTACTAACAGCCACTGAGGCGAGGTGAGTACAGACGGTACTGACCCAATCACAGTAGGTTATGAGCGATCCTTGTTTTGTTAATGGTTTTTGAAGAGTTTTGGATGTCCAACTTAAATTGTTCTTTTAAATGTTCCTAAAGTGTCACGGGAACTCATACTTTTGCTCGAATTGGCTCGAAGATTTTTCAGCCTAAGTGTAGACTCCATCACCCTATTCAATTGAAATTTCTACGTAGGAGGTGGATCATGCGAATTTCATGCGTCCAAAAACTACATCCACTCCCATATTGGTATTACGAAAATCTATCAACTGGTCGGTCTTTTTTAATCCGTGCGGTTCTTGTGATTTGCATGCAGAATGCTAATGGATCCTTGTGTCAATAAAACCTCACACGTCCATACAATATACATGTATCCAATACATAAACCGAATTTTCATACCGAATCCACCTGCGTAAGATCGGTGTTACATCCGAGGTGTGATCGCGGATACGACCCCTGACGCCTATCGAGTACAGTCACAAAAAACCAGAGAAAGTTTAACGTTTACTTAAGAAAATTAACTTGAAAAGCTCGAATGACATTGAAAAATTCTTGACGCCGAGAATATTATAAAGAAAGAGAAGCCAAGTACGAACGAAGAAGGATAGGTATGAATTCGTACCTGGGTGACCTCGTGAGCAGTTTTTCGACACCATAACCAACGCACCACGGCGTCCACTGGTACCTACATTAGAAAAAGTGATATACTAGAGGTAAGAACGAAGAGGTAAGAACGTTTGCTTGAAAACTTCGCACTCGTCTTAATGAATGTCGTAATGACGAAATAGTTCGAACTCTGGATCTTACACCTTGCGCACCGATTTCAACGCATGAATCCTATTAATTTAGCGTGCATCGTAGGGGGAAAGTGCATACTATTAAGGTATTTTAACTGGCAGGCGACCTGCCAACACGATTACTATGGAATTAAAAACTACTTTTTTAACGAAGTCAGTCGGAGTCTAGGGATAGATATGTGCATTCAAGAGGATACAAGCATACTCTCACTCCCCCGTGGTGAAAACCGGGTGTCCAGTACCTAAACTGGCGATTAGGTTCAAAACCTCTTTGGAGGGTTGTGGGGTTAACAGACGGGAGGGGGGTATTGCTTCCACTAAGGCACTTATCCTTACATCCGAATGGCAGCGGAAAAATTCCCCAGATGGAATCAACGCTGACGTCCACAGTTCCAATCAGGCCGAACTATACTAAGTCAACATCTAAGATGTTCTGCTGAGACGCCTTCGGAGCCCAGGCAAATAAGGAGCGGTTTATCCGGCTCCCCGTCCTTGGAGTCATCAAAAACATCTGGTCCTCAAGGTTGGGGATCTTGCCGTCGGGGTGACTTCCCGGCTGGTAAAGAAAACATGGTTACGAACCAGCGCCAAGCCTCGGAATCGGACAGATTAACTGTTGACGACCAAAGCAAAGCAAACAAGGACAACGAGCTTCAGATCCACACGTGGAATGTTAAGTCCCTTAACAGACCGCGATAAAAACTGAAAGATAAAACTGAAAGATAACACCACCGCATCCCTTGGCAGATAACACTGCCAAGGAATGCGGTGGGATGGGCCGAGGAGAAGGAAGATGAAAAACTGCGACTTCTACTACGGCGACTGCTATCCACATCAAAATCAACGCTAATTTGGATGTGGTTTCGTTCTTGGAGGCAGACTTCGAGGAGGCCTTCGTGAGTATTGGGACGAAAGCGGCGAATTAGGTATATGTTGTCATCAAGAAAAGACACCCAACACCGACGTCTTGGACAAAACAACACCATCGGCAGCCATAACTTTGACGTAGTTATAAATCCTGCCAATCGCTGTTTCTTTGGCCTAAAAATGGCAATTCAGTAGCAAAGTCCTCTCGAGCAACATAAGTCTCTATTTATAAGACCCTCATCATCCCAGTCCTGCCTTATGGTGCAGGAGCATGGACCCTGTCAAAGGTGGATGAAAACACCTTAGGCTGCTTCGAGAGAAAAATTCTTCGGACGATTTATGGTCCCGTCTGCATAGACGAAGAGTGGAGGAGAAGATATAAGATCGAACTGTATGGGCTGTCAGCGACACTGGCCTAGACAGAAGAGTCAAAATACAAATGGATGGATACCAGCGCCCTGGCCCGGAAAATTTTTGAAATTGCTTCGAAGGAACGGCGGAGTAGATGACCACTGTGACTCAGGTAGCGTGCGCAAGTTGAAGAGGACCTCAGCTTACTTCGCGTGCTAGCTGGGGACAGAGTTGTCTCGTGAAGCTTGCTGGCTGAGGCCTGTTGTGTAGGCTCGATCTAGAGCTAACCTGAGCTACTCCACCGACAACCTAACATTATCTACCCGGCTGCCTTAAATTTAGCATGCCAAATTTGTTTATGTCCGCTCCAACTTTTGGAATATACATAATGAGTTTCCGTCTACTGTGCCGTCCCTCTAGGTTGAATTCAAAGATTTTCCGGGTTGGACATTGGCTTCTAAACGCCCTACATTAAACGAATACTAAACCATAAATCATATAAATGATATGATTATGTAGAGGCAACGTTGCTAATTACATCAAGGTTAAAGGTCTCCATAGTGATGTTTTATTTTCACCCTCGGGTTCTACCTTGCTGTTTATTAAAAAGAAAAAATTACATTCGGAAGGTTTTGTGAAGATTCTGAAAACGAGCAGTCTTTTTTTTCAGACAACAGAGGAGAGAATCACACCCAGACGTCCCGCGTAGTATAGGCAAACAAACAAACCAACGAGCATGCATCCCTAGGGATCATATACTGAAAATAAGCTTGTGCATTTAACTAAAATACTCGCACTATCCAAATCATCACCACATTGTTTTAAGGGCTTTTCAACTCCATATGCTTAAGAAGCCTTGTACAACTTCAGCAACTTCGCTAATCTACGCCGGGCTTAAGTTATTAATTTGACCTGACCGTTCGTCTTTGATGTGGCGCCTGTCGTTAGGAAGTTTGTGTTAGTTGTCTCTGTATCTTAAGCACCGATTGCCTTTCTAAATTTATGTCTTAATGACTGTAACAAATAGTACAGAGGCGGCATCTGAAATGGCATTTTAGTAATGTTGCCACTGGTTTTCAATGGTCTAGTAGATGGTTTCGTAAAAGGTTTTTAGGAACTGGGAAAAGCCTTTTACATATAGCTTCTGGCCGATGAAGCCCACCGAAGTCAAACTTCTTAGCATAATTTTTTCTTCTTACCACTGATTCGGAAATCCTTACCCGCAAGTACAGCTAAAATAATGGAAGGTTGCCTCACATCGATCGCATAATGGTTCAATTAACTGATTAGGAGCTGTTCATGTCCCAGACAAGAATACTGAGAAGTATAAATTGTGCAGTACCTATGAAAATAGCCTGAACCTGCTCCCGGCGGTGCCTTGTGTTTTTTGACTGAACCACCAAAGATTACCTCTTTCCCAGTTTGATCTATTTAAGCCATCTTAATCAAAAATTTCGATATCATATAGCTTAACCACTGTTTACATATTGTTTCGTCCAAGAAGTATAAAGACATGAAATATCTTCAACGCAAAAGTGGCATTATTACCTTACCGCTGCTGGTGGTCTTGGCATAGGTACGCAAAACAAACAAATTCACTGAGCAAAGAATTAGCATCAAATCAAATATCGATAATTCCTCAAACCACCCAGGAGGTAAACCACAAAATATCGAAACGTGATCGATTATCTCTTGCGCTGATCCCTACAGACGGGAGTGGATGTCAGAAATCTAATCAAATCTTCATTTGCAGATTATCCATTACATTATGCTAAATTATTGAGCCCCGAACGACGACGCTATTGTACAACCCTCCCCAGATAAAGCAATCAACTGTGTGCGCAAAAGCAAACTTTTCATACAATAAACGACCGGGCGGCGGCGAAGATATTTTTCCATTTGCTCAGATGAAATTGCAACTTGAATTGGTAATTCCGCAAGATTGTTCCGTGCGAGTAATTGGGACACGTCCTGTGCGTCGCCGCAGTACCTGATTGGGTGTACGGCCAGTAGCAATTTGTAAAGATCTCCACGAGGAAAGGTCATCACTATGCATATATCTCGCTGATATACAAAGCGCCACTCTCCATATCAATTAAGCAATACAAATAAAACTCTGCGTAATCAATTAATCCACTCGGCCGAGCTGCCAGAAGTGCGGGAACGACCTATCACTATCGCCCAAGATTGTCGTCTCAATTTATTACCATCAGCATCATAATTCCCGATCGAAAATAATTCATTATTAATTGATCACTTTGGCCATCCTAATGAACACTTGAGCATGAAAATCGCCTCCGATTGATCAAAGGCCTGTGTGTACGAGTACGCACACACTGTGCTCGCGCAAGCAGCTACATCAATGAATTATGAATGCGCTGAATTAATTACTCCGCAACACAAGAAGCCACTGCAAGCACCGTGAGTCGTGGTGGCATCGGTTAGGAGATACTTTTTTGTTTTAATTAGAATGTGGTGTGCGTGCGATCGCTTCTCAGCTGGATGCTGCGATCTTGCGAGGTGTGCAATAAGTCAGGCTTTTAGACAAAGTCAGGGGACCAACCGCAGTGGCTCGCTTATATTTACTACCAGCCCAACAGGGCCGATGTCAAAAGATCGATAATCATCATGACAGAGAGCGTTTTGCTTGCACCGTCCAGGAGCCGGACGCTAGGCAGATCATTGACAGACGAGAAAAATCGCTGCGATTACGACCCCCAGCGTGACCAGGAGGCATCTTCTAGTGACCTTGAACCCCGTGCACACGCTACTACACCAAACAAGTGTAATAGACTGCGCTAATCCGCGCATAATTCCTAATTAATGGAAACTGATCAGTTTTCCCGCAGACAAATTGTGTTAAGTGTCCAAATGAGATCACGAAATTACTCATTCACGACCCACGCGTTGCAGGATCAGCACTGGAATCGCTGGCTGGCAAAACTTGATCGATGATCGGATCGCCGAAAGACCACAAGACTCAGGCAAGATCCCTGCTCAGGATCAGGATCACTCTGAGAGGCGACGCAATGCGGTTTGTTTTTTATCTGCGTTTGCTCGCTCTGCAAGCTGTTGGCGATGTCGATAGCATGTCTCCATGTTGCACTGCCTTTTTCAAGATCAATTGCAGGTGATTTGTATTTCTGTCGAAATCGTCTTATCGTAACTCATTATGAGATTTATTTTGTTCACAATCCCAGAAGGTACGATTTGTCTTCAGGTGGTGGTGGTGGTTGGCGCGCAGGACAGGATGATGGCACCTATTCACCGAACGGAACATGAATTCGATTTAACACGAACGCCGACGCCAGCAATCGGTTATTTCCTCTCCAGATTCGGTCGAGAAAGCGCTCTTTTTTCGTCTTCTAGAAGAAGCGATAATGTGATTTATTCCGTCCATTAATCTGGTAATTCATTTCTCTTCCAGTCGCTTTGGGAGTCAGCGAGTCACCAACTCGAATAGTGGTGTTGCACTTGGAACCACATGGACCTGGGCGTTATTAATAAACCATCCATTACACACTGTTGTTGGTGAATGGTTTTGTGGTGATGTCGTTTGGTGAAGAAGAGTTTCGGCTTAAATCTTCGACGTTGGTGGCATCCAGTGCGAGACTGAATTTCGAAATTCTGATGGAGTTGTTGTAGCTTTACGATGGACAATTGATAGGGCAGGTTAAAGTCACCGCGATGAATGCCTATTTCCTATAATTAATGAGACAATGCCTTGGAAGAGGTTTATTTTTTCTTCCTCTTTTAATTACAGTGTAATGGGGATGTTGTGGTGGATGTTTTTTTTACAATCTTCGCCATCAATCGGTGCTTTATGGCGAAGACAGGAAATTACAAAACCTCCCCCCGTGCACGACAAAATTAATTTTTTGTTAAAAGTCCGCTTAGGGGGGTCCTTTGATAAAGGCAGTTTCATCCCTCGTCCGCGTTTAATTGAATGTTGCGGAAGGCACAACGCCACAATTGCCGCACCAGTCGCACACTTTATTCAATTAGACGGAGGCGTGTCAAGACAGACTTGGTATGCCAATGGCAACATCATTGATTTAATTAAATGCGTTCGTCATGATTGGTTTCTCGTTGCTGGAATGATCACACAAGTGCAACGTACTTTTGTACTCTTATACCGATCGCGTTCAAATCAGACGCGCCAATAGCCGACTGTCATCGTACAATGCCAATTAAATATTTCCCGTGGCAATTATTGTCGACAATTATTAAGCTCACTGGCTGCAGACGCACTTGATGGATAATTGTTTCTCGCTAGAGAGACGGGTAATTGCGCACCGCGCGGCGCGTTCGCGTGTTGCTTCGTGTTTGGATTTCTTGTTACTTGGTTGATCTTTTCTTCATTATCGATGAATGTAATTGCGGAGCGCGAAGTACATGCCATTTTTTTTTGTCGCGTACCATGCCATGACGTATCCCCTCCCACTTGGGTGCATGCACTGAGAGAAATGCTTTGAGACAATGACACGCTTGGTTTGAGGAAATAAAAGCTTTGGAGCTGTATCTGCGCAAATCAGACAATTAAAAGATTTTATTGAAGAACGGTCACAATGCACATTAATATTGAATGGAAGAAGACATATGTGATTTGTAATAGGACGTATTCCTGTTAAAGGCTAAGAGGTGAGGTCGAAAGAAATCGATTATGTTATGCAACATTTTTTTCAAAACCTAACGGTTTTTTTGTTATTCGAGATATAATGGTTTTTAAGCAAAAAACACTTTTTTGGCCATACCTAAGAAAACGTCGATCCGATTTTGAAATTTTTTAATTTTATCTGCTAGACAACATCATTATTAATTGTTATAAGTTTGAAGTTATAACATTATCAAAAATTAAAAGCGTCTTTAAAAATAAAGAGTTTATTAAAAAAAATTAAATTTTGATATTACGTTTTCGAAAAACGAAGCCAGTTTTCTTTTTGAAAAAGTCTTTACATATGTTACATAAGTTGTTACACAAATGTGCAAAACATTTGAAAAACATTTTCACCTTTCAAACTTTCATGTGAGGCATAAAACCTACTTATGTATAATTTGAGCGCGAAAAAGGGTTTGACTTAGCAATGCAAAAACCTATTTTTTAATAAATTTTTACCGTAAGTAGTCATTTGAATAGCTTCGTATGGCATTGACCAAATATTTTTTCGTTTTACCGGTTAACCGTTTACAAGTCATCCTAACGGTAAACCGGTAAGACCTATTACAAGCCTTTCTGTATAACCTAAATCGTCCATACACGTATCCAATATATAAACCCACCATATACAAAATTTTCGTTTTCGGTTACCCCCTTCGGGTAGGGGTTAGAATCTACCCGAGGTACGGCCTGCCTGTCGTAAGAGGCGACTAAAATCCAATCTCCGTATGTCGAGCGCGTAACGCAAGCTGGTGGCAATACACGATCACTATTAAATCCGTTTTGTTCTACGGATTCTGGCAAGATGCATTCTTTGGTCTCTCGAAGGCGGGTATAGAAACACCAAACATACAAAAAAACAAGTGGGAAGGTGCAACAGTGCGTATGCAAAAGCTTCAGTCCATCTACGACGGATTGCAAAATACCCGACCATACCAAAAAAAAAAAAAAATGCCACGCGTCCAAAAAGTGGGCGGGATATAAAAATATAACTGTTGAATGCTTTATGCTAGGTGGTTGCATACATTTCGGCCTAAAACTACGCCTTTTTAGCTAAAAAAAATCACTTTTTTTAACGCCACACCCACAAAAGTGGGCGGAGGCACATACAATATATACATAAAAGTTAGAAAATGCTAATATCCTTAACTTTTGTCATAGAATTTTTTGTCAAATTTCATATATATTTATTGATAAACAGTCATTTTAAGCTAAAATCCCTTAAAAAGTGGGCATGGTCAATGAAAAGGCTAACATTTTTTGGCTACTTCAAAGAAAAACAAGGCAATGTTACATACCAAAAATGAATGCGCTAGCGCCATTGTAACATAGCTAAAATTTAAACAAGTATTTCTTCAAATTAGAGATGGTCGCACATACAGGCCTGTAGTGGACGTTTCTGTGGGCGGATTCAGTTAATTTTCAAACTTGATCTGAAAGACTGGACTTCCAGCCAACAGACCAAATTTCAGCTCTCTACCTTAAAATTTAAGGCCTAAAAGTTGTGTAAAAGGTCTTAGGGGTCTAAGGTGATTATTTCACTGTGTTACAAACTATGCATCAAACTTAATATATCCTGGGTCGGGTTAAAAACTGACGACCATTAGCAATTATAAATGTCGTTGGTTTGGCAGACAACGGACACTGCGTAATATCCCCAAAAATACTCCGAAAACGAATCAAAACTGAATTAATTTTGCTTAATCAGCAATTATAAATGTCGTTGGTTTGGCAGACTACGGACACTGCGTAATATCCCCAAAAATACTCCGAGAACGAAGCAAAACTGAATTAATTTTGCTTAGGAAAAACATATGGAAAGTCAACATCGATGGCTCTGAGCTGACTTGAAGACAGACGAAAATTGAATACCCCTGATTACCGAAAGTACAATGATTTACCTACTTGCAAAATTAGGTCCGAAAAGCGGGTGCTGGTTTTTGCGAGGGGAAGGGGACGGAGAAAGTAGTCGTAGTATAAGTCGTTAAGGCTCATAGCCCTAATACTCTCCACATGAGTCGTAAACACAAAGAAATAAAAACAGCGAGGGATGTAGAAAAACCGTCGCTGTGGTCACTGATAAGCCTCAGAAACATCAGCAGGTCGTTGAGCGAAACACACGTCGCTCAACAAACTGTATGGTCAGACATTTTTTAGCTTTTACAAGTTTCTTCCATGAGCGACGTGTTACGGTTACATTGTTGTCTCATACCAGTGGCCTTCCACGAGCTACAGCAGGCGCTCCCACATAACCATTGTTATCTCAACACTGTCGACTATTTTTAGTAGATTTGTGCAAGTGAATAAATTCGTTTTTCATTTTTCATTAAGTGAACCCTTTTGATTCTTTGAACTTTGCAAAACTTTTTTGACTTTCGTTTTCAGGAATCAAATATCGTTTACAGCAAGATCAGTTGGGAGGGCTCAGAGAGCTCTGAAAAGGATTTTTAAAACGTTCTGATTTTTTTTTCAGTATTCTCATCTGGTCGGTCTGGTCATATTTCCAAGACATTGCATGCAAGATTAAATAATCCCTCTGATAGGTAACTTAAACATTAAAAGTGTAACCAAACCCTTGATTGCGAGTTCATTACAAAAATAAAAAAAAAATCCTTCTGACAGAGCAAGTCATCAGATAAAATCTTTGTCTATAAGACAAAAAAGAAGAATAGTGCACTTTTTTTTAATTGAAAAGCTAATCGAAAGTATGGTTGCTTAAATTGAAGAGCGGGCCTTATAACAAAGCCATACAAAATTATGTACTATTTCTAGTTAATTCGTTAAAATAAAACAAGACTCGATGCGGCAAAGACTAATCAGCAATCTATCAAGATCAATTTTCGCAAAAGTTGAGAATATAGCTAACTTTTATGGAATAAAACGGTTCCTTAATTCTATAAAGATGATGAATTTATTGATGGGCGTCCCTCATGGCAAATTAAAAGATAAAGAAAATAAAAGAAAGTAAGTCGAGCGAGCACTTTTCCTTAGACAGACTAAATAAGTAAGCAACGACAAAGAACTCAAAATTATGCAAAAAATTACAAGGCTCCCTACCAGTCTTGTTATTTCGCATATTGACTACCCCTTACAAGAGTTAAGGTGAAACTTGGAAAAATAGGGGACAGTTTACCCCACCAGTGGTTAGGAGTGTGGCTCATTTAACATCTAAGAATTCTTTTTCATGATGTGATTGATTTTTTTTTATGATCCAACTGAAAATTTTCTTCCTTTCTGGCTTCAAGGAAACGACTCGCAATAGATGGTATAGGAAGTCCTTTGTTGCAACTAAATAAATAAATAAATAGAGTGGCGCAACAGCTCGAGGTATACTGGTGTGTTAATTTCTTTACATACAAGGGGACCTACAATTTTTTGCCGAATCCGAACGGCACTTTGAGAAGTTTTTCAAGACAATTAATACTCTCGGAGGGCTTGTCAAACCCTCGCGGAGATGGGGACCGTGAAAAAGAACAAGTCTTTTTTTTTCAGGTGAAGATGGCAGGATGTTGCAACTGCCTCACCGAAAATGCATTTTCAAACTTTAGAACATAGTTTTCAAACCTGTATTCCAAATCTAATCAGATCAACCAATCAGTTAGTCAATTTGATTTCGATCCTCAAATCTGTTAGTCATTCTCTTTATTGGGCACCGGCTTAGCTTGGAAAGTTTGATATTAAACACAAAGAGACACAATGAACACTCGGGAAGTTTTTGTTTCCAAACGAATCATTTCTGCCACATCCCAGTCCTTCATGGGAGTCCTCAACGTCGCTTCCTGGAATCCTGAAATATTATGTACTTAGGTTTTGAATGTCTCCTTACAAACTTAACCCCTACTTGGGATCTCCTGTTTCAGGTTAGAAAAGTCAAGCTAGAATGCATTTTTATACATCTGCTCCAGACCTGATCTACCTTACATGCAATACAACTTAATAATATAGGTGCTACCATCTGCACCACGGCCCACTTCCATCTCAGGTGTCTAAATAGCCTACATGTTCTCTCTGCATAAATAATGCACTTAAACCAACAATACAACTTAATAATGTCTTGTAGATATCAGCTGCGGTCACTTTGGCTGTCAAATATTCAAGACAGCATCAGTAGCTTAGTCGCAAGGATGATATGGGTTCCAGTTTTCTCTTGCTTGGCAGTATACCTTGTATCAGCTTTTGCTCGACTGTCGAAGAAGCTGACCCAGTTGCCAGTGTTTTTTAATTTCATTTCTTGGACATCCACTTAGCATTTACTTTTTAAGTCTGTTGGTGGATACCGTCATGCGCTCATCTTACCAGGTCACAACTAGGGACTTTTATTTAAACTGGAAACCCAGTTTTTATGATAAGTATTTATGATCGTCGTAGAATCGATCGTTTCTATGCAAATCATTTCTTAACTGCCCCTTTCATAATATCTTTAATATCTTTTTCTAGTATATTCTTTTTGGTCATCGGTAATCCCTCCAGTTATGGCAACCCTTGGGCAACTTAAATGTCAATGTTTTTTGTTGACCGCTTCGCGGTTTTCATGTTTTTTCTGCCGTGACAAAAGGGCTGTCCTCGTGATATTTGTTGAAATCATAAGTTTTTTGGACTCTCACACAAACTCCCTGACAGTTCCTCAGAATTGGACGTTAGTCACTTTGTATAACTCTGACTTATCTGACATTTTGACGTCAATATCATGGAAAAAAATCTGTGGACCGTAAGGAAGCACTTCTGTGGGGAACATTCTACATCTAGACTTCTACAGTTCTACATTTAGGAGTGCAAATAATTGGCCCGTTTTTGCTTCCGAAAATGATACGTTAAACGTAAAGCAATGTTATATAACCCAAAGCTAATTTTGAACTCTGCTATTCAGTCTGTTTGGCCGAGATTTTTTACCGTGTAGTCTATATAGACACTTTTCTTCTTTGCCAGGAGCATAGGTACTTTCGCTTGGACCCCTGACTCAGAATTGGATATGCCTAGATTGTTTCGTCATTTGCACTTCTACTTCTTTTTCTGCCTCACCGGCAGCCTCGCGTGATGATGGCAACAGCAAAACCGCGCGGCTTCGATCGGCTTGTGAGCTAAATGAGAAGAAAAAAAGTTGATTGCACTTTTTTTTACGAATCACTGCTGCCACTGCAAGCTATCCTTACGCAATTAGTTAATTTCCAATGTCGAAGTAATTATTAAATATTCTTTTGTCTTTGGGTGGCTACACACACTGGTCTACCACAAAAAAGCCACAGCTCTGGAAATACACACACACGATGGCCCACATGAATCAGGTGAATGAATGAGTGATGATGATGATGGGCCGCAGATAGAGCAAGAAGTGCACCACCACACTTCAACCACAGAGCGGCAGCAAGTTATCCACTCAGAAAGATTTGTCATAATTGATAAGACGCGTAAGCGTACCTCGTGAGAACCAATCGCCTCCGGTTAACTTCGCGTCACAAGACAGCACTAAAGCAAGGATAAAAAAATCCCTGAATGCACAAGAAATCAAAGCCCTTTCACTAGGTATCCCTTCTGCTTCTGCGAAGCGACCCAAGCACGCCTGACAATATCAGGAGCATTTTTCAAATAGCAACATTGGCAAAATAATTGTATTCGTCGCAGCAGAGAGTCGCAAGTCGACGCAGTTGAAAAAATCAATTGCAATTATTCGCACCAATGTGATCCAAATTATTGTCGGCGAAAATCAAATAAATCGGCACTGTTTGTCACCCTTGAGGCGAGCCCGTGACGGAACCTCGCGGTTTGGCTGGTGGTGTTGGAGGCAGGACGCGGCGCAATGCAAACACGATTGATTATTTTCTGTTAAGCGTCATCAGACATGGCCATCTGGAGTGGCAGTGATTAACAAAATTAGTCGTCGCTGATGCATTTTTATCCCACGGGAACACGAGAATATTGCCGGCCGACGGTTCTTCCAGGTCAATTGGAATTGGATCTTCGTTTCACTTTGTTACATTCCAAGGGTGATGCGGTTGGTTACGTTGCGTCGATTGGGCTGTTGTAAGTTCAGTGATTTTTAAAAACGAAATTGTCACTACCGCCCAGTGAATAAAGTGACGCGTCGTCGCTGCTGTCATTTTAACCAGTAGCTCATACTTCGCTCATGACAATAATTATTTTCTATTCCTCATCCATTCGAATGATTGTTGGCGCGTTAAGGTGAGTGTACAACAGTGTGCAGCACCCTAGTATGTCTGCCTTGAAGAATGAGACTTTGGTGGCTTCGGTTCATATTGTTGTGGCATGGCGATGCCTTTCTTTGGCTTGGTATAGCTTCCTTTACCTTTTGTATTGAATAAATGTATTCAGTTCAGTTCAATCCGCTCTTCTGGTTTTCATAGATGGATGCGCCATCGAGCATGAAGGAATTTATTGCACGACACAAAAGCGTGTAAACCGAAGAAAGAAACCGCAGATTAATTGCGAATTTTGCCGCAATTTAAGTACCGCGGTAAGTGCAGTACTTGTCACTCCATCGCTTCGGTCTGTTGTCGCTGTAATTGTCGATCAATTTGATCGGTTGTTGACATCCTAAATCCGAAAACAGTATTTTTTTTTCTTCTCCACTGCAGGGTTATTGGTTTTTGTGAAGCGATTTACTGCAATAAGCCGCTTATAGATGTATAATGTTTGGGCAATTTTTCCAATCTTTTATGACACTCACAGCATGACAAACCTAGGGCCCACCTTATACGTTGGTGTATCAACAATGAATCCTGCAGGACGGGCGGATCTTGAGGGTAAAATTGTTTATTATTTGCGAGGATAGATCGACAAAGATGCCACTAGAATTTGCGTGACCTCTTTTTTTGATTAGTGAGCCGACAGATGTTGGATGTTGGTTGATCGTAGGATGCAGTAAAGCCAAGGAGGTCTAGCACAAGTCTAGCTTAAATTACAAAAAAAAATGCAAATTACGACAAGTCTTGCCAATTTACGCAGAAGGCTTTTGACCTGAAGAATTGAAAAGCACATATAGCTTTCATTCACACCATGGGTGTGGAAAGGTGATCTGTGTTCTTGGTGGATTGAAGGCTTCTTACGACGTTCTCTACGATAAAAAGCCCGATAGACCTACACTTGTCTTATTGCATCGAAATCCTTCGAGGCGGCTAAGATCGAAAGGTTTTGTGTCTAACATGTGGTTGTTGCCTCTATTCCTTGCCATGCAAACGGCGAATGGGAAACCTTTGTTGTTGCATCTGCTTACTTCGACTATAACTACCTATTCCTCCACCAAAGGCAGTTGTTGAGCTTGTAAGGTACTGTGACTTCAAAGCGTTGGGCCTCATCTTGTGTAAAGAGACCAGGGACTCATGAATCGGTCCATAAAAACCAATTTAGTAGAAGACTGGTATCTACACCGATCAAAGCAAAAGGATTTTAAGAAACTTATTCGCAATTCAACAAATGGCTCCTATAAAAAAATTTCTGAGGAGGTCTAAGTGCAACTAGTACGCTTGTGAAAGTGTTTCGTTTGCATTTAAACTGTGGCGCACTCTTACAAGAAAAAAAAAATTAAAATTGGTTACAAATTGAATTTATGTTAAGATTTTTATTATTACGTTAATTTTTCTTGGTTTTTTTTTATGAATTTAAGGAGTTGACAACAGTTATGTCCAAGCTGGACGAGAGCACGAATAATCTGGTTGATGAAAGGAAGCACAATTTAATGCGTCGGTAGTGTGTTTAATTATATCTATGCAAAGTGATAATGTTCGAATCGAACTGCTTCTACAAATAAGCTTTTTAGCTTAGGAGTTTCTGTGCCATCCAAACAAATTTTAAATTAGGTCGTAACTTTATATTCAACCCAGGAGGTATATTAAGTTTGGCTCATAGTTCATAACATAGGATAATAATCACCGTAAACCTCCAAGACCTTAGGGGCATGTATGACTGAAATTGTAAGTCAATTGATCCATGCCCGTCCGTCTGTCTGTCGGTAGTTTTCAGACCTTAAATTTTGAGCTATTAGAACTTGTAACTTGAAATCCGGACTGGGATGATGAGGGTCTTATACATGGACACTTTGGGCTTTGCTACTCAATAGCCTTTTTAACCCAAAGAAACAGCGATTGGCAAGAGTTATCCTTCGTTTGATTTCAGCGCTGGTATCATTGTCTGAATTGATAGCGGAGCCCAGGTAGACAAAGTCCCTAAAGTGATGTTTTGTCCAAGACGTCGGTGTTGGGTGTCTTTTCTTGGTGACAGCATAAACTTGGTTTTGCCCTCATTGCCTGCTAAACCCATATTCGCCGCTTCCGTCCCAATACTCACGAAGGCTTCACTGACATCACGCTTTGTTCTACTGATTATGTCAATGTCGTCTGCGTATGCGAGTAGTTGAACGGACTTTTGAAAGATTATACCTCTGGTGTTGGAGCGAGATTTCTGCACAATTCTCTCAAGAAGCATGTTAAAGAAGTCGCATGACAGCGCGTCGCCTGATCTAAATCCTTTTTTGACATCAAGGGGGTCGGTGAGGTCTTTGCCGACCTCGACGGAACAGCGTGAATCTTCCATCGTGATCCTGCACAGACTGACGAATTTGGTAGGGATGCCAAAACTTGATATTGCGCTATATAGCTCGTCTCTATAGATGTTGTCATACGCGGGCTTGAAATCGATAAAGAGGTGGTGTGTATCCTGGGTTGGTATACTTCCTGGGTTTTCTCCAAGATCTGCCGCAGTGTGAATATTTGTTCGATGGTGGATCGATCACCACACTAATATGTGCCTATCAAATTGTTGACAAACGGCTTCAGGCGTTCACACAGCATAGCAGAAAAGATTTTGTATGCGATGTTAAGAAGGCTGCTGCCCCTGTAGTTGGCACAACTTAGAGGGTCTCCATTCTTCAGGTGCTCAAACAATGCTGAGCTTCCATTCGTCGGGCATGCTTTCTTCCGACCATATCTTGCCGATGAGCTGGTGCATGCTCCTAACCAGCTCATCGCCAGCGGATCTAAAAAGTTCGGCAGCTAGGCCGTCTGCTCCGGCTGCTTTGTTGCACTTGAGCTTAGACCCAGCTACTTTCACCTCCTCCAGGTCGGGTGGGCGGTATCGTTCGTATGCTTCGTCGGTAACGTCTTCGCCCGGGTTGAATGGTTCGTTCTGCCTGACAGTGGTGTTTGGTTCGTCTTTGACGTTACACAGTCTGCAGAAGTGGTCTTTCCAAATCCTCAGCACCAACTGCGATTCTACAACGATGTTCCCTTGATGGTTTTTACAGGGCTTCAGTTCGAACTTGACACCCTTGGGAGGACCTTTTAATCCTCTGGTAAAACTTTCTAACCTCATTCCTACCCAAGTAGCACACTCTGGAACCATAAGCATTGGTTTTTGAACATTGGACTTATAAGACACTCAAAATGCTCTTCAGTAGCACTAATGGTTTTGCGAGGTTTCGTTATCGTACCATTGGTGCGCAGCTTATTTATTTATAAAATTGGTCATAGAAACGTATACAGCACCAAAATTATAAAACTAAAAGTGCTAGCACCAAAGGTTCCGTAAACGTGGTGCTATAAACGTTCCCAGCACTCAAGTTATAAGGAAATAAGTGCTGAGGGGTTAAGTTCTATAGCGCAAGTTCTGTAGACCTTTCTAGCACCTGTTTTCTAACACTATAGGTTTGACACATCCGAAGTACTACTTTGCACTCTTATATAGCACTTGGGGGTTGCCATAAGTCATACAATAGAAAACCATGTAATTCACATAAATTGTTGTGAGAACATTTCAAGCAAACATCTAAATATAAGAAACTTAAATCTTTTATAGAATGATATAAATTTTAGCTAGATTATTCGGCTGGAGAAGTATATCATACATAAAAATTTGATTTCAAGAGATAATTCATGCTTTTATGCTATTTTTCTATGAACATTCATCAAAAAGCTGACACAGCGTATTGTTGCTTATATTTGGGCCCGTCATTACTATAATGCTTGTAGAATTGTAAATTGTTGAAATTTTTACTTTTCTATCTTCTAGCTGTTCAAATAAGTTAGGTTTAGGCATTCTTGGTCCAGCACTTCAAGTATTTTATCAGCTCACTGAAATGCTAACTTTTAAAGTAGAAGTTTAACAGGTATCCTCCTTGGGGCTAAAAACTGTTAAGGTATAAACTGGATAAGATAAGATTCATGGGTAAGATAAAAACAGCCTGTAAAATATATATTTCAATCAACGTCTGCCATTTCAATAATTTCAAGTAGTCAAACCTAAAAGAAAAGAAAGTGATGGCAACCCTAAATAAATTAGCGCCATGTTTGACAGAAAACACAAAACCTTATAATAGTTCTACATGAAGCTAGACAGTGCTACATAGAACCCAAAGTTTCTAAAAGGCATCGCAGAACACCTTAAGTGTTACAACGGTGCTATGTGGGCTCTACATATAACCTTACACTCTTTATTTTATGTTATATTTAATATTTCAAGAAGAGCATTGTTTCTTTTCGTCCTATTTTAATAAATCATTCGAGGAAACAAGATGCGCACCTTGTTTTCTGCTAATTAAATGCACTCGGTTTGCTCATTAATTCCATCACAATTCAATATGAACGAAGTTATTTGTGCAAAAACATCAACACTTTCAAAGAATAAGATAGAAATGTGTGTATACCTAACAACAATAAAAACCACACCATGACAGTAAAAGGTAAACACCTGTGTGAAGTGTGTGTGCCTAAAATGTGTTGACTGTCAAAAAAGTTATATAAGAGCCCGAATAAGAGCCCTTTCTGCACCCAAAATTAAGTTCTATAAAGTGTCAAATCATCCTTATAGGGGTTTTGTAAGGGGCCCCGTTACTTGTATAAAACCAACTTCAAGAACCTAAGGTTTTTTGTTGTGGTGCTGAAAACGTAACGGTGGCCAAAGCAAGAGCTTCTGTGTTACTTGGGTATTGTAACATCTCTCTATCTCTTCAACTGCGCGCTTCTCGTGCTCTCTCTTTTTCCTTCGGAGAAGCCGGTGTTCCTCTCTCCTCCTCTGCTGTTAGAGCTCGCGAGCAGCTCTAGTGCCGCTTTGTATGCTTCCTGTCTAGCTGCATGTGCTTGCCGGCATTCATGGTCAAACCAGGGGTTTCGTTGTGGTGGCCGTGTGAAATCCAGCGTTTCAGAAGTGGCGTCTCTGATACTTGATGCTGGCTGCATAGGACTTCGTAGAAGGTTTTGAGAGACTCGATTGGAGAGGGACCTGGCCATCTCTTGCGATTTAAGTCGGCCGACGCACGTCAAACTTCCTGCCCAGTAATTCTATTACTTGGCGTTGGTCGGGATATCCGCATGGGGGCATGCGCGCATATGAGGCTAATGTTGGCGAATTTAGCCTTGATGCTGATCGTCACGAGGCGCTCGCTCACCGGGTTGAAGCTCAAGACTTTTTGCCTAAGTCTGCCTCCAACAACGAAACCACATTGAAATAGGCGCTGGCTGTAATGCCGTAAGAAGTCGCAATTTTTCATCCTTCTTCTGCCCGGCCCGTCCCACCGCATTTCTTAGATGGCAGTTATGTCTGCCTTGCAATCGTTTAGGGCCTCCGCTAGTTGCTCGGCTGCACCTGGTCTTTTGAGGGACCTAATATTCCACGTGAAGATCCGCAGCTCGTTGTCCTTTTGTCTTTTGCATTGGTCGTCAGCAGTAAATCCGTCCGAATCCGAGGCTTGTTTCTGCTTCGTAAATGCTGTTTCTTTACGTGGTCGGTAAGTAACTCCGACAACTCGACCCCCCACCTGGAGGACCAGATCCTTTACTTAGCTTTAAGGACGGAGAGCCGGATAGCCCGCTCCTTATTGGCCTGAGCTCCGAATACGTCTTAGTAGCCTATATAAGGTGTTCACTTAGTAGTTCGGCCTGACTGGAACTGTGGACGCCACCGTTGATTCCATCTGGGGGAATCCCTCCGCTGCCATCCGGATGCAAGGAGAGGTGCCTTAGTGGGAACACTCCTACCCCCCTCTCTCGTCTGCTACCCCCAACCACTTTCCAAAGGGGTTGGAACCCAAATTCCATTTGAGGTACTAGGCATCCGGTGCTCATCACGGGGAGGTGAGAGTAGGAGTTGATAGACAGAGGTTGGCTTGGAAAACCTGTAGATGCTTCTATCCTCTTGAGTGCACATGTCTATCCTTTGACCATATATCTGAAAAAATACTTAAAAAATATATGATTTTATTGAAAAGGGGTTGATGCCACTCACGTTAGCCTACTGAAGTCGTAGAATGACTCTCTTGGATTATCCGATGAGTGGTGCGGAAGCATTGAAATATGAGGCTTAAAAGCCGAGGTTGATCGGTCGAATGCGGTTTTTTTATTTTAGCTTTCCAAGCCAACATCACGAATTCGCTGCCACACCTCTTTGCTTTCAGAGCACCCACCCGTAAGGGGATATACCCCCTCTCCCATAGCTTATCCTAAAAAGGGTCTTGAATCGAGGGCGGCTAAATGGTGCTCCCTCGTTCCCTATCCTCCGCCACCAACCAATTTAAATTTAATTTAAATTTATTTTAATTAAATTTAAATTTAATTTTACTTTATTTAAAAATTTAATAAATGTCAGAAGAATGTACTTATGCCACCCCCTCTTTATCGCAAACGGTATTGAGTATAATTTTGAAATTAGTAACGGGCATAGTCTATCTTCTTTAATTATAAATGCTATAGGAAACTGCGAATATTCAAAAACTTTGAAGATTTGACTAAAAAACGTAAAAACATTTTCGAAAACTATTTTTTAAAGATTTCCAGTCCCTTAACACTTTAATCTCGATTAAAGTTGGCTATAGTATGTAACGGTAAAAAGGTAAGCTATTGCCGTTTCCAACCTTAAGTTTTTAAACCCATTTAAACAAACGAATTGAAAAACAGATTTTTTTTATCGTTTTTTAAGAAATCCATGTCCGCAGAGTTTACGAAAATTGACAAATGCTTGCGCAGGTGGTTGTAAAATTGAAGAAAAATCTAACAGGAGTTAAAAAAAATATCGAAATAAGTGTTTTATGCATTTTAAATTCAAAAAATTGTAAAAAAAAATCCATTGGAAATCCAAAAAAATCCACTTTCCCTCTATTTTCGAAACGGTACCTAATAGAAAATTATTTTAATAAATAATGGACGCAATATCGTAACTTTCGAATCTTCTGGACCACGTAACATTTAAATTTTATAAATTGTAATTTTTAAATTTTTTTCTTTCCAACCAGCATTTTTTTCTCGTTTGGGGCTCTACAAGTGTCTTTCACAAAATTATTTTCTTAGAGCTTGGATACCTTTGCGAATGTTCAAAGTATTTTAGAGTTCAGAAATGGCCTTTTCTGAGTCGGACCCAATAGGCTGTCTCAAAGTGCTTTGTATATATTTTATATCAGCGATTAGGTAAAGGTGCAGAATTAAAGCGCAAAGCGAGACTGATTGTATGGATGTCATATATAAGGGTCAGTTTTAGTTATTATAGAATTTTGCAAGATGTTAGTTAATAATGGAAAGTACCATTCTTGATACACTCTTAAATGTACTTGAATTCTCTCTTTAGGGTTTTTTGTTTATTTTTTGGCATAGGTTCGAATCGAATAGCATATGTTACTCAGCCATCAACAATTTCTCTTTTCTTTTTCTCTTTTGGTTACCCTGTAGAAGCTTAGAGGTCATCCCAACTTCCTTATAAGAAACTTTGAAAAATTTATAATGCTGCTTTTTTACGATGTGGGCAATGCACACTTTAGGGTGGGCGTAGGTTTATATTACCCCATAGTCCTGACCATGGGGTTTCGGGTGGGAAGTGGAGCAACATAGGAGGATTATTTGTAAACATTATTTTTATAAATGAATTACATATTGTTTGGTCCGGATTGGATTGACTCTGACCCTGTTAGCAATATCACAAAAACGAGAGGTTGATTTGAAAAAATATCGGTCTTGAATGCAAGGACCCAAGGCATATTCAGTCTAAGGAAAAACAGGTATTTATCTCGGGGCGCTAGCATTCGTATTTTATTATTGGAATATAACATTCGTATGCAATCAACAACAATGTCCTTAAAAAAAATCATAATTTTTATCGCCCAACCATTCCCTTGTGATTTCTTCTGCGCCGCCCAAAATCACCCAATTAAGAGGGCGATAGATTAAAGATTTTAGATTTCCTTCTCATTTTGCTTAATAGCCTCACACTTCCCATTCACTTGTCCACTATAAACATACCTACCCGCATTTTTAGGACCACACTATGCAAGGCAACGCACCTAATTGACTTAACATTTTAATTAACTTTCTAAGTATACACCGCACCGACACGATGGATCATACTTTCTTGGCACTTCCGAAACATATTTAGAAATGCCTCCAGATAAGACACTATAAACAGCCATAATAAGAAAACGCTTTAATTATTTGTAAATTGTGTTCCCCAAAGTGCAGAGAAGAGATATTATACTCATACCTCCATTAATCTAGCGAAGGGAGGAAATTAAAAGACTTATGACACAAACTCGAAACCAATTAAACAGAAAAATATTAAAAAACATTAAGTGACGAAAAAAAAAAATCTAAATTATGTAGGTACCTACCAACCGCAAGAGTAGTTACGATGACAAAAATTCCCACACTCAGTGAGCAAATGAACTGTAGTAGCAGTCCATTGGACAAAATGGTCAACTTAAAGGGTCGTCCAGAAGACACACAAACGATGATGATACGGCCTGTGTGAAATTTTGTTATTAATTTCCAAAAATAAAACCAAAACGAGGTACAAAATAACAGAAGTGAAATACATACTCGCACCGCTCAACATGGAAATAATTTCTACGAAAACAATAGAAACGTCCGCTGCGGCGGCTGACGTGGTTTAAAGAGAAAAACAATTGTCGGTTAACTACCTGGCTTCTGTGACCCGGCCGATTTCCTTTGTATCTAGATACTACTGTCGACTGCCGAACGAGCGAGATACTTTCCACTATGTGTGTAATAACTTTAGACACATTAGCAGCAGTGGAACATGGAACTACCGTGGAGATTGTAAGATCGCGCACATACCCCAACTCTACTTGTAGATGGGGGCCGGTATTCACTAGGAAGACACTATCCCGGGGTTATGTATTGAGAAAGACACACTGCGACCACGAGGAGTAAGTATGGATGAATGGAGCGATGAACTTGTGGCATAGCCGAAACGACACGGTCTCGTCCTCATTAATTCGAAACAAAAGAGTAAACTGTAACCGTTCCAATTCTTCGATTTGCCCATGGCCAAAAAATTTGCATACAATGAAAGAGGGCTAGAGCTGTAGATCTCTCCAAAAAGTCTCATAGATTTATTACAGATATGATGGTTGCTTTTGGAGTTGATGACCTAATTTGGCTGCTTAAATTCTGCGTGCAGACGAGCCCCAAATCCGGAAAGGAGTCAAGTGAGTGCGCCAAAGATATACGCATGCCGGCCAACAGTCGCAGTAGTCGTTTGCAACGCAAGATGATTTACGATACGATAACGGACAGAGTTCTATCGGATCCGTTATCATATCGATCTCTCTCTCTTTTTCACCGCGAAAATACAGTGGGTGGTTGGGGGAATTTAACATTTTTATTTGCATATAATCGCCGATTGAGCGAGAGCTACGACAAGTTGCTTGTGAAAGGCTTACATTTCTGCAAATGACCCCGAGGTATTCTAATAAAATTTTTCAACTTGTCTAAGTATAGTTGGCTAATTATATTAGAAAAGTAGGTGCTTACTTTATGTTACTCTTATACGTCCTTCTTCTATGATATGTCTACTATAACGTCAATTGTGATGTGATGGGTGATTTTTTAAGAGGTTGAGAACTTTTAAAAAAAAAAAAAACACAAAAAATTCGAAAAAATAGTTCGATAGTTTGACCCTTGCAATTTAATGTTTAAAGATAATTTCATGCAAATGTTGACCGCGGCTGCGTCTCAGGTAGCCCATCCGCTGAGTCCAATTTTGGCATACTCTTTCACACATATCGGCCGGTATCTCACGAATGAATGCATGGATGTTGGCTTCCAGCGCGTCAATCGAAGCGGGCTTGTCCCTATAGACATTAGCCTTGACATACCCCCACAAAAAATAATCTAATGGTGTCAAATCGCACGATCTAGGCGGCCAATGGAAATTTGGTCACAATCTTCCGAATGGACTGCTCAGAAGGTCGAGAATGCCGACCATAAAATGGAAGCAGCGCGCGATGAACATTTCGAACCGAGCACGAATTTTGATAGTAAAATTCAATAATTTGCAAGCGTTGTTCATTTGTAAGACGATCCATGGTTAAATTGCAAACCGAACTGAAGCTGTTTGACAGTGACACAAGGTACTAAACACACGTCAGCTGTCAAAACCAGTGTTGCCAAAACCAAACCAGCTAAAAAATCACCCGTTATATCGTTACTTTTAGGCTCTATTTCCACGACGGACAGGGACAAAACAGTCACGTCGTCGAAAGTTGTGATAATATTGGGTCTTTTACCCCAAGTTTGTTGCTTTCATCTCCACTGTAAGCCAGCGTGCAACACATTTGGAATATCTATTAAAGGCAAAAAGTACCTTGGGATGACGATCGGACCTACCGGTCTCACCTTATAATAACAACAGGAAAACTCAGTGTGGGGAACTCTTTGACAGTCGAAAATAGCGAAAATTTATTTGACTATGCACTAAAAGCAACTGCGGGTTCAAATTCTTCAGTTTTTTTTTTGTTCAAGGGCTGAGAGATGTTGTTTTACCTTACGGTCAGTTTCTTAGAGCCCGGATTGCCGAGTTAAGCCTTGCTTAAACTAAGATCTGTTAATCCCGGAACAAAGCGAATCTATAGAGATACCCAGCAAACAACGTTGTCAAAATCTTCGACTCTGGAAATTATTGACTCTCGCAGCCCTGACTTCATAGAAAAACGCATTAAAAAAATTTCCAGTCATCTTCAGATGTAATGTTTCACAGAAACACGTAAAGCCAGTGGCCATTTCACACAGAAAAACATTCAAAGAAAGTCAGGTGTTTGATTCGGGTTAAGATTAATCCTGGATCAAAATTCACTGAAAAATTCATTTTTGTGATTGATCTCAGTTTAACTCGGAAGCTCGGGTGATCTCGCATTAAAAAACTGGGCTGAATAGTTCCAGCTAAACCAAAATCTGTTAATAATTCACCTAAGCCGGATGAAAACACTTTAGGCTGCTCCGAGAAGAACATTCTTCGGGCGGTTTGCTATCCCGTCTGCATAGAAGGAGACTGGCGGAGAAGATATAGCATCAAACTTACGGGCTGTACAGCGACACCGACCCAGCCAGAATGGCTGGGGTCACCTAGAGCGGATCCACACCAATGCACCGGCCCAGATAAACTTCGGATCCATCCCCGCGCAGTAGAAGACCACCGAGATAACGGTGATGCAAGAGGAAGGGGACTTCAGCCAACTTCACGTGCAAAACTGGAGATGGCTAGCTAGAGGCATAGATGGCTGTCGAAGCTTGTTGGCTGAGGACTAGGTCCTAGCCGGACTGTAGCACCGCACCACCTTAAGTAAGTAAGTAAGTAAGAAAGTAAGTATGACTTTCTTCCTGTCATAAGACATGCTTATTTAGTAGAAATTAAATAAAACACATCCCTACAGATTGGTTGGACGTTTTTTTTTTAAGGACAATTAGATTCCATAGGTTTTCTTTACGAGCAACAAGGCTCTCTGGGTCCGCAGTTCAGATATCGGATTTATATTGGGTCTTAGTAAAGCAACAAACCTTACCGAAGCTGCTGTCATCATCATCAACATTTTCGAAAGCCGCTTATCCTTTAAAAGGGTCGCGGAGCGAGGGTGGCCAAATGGTCCTTTCATCTTTCTCGATCCTCCGCCACCAACTCAAGAGACTCCGGCACAATCCCCCGGCGGGACTCAGAGAGGTTCTTTACCTGATCCCACCACCTGTTACTAGGCCTACCACAGGGGCGACGCGCTCGCATCTCGCCTAGCATGACCTGTCTAGGAAGTCTGTCAGGCGGCATGCGAACAACGTGTCCAAACCATCGAAGAATCGATCGCTCCACTCGGAAAAGTAACTGCTCAACATTAAGACTCCCACGAATACTGACGTTTCTCACTCTATCCCTTAGAGTAACACCAGCAACGCACCTCAGGAATCTCATTTCGGCAGCTTGTACCCGCGATTTAATTCTTTCGGTCATTACCCAAATTTCATGACCATAGAGGAACGAACACTGAATTAAAAACTGAGATCTTTGCTTTCACTCCAACTCAGCTTTCCTGATGACCGGCCGGCACAGTTCCTTTACTATTGCTCCAGCTCCAATTCTACAGGACAACTCAGTATCACTCCTCCCATCTTTCGTGAAAAAGACCCCGAGATACTTGAACTTCTCCACCTCTTTTAATGGAACTCCATTTATGTGCAGGGTACACTGCACAGGAGTTCGGGAAACAACCATCAGCATCACCACACACGGCTGCAAACCTGTCCAGTGCTCGTAAAATTCCTCTTTGGATGATGCAAGGATGGCCAAATCATCTGATGGCTCATCCTGATAAAAGCCAATTCGAAACATTGCTCGCCAAGACTGTGCTTCACCATCCAGTCCACATCAAAAGGACAGGATTTAACGCCATTTATCCGTACACAGCTTCTGCAGTTTCCATAAAAAGGCTGGATGGCTCTCAGTAGAGGCCCACTCAACGCATAGTACTGCAATACTCTCCACAGTGTATCCCGAGGGACTCGGTCATACGCCTTTTCCAGATCCACAAAACACGCATAGACCGGTTTGGCATATTCCCAGGCCTTCTTAAGGATAACCTTGAGAGTAAAAAGCTGTTAAGTTGTGCCTCTGCCAGGCCAAAAGCCGCATTGTTCTTCCCGTAACAAAGGCTCGATTACAGCTCTGGAACGCATTTCCAACACCTTCGCGAATACTTTTCAGGGAAGACACAAGAGACATATGCCCCTTTGGCGCAATCTCTCCTGTTCCCTTTTTTGAAAATGGGCACTATAACTCCCGTTTGCCAATCGCTAGGTACCTTCCCGCTGTCCCAGGCCACCTTAATGACACGTGTTAGCCATTTAACACCCTCTTCATCCATTGCCTTGAGCATTTCTGGCCGGATTTCATCAATTCCAGCAGACTCCATCTTTAAGCGATTAAATCGCTTTAGTGATTTCGTCTACTGTGGGACTATTCGCCGTCTTCTGCCGGCTTCAGTGCCCTTTTAGGGGTTGAGCAACTCCGAAAAGAGCTCTCTCCATGTGCGAAAGACATCGCTCTCATTTGAAGGAAGTGTACCGTCCTTGGATATAACCCTTTGAATGATATTCAACTTCCTTCCTATGAGCCGGCGAATGGTCTGCCAAAATATCTTGTTTGCAGATCTGTAATCGTGCTCCAACTTCTCGCCGAACTTTTTCCATGACTGTTCCTTGGCTGTTCTGACTGCCAGATTGGAAGTCCTTCGCGCCTCATTGTACCGGGCTCGAGAAGTTGAGTTTCTACATTGGATCCACGCAATGTAGGCTTTCTTCTCTCTCTGATGGCTTCTTGAACTCCAGGCGTTTTAAACCAAGCAGTTCTTTTCTCACCACCAGCCGCTACCCCAAGTCGCTTCACTCCACAAATATTACCTGCAGAGGCAATGACTGCCGATACAAACAGCTGCCATAATTCCTCCTCTACATTCAAAAGGTCAGTTGGAATTTGTTCAAACTTCTCCGAAACATTCTGTGCAAAGCGCTCTCTGAAATCAGAGTCAGCATCCTGCAACCTTTCCCACCGTATGCGGGTCACCAGTCTTCGTTTTCACCTGGGTGGCAAAGGAATACTGTCACTGATAAACAATTTACACAGCACTAAGTGGTGATAAGTTGACAACTCAGCTCCCCTGAAAACTCGAACATCACAAATCATTCTTTGAACATACGATGGTACAACAAAGAAATCAATCAGAGACCTCTGAGTTTAACTGTGTTTGTACCATTTGTATTTGTAAATGTCTTTGTCTGGGAAAAAGGTGTTCGTGACTGACAAGACATATGCGCAGCAAAAGTCCAACAACTTCTCTCCGTTGCTGTTTTGATCCGGGTTACCGTGCCTCCCGATCACACTCCTCCAAGTACTGTCGTCCGTACCCACATGTGCATTGAAGTCACCCATCAGGAGAAAGAAGTCCATTTCTGCCACTCTGTCCAGGGCAGCATCAACTTCGTTCAAAAAGGACTCATACTCTGACTCTCGATTTGGTGTATAAACCTGAACCAGAGCCAGAGTCGATCGTTCAAGCTTAAGCTTTAAGATCAGAATCCTTCGCCCTAACGGAATGACATCGATCACATTTCATGACAACCGAGGGCTTGTGAGTATCCCCACACCCGCCTGTGAAGTCACGTGATTTGGGACGCCAGACCAGAAGAGCTTCCACCCATCATCGAAGTCTTTGGTTCCAGAACCCGTCGATTTTAGTCGGCTTTTAATACAGGCATACATTACTTCAAGGCTATTTTTAAACCGGCCTTGCAGAGTGCAGCTGCTGTTTTCGAAAAAATTCACAACTTTTTTCGGACAACCTTATCTATTTGAAAAGGGACCAGGAATTGATTGGCATTCATCTCAATGATCGGATCAGAAGATAAGGCTATCACCGATAGGCAAAGCTCTCCTTGTATGTTTGTTCCATGTCAGAACTTAGAACCAATGTCAAGTGTTTGTACTATGTTCGACGCGTGCAGCAAAGCTTTACAGATCTTGTATTTGTCGATAAAGCATCAGGCAAATATTTACTTTTTCGTATCGGGATTAGGGTGAACTCAAACAAAAGAATGATTATTATCATGAAGATGTCAACAAATTATGATCCAATTCAATTTAATAGAAAGTCTTCCTTGTACTTCTCTTCTATGGACCGGAGACTAGGCAGGACGCGAGCCTTACTTTGTATTACATTCAAACCTGATAAAACACCACGTAAGCAAACATTATTCTCTATGACTTCGCCGGAAATACCCAAACTGACATCCACAATTCAAGAACCGACCCCGTATGCGTAAAATTCAAGATTTTCTGATTTTATGATTCCATTATATTTTGTTTCTTTAAACAATGTTTGTTTTTGTTGCACGTATTCATGCTTTTATTGCACCTAAACCAATAAAATATAAGAGAAGGCCCTCGCTTAATGTGTGCTATCATATACACAGCCCCTTGGTGGAGTACTTGTGCGCACTGTTTGCGGTGCGGTTTGTTACAGATTTCCAGGGATCAAAGGTGCGCATTCCACAGAGGATGCGATTGTCGTATGTTAAATGCGGCATTTTCCGGAAGGATCTGCAGAGCAAAAGGCGCCGCTCATTCAGGGATACCTATTTAAATACTCATTAAAGGCACTTTTATTACAAAAAAAAAAAAATAATGCTTTGCATTAGGGCGGCAAAATGCGTTTGAAAAATTCACCAATTTTTCATCACATTCGAAAAGATACACCCTGATGGATTTTTAATTAGATACACGGTCGTCCGTGAACCGAAAAGAAACAAAAACGACCAAACAACATGTTGACGAACTGTTAAGTCATATATGGATTAGCTTCGATCTAGATTGATGGCTTGGGTTATTCGCGTCGGGGTTTCGGAGAAGGAGTATATCGAATGTACACCAGGAGTAAACCGGTCGAAACAAAGTGCCATAAATATTCGATGGTCGAATGTGAAATTTATGGTTGATGGGGTTTCGAAAAGGATTGCGTGTGCAGGCTTTGGTTTGGTTATGTTCTTACTCTCTCGCAAATGAGGGATGTTTGCTTGATTAATTTATTCTCATCAATCAGTTTTTTTTTCTTGACTTATTTGGGCGGAAAGAACAAAAGGTGCTGTTTCGAGAGAGATACAAATGCCCAAGAAAGGTGCAATATAATTGGCGTGTTGAATTGTAAAAAAAACACCAAACTTAAGACAAAGGGTGTTTTACATTTTCACGACGGGTTTCAGACACGTTGCATTTTATAAAAGTATAAACATTAGAATACGGCTTAAGTGCGAATACGGCTTAAAAAAACAATTTTATTTATAACAAATAGGAGTAATTTTTCTGTGTTGACGAATTACATTATAAAAGTTTAAAAGTAGTTCGATGGGCCAGTACCAGGGCAGTGACTATGAAAAACAATGCTTGAATTGCACCGTTTGGAAATTTCATCGAAACTTGTGCTTTTTTCTGCTACAGATGCGCGTAAGCTGAAAAAGTCAGGAGGTGCCGCACAAAACCAGAAACTAGTTGGATGGATTGGGTGCCATTATGCCAACTGGCCTAACCTACGATTTCAAAGCGATGAATGGGCTTTGAAGATGCTGGGACATATAGTGCATTAGCAAGTAAAGTTGATGGTATAAGTAGCGGTCCGCCCAAAAATGGAAAAAGGACCTCCTTTCACACATAGGTACCTGGCAGCCGACTAAGGCATCGCGGTTAACCGCGGTCGTTTGTATGGCCAACCGGGGACGGTTTTGGTTTGCAGGTGTGAGCGCGCACATAAGTACGTATTCCCAACGACCGGTTAGCCAACTGCCGGGTATGCTTTGTTGTCCTTTATTCATCCGACCGTCTGTCCAATCGTTTTGTAACTTCTGAACGGTAAGACCTAGAAAGAAAAAAATTTGTGTGCTTTTAGACTTCGGAAATGGTCAGAGAACTCAACGAGGGCAATTGTTTCTTAAACACAAATAACGGTTTCTTACAGTTTGAGGTTTCATGAGAATATGGATTAATTCTTTTTTTATACTTCTTTTAAGAAGTTTAGCAGGCAAGAACTAGAAAAACAAAACTTCAATTAAGTAAATACTGAACTTCAGCAAAAAAAAAATCCAATTTTTTGAAAATATTGAAAGGCTTTGGAGAAATGAAGAGTTGAAAACGGATCACGTTTTTCAAAGTGTTTAAGGCCATAACTTTTAAACCGCTACGTGCACAATGCCAATATTGAACACACGCACAAGCAACTAAAAGTTAATGAAGTACTTAAGTCACATTTTCTGAAAAAGATTTAGTACTGGCGTTTTGACGAATTGTCGAAAACAAAAATCGCAAAAATGCGTGAAAAAACTTGTGAATCTCCCCCCCATTTATCTCCTGTCTTATAAATAAAAATCATACGAGAAAAATCACACGTATCAAATCATACGTATCAGAAATTGGTTCCAAAATCTTTTGAGATCTAACTCAAAAACATCAAATCATTTCCAAAAATATTTTTTTTAAATCTTCTAGTATCCTTACAGTAAAAGCAATCTTGTTGCTAAAATTTGGTAAAATTATAAAGTGTACAAGAGGAAAGCAAGCTGTGTTAACAAATTTTTAAATCGCCGTTTCTAACCTAAGATTTTCGAAGCCTATTTAAAAAACGAAATAAGCCGTTTTTAAACAAAATTACCGTTTGCTATCAGTGGTAGCACAGACGGTTGTTCTATTGGATTAAAAAAAAAATTAAATAATGTTCCAAAGAACGTATGTCCCCTCTTATCTTGAAGATTTGACTCAAAAACGTAAAAATATTTTCGGAAACTATTATTTAAAGATTTCTAGCCTGTTCACGGTTTATACGAACTCGATTAAATTTGTATGCTACGTTTTAACTGCATTAAAAGCGTTTCCAAATTGCCGTTTCCAACCTCAAGTTTTCAAGATATTTAAGCAAACGAAATAAAAAAAAAAACATCTTTTACCGTATTCTGAGAAATCCATGTTTGCAGAATTTAAAATTTAAGAAAAATGGTAAATACTTCTAAAATTATAAAAATCAAGGCTAACGGTAATTGAAAAGAAAATCGAAATTGATGGTTAATACATTTTAAATTTTAAACAAGGTAAAAAAGGCTAACAAAACGAGTTTTCTTCCCTCTATTTTCGAAACGGTAATAGGATTTTTTTTAAAATAAATAACGGACGCAGCCCATCTTTTTAGAATAAATAAAGTTATAACAGTTTTAAACTAGTAAATTGTTTCGTAGTTTTGCTTGAAAACACATAAGTTCACTAATTCAAATGATGCTGATAGCAAATACGTATATCGTAACTTTTGAACCACTAATTTTAATAATAAAATAATAATTTAAATAAATAAATTTATTAAATAAATATTAAATATAACTTGATGAGCATTACTAAATAAATAAATTTAAATATAACTTGATGAGCAAGCCATACCCAAGTAGCACTTTGGAACCATTAGCATTCATTTTTGAGTACATATTAGACTTATGAGACACTCAAAATGCTCTTCAGTAACACAAATGATTATATGCATTTCGTTGTCGTCCCATTGGTGCGTAGCTTATTTATTTATAAAATTAGTCATAGAAACGTTTACAGCATCATCATTACAAAACTAAAAGTGCAAACATCATTAGTTTCGTAAACGTGGTGCTATAAACGTTCCTTGCACTGAAGTTATAAGTGCTGAGGAGTTTGGTTTTACACCGCAGATTCTATAGACGTTTCTAGCACCTATTTTATAACACTGTAATTTTTACAAATCCGAAGTACTTCTTTGCACTCTTATAACACACTTGGGGGTTACCAGATGTCATACAATAGAAAACAATGTAATTGACAGAAATTGTTGTGAGAACATTTCATGGAAAGCATTTAGATATAAGAATTTTATATTTTTAATGTACCTAATGATATGTGCTTTAACTATATTACGTTTTTAGGCTAAAAAAATATGTCGCACAAAAATTTGATTTCTAGAATTCGATTTCTAGAGAATCCTTTTTTCTACTTTTTCTATAGTCCAGCAGGTCAAATAAGTTAAATTTGGCTTGCTTGGCCCAGCAGTTCAAGTATTTTATGCGGTCACTGACCTCTTTTTACGCAGAAGTTTAAACGGAGTCTTCCTTGGAGTTTTAAACTCTTAGGGTATATAACTACTGCATCCATGAATAAGAATAAGACATCAAGTAAAAAATGCATTTCACGACGCCTGCCGTGTCAATAACTGTAAAAAGTCAAACCACCTACTATAAGGAACAGAAACCAACATAAAGTATAAAAGAAAAGAGAGTGATGGTAACTCTAAATAGAGCGCAAAGTTTCTTAAGGGTAATGAAGAACACGTTGAGTGTTATAATGGTGCTATGAGGGCTCTACATAAAACCTTGAATTCTTAATTTTATGTTATATTTAATATTTCAAGAAGCGCTTTGTTTCTCTTCATCCTATTTTTTTTTTTTGAATACTAGGGTGGACTATTCGTCCTATTTAACTAAATGCGCACCTTGTTTTCTGCTTAATATATGGACACTCATTAATTTTATCACCTTATTTAACATGAACGAATTTATTTGGCCAAATATATCAATACTTACTAGATAAGAACGCAAAAAAAAAACCACACTATGAAAGTGTGTGTACCTACAGATTCTTTTAAAAATATATTAACTGTCAAAGAAGTTCTATAAGAGCTCGATGTAGAACCTGCCAAATCGCCCTTACAGGGTTTTTTAAGGGGCCGTTACTTGTGTACTGCAAGAAACTAATGTTTTATGATGTGGTGCTGAATAAGTAACGGCGGCAATAACAAGAGCTTCTGTGTTACTTGCGTAGGCTACTTCAACAAAAGCCGACGGACTGCTCGGCGTATGTCTTCATGCTTGACGGCCTCTTTTTTAATTCGTAAATTCTGTTTATGTGTTTTTTTTAATCAATGAAATATTGTTTTGTTTCTCTAATGGAAAATATTTTTTTCTTGTTATATGTATAATTAAATCTGAAAATAATAAACAATTGGAAGCAGCGTGCCCAGGATCGCAGAGAATGGAAGGCTACTGTGAACCAGGTAGAGACCCTCCATGGGTCGGGAGCCCCCCCTAGTAATAAGTAAAATTGTAATAAATAAATAATTTAATAATTTTTTTTTAAATACATGTATTGTATCATTACACTTTATCATGATTTTTGCTTCAAAATTCAGTCTATCAGTTCTTTCCCCAAAAAAATCGGAAAACATTGATGTGTCGTTCATAGACACCGATGTTTTTCGATGTCGATATTTAACTTTAAAAAACATCGATGTCTTTATGAACAATGTTGCATCCCTTAACTGAGGATTTTTTGATTGCCTGTCATACATACTATTTTGTCAAGACATACTTTTTTTTCTGCATACTTTATGTCAGAAAAAACAACAATATTTGAAGAAAGATCTAAGAAGCATTAAACACCTACAAAAATATTTAAAACTTCACAAAAAAATATGAACATTGAGGGAATAAAGAAGCATTAGAAACAAAAAAAAACACAGATAAAAGTAATGCCAATTGAAGAAGGATTTAAGAATGTTTTAAGTAAAAGTGAACATATAATAATTCTTGAGGAAAATACGCAATTAAAAATGAGGTAAAAAGCCATCATTTGACATACCATTAAAAGAATGAATAGAGTAAGAAGTAAGAAATGACAAACCGAAATAATACTACTTTCTGCTACTTGTGCATTGTGCCTAATCTGGATAACAGAGGCGAAACGCCGCGCCGACCACAAAGCCGCTACTATTGAGAGCGCCGACCAGAAAGCTCCTGAATTTCTCGTTTGTTGCTGGTTTTGGGGTATTTTCCATATCGGTGTCCAACATCTCTGGTGAGCGTTCTTCTATCCTCGCCACCTGCGATGCCCCCAATCGGGAACCAGCAAACCCAGAAGGGACCTTATGGACATGGTTGCCAGGGTTGATAGCTTCCTACCTCCATTATTAATATTACCTACTTTATTATTAAACTTACATAAATGTTAAAAATAATAACTTAGAAACTACAGTAAGGGGTACATAGGCCTTTGGTTGGTAAATCGATGGAAAATATTGTACAGCCTAAAGAACAACCAAAAGAAAGTTCCAAAGCCTTCCTCTGAATTTCGACTCAAGCATGGGACATCTTTAAGCTCAGTCTTGACTTTTAAGATGGTTCTGCGACCTTTTCTTCATTTAACTGGAACAGAAAATGTGTGCTCTAACTTCTAAAGCCTTTTTGTGAATAAATTAAAAAATCGATTTCTAGTTTACCTTTGTCTACGACCAAGGCCGTAACCAGGGGGAGGGGGGGATCAGAGGGGTTAAGCCCCCCCCCTCCCCGAAGTTTTGTGAAAAAATCGGGGAAATGTTAGTAAGATATTTTCCAGTCTACCTTTTTAGGAATTTAAATGAATCTGAAACCTTGAAAACTCCACTAAAAGTATCAAGGATGATCCTGAACTTTTTCATAGGATCGTTGTTATGACTCTCCTTTTGTACAACTTCATAACTCGACTCGAGAAGCGGTTTTATGACCATTTAATCGTTCTATCATTATGATGTATTTTGATCCCGTTAATACTTGAAAAAGCAACGCAAAATTTATAGAAGCACATTTGAATTTTTGTCAAATGGTTTTTGGATTGGGTAACGATCGAAATCTAAGTGGCTACGGTGGAAGACAAAAATGTCATGAACAACCAGAGGCACAAGAACGTAACAGCTTAAGCATGTTGCAGGTAAGACTTTTCCCATCATACATGCACTTTTAGAAAATTTGGCAAGCTCATCATTATCGACGTACTCACCAGAATAAATGTTTTAGACGACAAAACCGTTTACAAACCTTTTTTAAACTCTACCTGTGTAGAAAAACTTTCAGAATTGGCCTTAATGTCAATTTATTGAAATATAGAACTAAATACTTCGCCAGCGATACCAGCAGATGGCATGACATTCTACTTAAGCGCGTCCTGAGTAAACATACAGTTCGGCAGCCAGAGTGCCTGACGTGTCCCGGATATGAACTCGCTATAGATCAATTTAGCCTTCCATTAAATACCACCACAAATAGTCCATGAAGCTCCTGCTACTGGTTGCTCCACACAAGCCTATGTAAATGGTTTTCCAGCTCTTCGGTACACTCTTCTCCGTTCATTGTTTCAATGGAGACTCATTTTGGACTCATCCGAGAATAGTATGATTCGATTGTTCCAAATAATTTTTTTTCAGATCGACCCCGAAGGTATATGGGCTAACCTTTTTGCACGCAAGTGTAGTTCCTTTCGATACGTTCGGTTAGCTTTTTAATTAATGTAGTTCCTTTCTTTTTACCTGCAGCTACGTTTGTTATAATAACTAACAAACTTTGTTATCCTCAATCGCCCTCAACCTTAAAAATGAAAATAAAAATTTCAAAGATCATATCTCTAGTGCAATGCCGATAGCTTAAGTGACTTAAGCAGTAGGTACCCCCTATAGGTGAAGTTAGCAGAATCCTCATATCGATATTTCGTCCGTTAATAGTTAAACTCCCATACTTCACTACATTTGTTTTATAAGCAGAGACAGAAGTCACGCTGTCACGTAGGTTTTTTTTTGTGGAGCTGTGTAAATGGTAAAGACGATTAATTTTTGCAATTTTGAGTTAGCTCTCATATGAAACCGTAAAGGCTCGAAAAATCTGTTGATGTTTCATAAACCTGTTCGGGCGTCCAAGTGATCAACGCCATTCATCAATGTTATAACGAAACCTGTTGCCTCGATCTAACAACTCATTTCGCGCGTAAATTCTGTTTTTCTCAAGTGGCGGTCGCGAATAACGATTTGATGCTCCAGCAGTTATGTTAAAGGCCTCTCTGTCTCAATATGTCACTTTAAAGTTATATAACTTCAAACTTAACATAGCTTCCTCGTTTGCGCATAAAATCAACGTACAATACTGAACCTCTCCGGCGGTCATCATGTCAAAGTGCAGTACTCCTGCAACAGAAGCATCTGTTGAAGCTTAAGCACTCAATTTGTTCTTTGTGTGCCGATCAAAAATTCCTTCCCCCGAAGCAACATGATAAATGATGCTCACTACTTCAAAATCAAACAACTCTCATTAACCTGTCGACAGAATCGATGCGACTCTTCGCCCTGATCCTCCTCGTATGGGATCTGTTGAAAGGCAGTTCCTATGAAAATGTTCGATGATAAAAATCGCAAATCAAATCTACACCTTTGGGACGATGACGATGACGACGGATCAATGGACGGGGGCTACCCAAAGCGAAACGCTTTGAATATATACCATCAGACGAAAGAGGCGCATGCGCACACGATGATGATTCAATCTAGAAGTGCATCAGCGGCCCACATTCGATGACTTGCACTTGTACGGATTTTCTGTTTTGACAAGAACAACTGCGGTAGCTTGTTTCGAGAACAAATAATTAACAACCTCTTCAATCGTTTGTCGATGAGTCAAAAACAAGCTAACCGTCATGTCATGTTACACACACGAAAAGACAACATCGAAACGACTCCGATCGCGGCAGTGATGGTGCGGCGGCGAATTGCAAAACCGACAAGGTTCTTCCCGCGATCGGGCTTTGTTAACATGCCACAACTGGGCCTCACTCTTCCGCTTGGTATGCGGAGAGCGTGCTATCGATAATCAAAATCAGACAATAACGATAGTTGATCGTTATTCAAAATTTTATTTATTGGGCTGAGCGTGAAAATCAAAGACGACCGGCTGCCGCCACCCTATTTGGTATGCAGAGCGATCGTCGCAGTTCGGGATCATTTAGTGATCGTATTGGGATTTCTTCGGGCGCACCGCGCACACACTTATTGGTTTCTGATTGGCATGGCCAGTAAAGTCCGTATTCGATGAATTTCGATTGAATGAACAACATGTTGTTACAGCGACAATTTACAGCACTTTGGCCGT
Source organism: Neoascia interrupta (assembly GCA_947623515.1). Taxonomy (NCBI): domain Eukaryota; kingdom Metazoa; phylum Arthropoda; class Insecta; order Diptera; family Syrphidae; genus Neoascia; species Neoascia interrupta. The sequence continues at coordinate 124,637,640 of OX392463.1, forward strand.
ATTAATTGCCATGCGATTACCTGAGGTGATCATGCCACGCAATAAGTCACTCTGGTTCTTGCGAACAAAGGAACGACAAATAAATTCCCAATCAGACCAATAAATCGCGCACATATCCTGCAAAGGCCGCTCAGCGCACAGCGAATTTGCATATGGAGTTGTTTTTGTGTTTATAGCTTTTTGGGTGAGGGATAGAAATCAATATCCCTGTGTGTCCGTCCGTAGGCGCGCGTGGGATTAATGTCAATGGACAGATAATGTGGCGCGACAACTACTCCTCCGAAGGGAGCGCGAATGACGACAACGGCGCGCAACAGAACAACGAGTTGATTCATTGCCACTTTAAAATGAGACATCGCCGGCTGTTGGAACGAACGATCCCGAAAACAAGGAGAAGAAGAACCCAGCAACAGCAACGACTGGTGCAGATTGCACCACTTTGTTACGTCCAAGCGGATATGTCATCGTGGTTTGTTGGCGCGATCGAAATTGGATTTAAACGCGATCACGCGCAAAGACAGAAATTGAAGATTTTCCACCTGTCAGTGGCTTTGACATGCAAAGCCTGTAGCATACCGAATCGGCATTGCCAAATATCAATCACATCGATGCCGACACACCAGGGAGTCACATGTCGGAGGGATTCCGCTCCAAATCGCTCCCTCCCACCGTTTGAGTGAACCTATTAATTTGGGAATCAAATCGCGATCGCTTCGACAAAGACCCCTCGGTCGGCTGGCCATATCGTTCTGATGGCAGGCCCTAGAGTCGACCGGCCGGCCGCGCAGCACAATGGCAACTATAATTTGTATAATCAGAAGGTGTCAATCATAATAAAAGATCCATTAAAAGTGATCTTGCCCAGGGAGCAGGGATGGAAAACAACATATCCTCCATCAAGCCCCCATCAAACCATCAGAGCAAAATCACATCGATGTGCTTCATTGGCCACATTACTCGTCGTGGAGTAGGCATCAGGCCCGGCAAAACTGGTATCTTCTTCGACTGATAGATACACGAAATGGCAGATGCAATACCAATTTCGATTAATTCAATCCACCAGGCGCATCTGAGGAAGGAGTAAGTTGCAGCGCGCCCGAGTATATCAGCAGCGTCCAGCAGCTAGCAGCAACAACACATGGTCGGTCAATTCACCGCCCGAAGACGATCGATCCGTCAAGGTGCCATCGAAACGAACACGCTGTGATTAAAAAACTGCTGCTCCTCCTCGCGCTGGCTGGTGGATATAGCTACACTGGATGGATGGATGGATGGACGGAGGATGGACTTATTCGCGAATGGCATATACGAATGAACAAACAGACAGACTGGCATTTGATTATTGGCTTCCATTTGGTGAGAATGTATCGGTTCGGCGCATGCGGAATATTCACCGTCGCCGTCGTCGTCGTCATCCTCGTCCACTTCGTCAGGTGGAAATTATCGTCAAAATAGCAGCCAAATGGAAGCTGTACGAAACTGGTTATTATGTTTCACTGCAATTGAGTGACGTCTCTTAAGGCCGGCTGTGTTTTTTTTTAGCCAGAAAAAAACAGACTGCACCCAACAGTTTTCCTTTTAAGGAATCAATCTTTTTGAAAACACTCAGGTCAGCCAAAGGAAAATCATTGAGTTTCTATCCAACAAATATTTTTAATTGCTTTTTTCGTTTTAAAAACCCCTCGTGATGCACCTTGTCTTGTATGGATATAGGTTGTAGTGTACGAATTTTATGCGTTTTCGACAAAAAAATCAATCACCAGGAGCAGTTACACAACGCCTCACGCTTTATCCGTAAACGTGCTTAGAAAGGCAATTGCGACCGATCCGACAATAGGTGTTGAAACAAGTACACAGGTAAATGTCTTGGAAGCAATAGGCTATTAAAGTCTTCTTTCGTTGTCTTTAATAAGTACAGGACCTTACACATAAACCTTAACAACGAACTAGATAAGACAACATTTTATGTTGAAGTTTTCATTGAATCAAACACTTTATTGTGATTATCGTAACTTTACCGATGCGATGAACTTTAGCCTTTGTCAATGATGAATTGAATACAACTTTGATGTGACTATACCATTGGTTGCGGGCAAGCGATCATTCGAAGATCAAAATTACCGATCGTTTTTTTAGGAACAACAAAATCGATGGCTGCAATATCAGTATGAATGTTCTGAAATAGAAATACTGAATTGTTGTTGCGCATTTTGGTTCGAATGCTTTTTGCCACGTTGCAAACTGTTTGCAACTGTTGGCTACAAACCACCGCTCAAATATCCGGGGCGCACGCGGACCAAAATCAGCAACAAACGAAAAGTCCAAAAGAGTCATCACAAAAAGAGCGGCCGAAAATTTAACATATTTTCCTTCCCTCCAACATAATAGAATGAAAAACATGCTATGTATGTTTTGACTGAGTACTTTGCTGGGTATATTCTTGCTTCTCTTCGTAAAGGCATAACACTTGCGGGGGTATACTTTGTTCTTCCTGTGCAGGGTTTCCATCCTCCGTCATGGCCCAACAGCCTTTGTATTGGGTACTGGGGACTCTCCTCTCTTTCTCCTCGTTCCTATTTTTTCCGCTCGCGATATGCAACGCATGTCAGGGGTATTCTTTACACTTTGATCGCAAGCATTTATTGGCAAAAAAAAAATATTTAGCTTCCTTATATTTTCTCCATCATCCTCTGAATATGATAATGGCCTCCTTTTAAGTCAATGCTAAAATCCTTATTTTATCTTTAAAAATGTTCTTGATGTTCCAAAACAATTAAGCTTAAAGAATTTTAGTAACTCCGCCAAAGACCGTCCAAAGCCCGTTTGAAAAAGGAGGAGGGCTTCGATTTTTTAAATATTAGGTTTTATACTGTTGATTAATGCTCTTGGGTGCGCTCGCCATCATGAAGCAGCTTTTGAGCGTTTTGGAACTGATCTAATAAAAAAGACCGTCAAGTATGAAGTCATACACGGAGTGGTCCATCGGATTTTTTTGAAGGCTTATCGCAGAGTTATTGCTTAATTTGGATATAAAATGTTGTTAAGTATATTTAGGTGTTTGCGTTTTTTTTTTCGCTTATTGATGATTTCGTAGGTACTTTATGACATTTTTTCAAGCTCATCTCGATGACTCATTTGCTTCGCTTACATAATAGTTATAGAATGTTTCGAGTGCAATTTTAACAAGATGTATGCATAGGACCAAGACCAAAACCAAGTATATGCTGTCATCAAGAAAAGACACCCAACACCGACGTCTTGAACAAAACATCACCATCGACAGCTATAACTTTGAGGTAGTTAGGGACTTTGTCTACCTGGGTTCCGCTTCAAGTCAGACAATGACACCAGCGCTGAAATCAAACGAAGGATAACTCTTGCCAATCGCTGTTTCTTTGGGCTAAGAAGGCAATTGAGAAGCAAAGCCTTCTCTAGAGCAACTAAAGTGTCCATGTATAAGACCCTCATCATCCCAGCCCTGCTTTACGGTGCAGAAGCATGGACCCCGTCAAAGGCGGATGAAAACACTTTAGGCTGCTTCGAGAGGAAAATTCTTCGGACGATTTACGGTCCCGTCTGCATAGACGGAGAGTGGAGGAGGAGATATAACATCGAACTGTACGGGCTGTACAGCGATACCGACCTAGCCAAAAGAGTCAAAACACAACGTCTACGATGGCTGGGTCACCTAGAGCGGATGGACACCAACGCCCCGGCCCGGAAAATCTTCGAACCAACACCGCAGGGACGGCGCGGTAGAGGAGCACCGAGACTCAGGTGGCGCACGCAAGTGGAAGGGGACCTCAGCCAACTTCGCGTGCGAAACTGGAGACGGCTAGCCAGAGACAGAGCTGGCTGGCGAAGCTTGTTGGCTGAGGCCCAGGTCCACCCCGGACTGTAGCGCCACCTTAAGTAAGTAAGTATGCATAAGACCTGTATATACGAGCTATTAAATGCTGCCATTGCAGTGTAAAGGTAAGATTTTTGACTGTTTGCCCGGTTTAAAATTTATTAAAATAGATCTTTTTCCAAAAAATTTACTTTAGGTAAGTTTATAATTTATTTTTACAAGCAAAGGTACTATACTTATTTAAGCCGAATCTTAGGTTTAGGTACTCAAATTTTTATTGAATCGTAGAGTAACAAATATATTTTTATACCCGACCCAGGGTATATTAAGTTTGATGTATAATTTGTCACACAGTGAAATAATCACCGAAGACCCCTTTAACCTCTTAGAGATATAAATGGGACCGACAGGAGAATCGATTAAGCCATGTCCGTCCGTCCGTCCGTATGCACACAACTTTCAGGCCTTAAATTTTAAGGTAATGAGCTGAAATTCGGTGAGTTGACTGGAAGTCCAGTCCTTCAGGACAGGTTTGAAAGTTAGCTGAATCCGCCTAGAGACACGCCTACTACAGGCCTGTATGTGCGACCATCTCTAATTTAAATAAATACTTTTTCCAAATTTTAGCTATGTTACAATGGAGCTAGCGCATTCATTTTTAGTGTGTAACATTGCTTGTATTATTTTTAAAGTAGCTCAAAAAATTTGGCCTTCTCATTGACAATGCCCACTTTTTAAGGGATTTTAGCCTAAAATCACTGTTTTTCAATAAATATATATGAAATTTGACTGAAAATTATGTGTTAAAAGTTGTAGATATTATCATTTTGTAACTCTTTTGCATGTGTTGTATATATTGTATAGGTATTTTTAGCTCTTATACGCTGTCCATCATGTGAACCCTATGTAAGCGCCGGACGCACAACTGCGGTGTAGAGCCTTCCTTTTAGCTTAGGGGGCATTTTTCGGTCACAGCAGATGGCGGATTTTTCTCGCCACTTCATCCACCCTACGCTTACGCGATGATTGATGTCGTCATCACAGTTTGCTTTGCTTTTGGTCATAGATCGCAGATACTTTTCAAACTCTGGAAGCACATTTCCATTAAAGTTAATGTCTGGAATTGACTCGGGTGGGTCAGAGAATGGGCAGCACAGATACTCTGTCTTCTTTTGGCTAAAACGATACCCATTCCCCTGCAAAATGATACCCATCCCCCTGTGTTCGCTGGAGGGACGTACATATGATCTTCACTTATGATGGCCCCCTATCGTCAGCGAAGAATAATAGATGTACTTTCGGTTCAATCAGTTTTTCTTCATGAAGATAATCAAGGAACAATGAAAAGCAAAGGACTTAGGACGCTTCCCTGGCGTACGAACTGACTTTAATTGGGAACTCATCAGTGACTCCGAAAGGACATCTTGTTCTTGTTTTTGCTCTTTCATACATGTCCACGATCATCCGCTCACAGGCTTCTGAAACTCCTCGTTTTCTAAGCGCCACCCATATCAGATCTCGTGGTAGTCTATCGAAAGCTTTTTCAAAATCAACCAACAACATATGCAGATCTTTAATTGTCTATGTCTGATATTATTTTCAAAACGGTATATGTTGCCGTTATCGAGATTGTGTGGGGGAAACGCGGTTTTTTGGTTTTTTTCTGCATTTTTTTGATTTAAAATCCATGAAACGTCTATTCAGAACCGTTGAATTTTTGAATACTGTTGTATTTTTTTTTTGATTTTCGTATACCGTGCGTTAGTAACAGTTTTTTAGCTATCGGTTATAAAAACCAATTTTTTGATTTATCTTATTTTTGTGAAAATTTTAAGTTAGAAACGCCAGGAAAGGCCTAAAGATTTTGAAATTTTACTTCATACGTTTCATATATAAACTAAATTTCATTACAATCGGCACCACCGTTAAGATTCCGGAATATTTTGAAAAATAATTTTTGAAATGTTTTTGAAGTTTTCGAGCTAAATCTCAAAATCTGCTAAGTATTCGAAAATTTATATAGTTGTCCCGAAAATCACAAATAATTCTTGTTGTGTAAGATTTTTTTAATCGTTTGACCGATGCTGTATCGGAGATAGTGGTGGGGACAAAAACTTTTTCACATATTTTTTTCAAAAACACACCAAAACTACAGTTCTTTAACCGTTAAACCCAAATTTGATTAACCCTTGCTTAGCTTTCTTCTGCTCTATCTTGTTAGTCCAATATCGGCTTTTTAAATTAGGTGATGAACAAGTTATAACGCTAAACACGTTGAAAATGGGTATCTATTTTCATTCCTTACTTCTCAAAAACTTTTCAATATTTTGCAAAAATTCGATTTTATTATGAAAATCCAATAGTTTTTTAATGCATGTTTCAATTTTCTTCTTTCTGGCTGTAAGACTTTCAAAGATAAGACCAAGACACTTTTTGGTCTTTTTGTAAGTGTTTATAAAAACGTACTTACTCATTGTTTTCACGGACTTTATAAGTACACCAAATTTAATCTTTCTACGATTTACCGTTCAAAAGTTACAGGTGCGGACGGACGGACGGATGACAACGGAGTGATACCGTAAGAGGTCCTTTTTTCATATTTGGACGGACCGCTAAAAATAGAAAAATATAAAATAAGTAGAAAATAAAAAATAACTCAAGATTGCAAAAAATTGTTTTCTTAAAATACCTATTTCTGCCGACACGTGCCTAGACTAGAGACTAAGGAAGGCGATGCAGTTAGCGGTGTAGAATGTAAAAACAGGAATCGGCATGCATTTCATATCATACTTTTGAAATACATGCCACCGAGTCGATTTAGCCCTGCACCCAACTAACCATGCTTTCCCCCAGTCTGAGCACTCTGTTATTTAATCCTCGACCAATACCTTTACTAAAAGGATGTTATTGGATTTTTTAACAGCCTAAGTGCTAGCTCATAGTCAAATACAACAAGAACTTGTATAAAAGAACATGTTATAGAATTTATACGAACATTCAATTTGCCAGCTTAAAGTCTCGATCTTGACCATAAAGAAACTATATTTAAGACAGTTTCGCAAGAGAAAGCTTCCAAGAAGTTGTATAGATTGATGAACATTTTGCAACCTTAAAAAATCTTAGGAACATGCTGTGTCTATACTTTTCCTCGCGATTCCCCAAAATACTTGTGTAGCTTATAAGAATGAGGATCCGAGCGAAGAGCAATCTTACTCAGGTGCAGCTTAACCAGTCCCTTAAGTTTTCAGCAGAAAGGAAGAAAGAATTATGCGTCCGAAACTTTTGGCTAGATTAAAGCCAGGCCAGGCTTACCAGGTTTTGGTATGAAAACGACTTTAGCCACACGCCTAAGGGTGCGTTTTTAAATCAAAGCAAGGCTGGCAGTAAAAAAAAGACATGTGTGGGACAATAATGGCACATGATTCATCAATCACAATTTGAGTTTTCTTTCTTGGCTCAAAAAATACTTTTGAAAAGGGTATTTCTCTTTTAATGTGAGAATGCGCTGCTATTGATTGAATTTAATGAGATGTCTTACCTAGAACGTTAGTGGAAGCAAAAAAATTACCTCATGGTGGTCACCTCACCATGAACCCATCCACCTACCCAATCTCCAAAGAATTTGGCTGTTATAAGTAAAAAGTTTTTTGAACATCTGCTATTTGACCTAAAAGCTTATGAGTCAAGGCGTTGAAGCGAGCATCCCTTTATGGCAATCTCTTTAGTTGGAATAGGTTTAATCGCCACTATTCTAGTGCTATTCTGGTGAACAAGGCTTCTAACAACGGCCAGCGACTAAAACAGTTTCAGTTCCTTGTCCTTGCTCACGAAAGATCTATGCATAGCAAATAAAACAATGACATTTGCCCCCTCATTTAGCACACATTCACACGTTTCTTTTACATAGAGCCAACTCCGTACAGTGTCAGACTATGGCCCTACCAACCCAGAGGTGTTGCCATGCAAATTCGACATCTTCACGTGTGCACTTGATTCGAATAAAAGTAAATAAAACGTTAGACCAGCACGCAGCAGTAAATTTTTCTTTTACAAATCTCCTAGTTTCTGGGAAGAGCGACAACAATAATGAATCGTTACAGCGAAGCCCCGAGCCATTTCAGTTCCATCAGCACAGAGGCTTCATCTCTTCGTGTCCGTATGTGTATATCTAGGTATAGGCATTCTGGGGCTTAAATGCATTGTTGCAGCAGCAGCATCAGCAACAGCAGCAATGCCAAGCTCTGTATAGCTTTGAGGGTGAGGTAATATGTATATAGCTCGAGCCTAAGTAGAGTATAATTAATGAAAGGTAAAACCCACAACACTCTCTTCGCCTTAAGTGTATATTCTGGTAGAGATGTATGACTGTATTGTAATGACGACTCTGATTTTGACTTCCTGCTTGGGCCGCAAGAGCTTGCTGCTCCTGCGTCTTCGATGAATAAATTTCGCTAGCAAAGCAATAGACATTCATTATCCACTCGAAGATGAAAGGGTGAACCAAATGAGGCTTCTTTCCATTTTGGTAACATCCAGTAGACATCCACATCAACCTTCGTAACGTTCCATTCATGCCTCGCAGCTAGTAAAAAAATACAATTAAACAATCTACATGCGGGGTACTTACTTATACATCTGTATGGCAACCTCCTCCCCCGTTTGAAGTTTTACTCACCTCCGCGACATGCAGTAGTTGCAATAAAATGCAAATGCTTAATCTTTGTATCGAGTCTTTCGCACTTTCTGAAGATGGGCAACCCGAATAATTTGTATCCGAAAGTTATCCATCTTATTTAATGGCCCGATTGTATGCTAAACAGAGATTCCGACCAACAACGAATGGTCTGTCTAACCGAGCGCGAGGTCAGAGTTCTGTTTCGAACAATCTAATTAAAAACGACTCAGAGAAGGCGTTGAGAATGCGGTCTCGACGAAACCACCTCGCGCGAATCGATTCAGTTAAATGTGCACCAGAGCCTAACCACTTACACATTGCCTATGTTTGCGCTGAAGCCATTTGTAAGATGCCCAAACTCTTGTCAAAACTGTTAATTTTAATAAAATTTAAAAATAAATAGCTTGAAAGACATCTTGCACAACCCGCCCTCTACATTGAAGATGGATTCATTTGTCGCGGGGTAGGTAATAAACAATTTCCACATCATACATGCCGAGAACTTAACGTATGTCTTAATCAACCCTTGAAAGTCAAAGAGCATGTACGCCCTACGAGGAAATCTCGAAAGGAAAAATTAATCTTGTTTTCCACTTGAACTAAAAATTTCCATTTACCTTTTGGTTGCAGGGCTCTCGCCCCCTGTCGAAATTCCTATCGTGCAGTCTCTTCAAAGTATCAATACGTCTCGCATGTGAGGAGTAACGAGACTGATCTGAAAGAAGACACAACCCCTCGCCATAAAAATCCCGAATGAGCTTTATTAAATTCAGTGCCCCACCCCCTCGGGTGGAAATTGCTCGATTTTTGGTAATTTTTCTTTGTTTGCTATTTTAATACGTTAACGAAGTAGAAGAAGATGAATTGCGGCGGGCACACAACCCCCAATTGACTGCACACGACATACGCTGTCTTGCATACATTCATGTATCGATGTGCGGTGCTTCTTACCTGCCCAGGGGTGTATTGTGTCGACATGGGGCCTGAATATTCTGTTCTATGTATGCCAAACAACCCCTGAAATATTGCATAAAATAAATTGTACTTCGAAGTGGTTCATATCGCTCGTTCTATTGATTCTTGTTGCTTAAGAGGGCGCAATTCAGGCTCCAGCCGCTTATTGCCAAAACCACCCTCATATAAAAACTTTTTTATCTTTTGCATATGAAAATGAAATTAAGATGGCATCGTGCTTCGACGAGCTTGTTCTCGCGGTCGTCATGATTCATAGAAGATTTTATCCCGGCTCGTTGTTATTTTTTTTCCTGTAGGTACATCTCTCTCCGTTTTGTTATTAATCTTCGTGAGAAATGTTGCGGAGCAATCCGTTTGAGTATGAAATTAAAATCACACCCCAGAGATACGTATTGACAGTCTAATTTTCGACAGACGTAGCAGGTTTCCATTTTAATCCGAAGTCTTTTTAACTATTCATCCCGGATTCGGAAGAGTAGGTTAGGTATACACATTTTTTTTATTGAGATTAAGCCGCAAGTTGTGTGATGGACATTTGGGGGGTAGTTACTTACTACACACGGCCCCATTCGTAAAGAACTAATAGCGAACAACCTGTAAATCACTCTCTACAGATACATCAAGTTTTTCGAGTCAAACAATCTTCCTTGATTATGTCTTAGCATAGCAGCATCAAAAGAACACCAGAATGCACTCCTTCCTCGTGAGGTGATTGATCGTTTTCTGAAAATAATTGGACCATGTCCAAAAATAAAAAGAACAGTTTTCTGTCGTCTCGTTACAATCGGGCGAATTTAATAAACCGAATTTCTAATTGATTGATCACCTATAACGTCTGATGGGACGATGCCGGTAGTGATGATGGTCGGGTTGACCAACTGGTGTTTGTTTGATTGACTTTGAGCTGCTCGCCTAATATTGACCATCAATTATTTTATCGAGGATTATAACACATCGTTTCTTCCATTTGATGGAATGAGGGAAATAATGAAAGAACAACATGCAACTGACGCGAAAGGAGTAACCCAATCCCTTTAGATGAGTTAATCTATTTTAATTGATTACTCTTGTCAGTATGAGTCCAATTGGAACTGGTCAGAGTGGGAACTCTTACTTGATTAGGAGAATTCTTATTGGTAAAAAAGTGTCCAATTAGTTGGAAAAATTCTTACTAGTGCCATGAGTCTAATTCGATCGAAAAAGGGACGAAACATGTGTTGCCAATACATCAGGGTGTGGAATCTGCTCGGCTAATGTGATTGCTCTGTCGGCCTTCGTAGTATGGACTCCTTTTTCACTAGCGTTCATAAAGATATAAGTGACACTCTACTGATCTACTGATCGCATGCAAGATCTTTTCTGCTGTACTGTGTGAACGCCTGAAGCCGTTTGTCAATAATCTGATCTTGCACATATCAGTGTCGCCTTAGGCCAGGAAAGTCCACCATCGATCAAATATTCACACTGCGGCAGATCTTGGAGAAAACCCAGGAATTCCAAATCGACACACTTCACCTCTTCATCGATTTCAAGGCCACGTATAACAGCATCTATAGAGACGAGCTACATAGCGCAATGTCTAGTTTTGGCCAAACTCGTCAGTCTGTACAGGATGACGATGGAAAACTCACGCTGTTCCGTCAAGGTCGGCAAAGACCTCACCGACCCTTTTGATGTCAAAAAAGGATTTAGACAAGGCGACGCGCTGTCATGCGACTTCTTTAACATCATACTTGAGAGAATTGTGCAGAACTCTCGCGCCAACACCAGAGGTACAATCTTTCAAAAGTCCGTTCAACAACTCGCATACGCAGACGACATTGACATAATCGGTAGAACAAAGCGTGATATCAGTGAAGCCTTCGTGAGTATTGGGACGGAAGCGGCGAATATGGGTTTAGCAGTCAATGAGGGCAAAACCAAGTATACTGTCATCAAGAAAAGACACCCAACACCGACGTCTTGGACAAAACATCACCATCGACAGCTATAACTTTGAGGTAGTAAGGGACTTTGGTACCCAGGTAGACTGGGTTCCGCTATCAATTCAGACAATGACACCAGGGCTGAAATCAAACGAAGGATAACTCTTGCCAATCGCTATTTCTTTGGGCTAAGAAGGCAATTGAGTAGCAAAGCCCTCTCTCGAGCAACTAAAGTATCCATGTATAAGACTCTCATCATCCCAGTCCTGCTTTACGGTGCAGAAGCATGGACCCTGTCAAAGGCGGATGAAAACACTTTAATCTGCTTCGAGAGGAAAATTCCTCGGACGATTTACGGTCCCGTCTGCATAGACGGAGAGTGAAGGAGGAGATGTAACATCGAACTGTATGGGCTGTACAGCGATACCGAGCTAGCCAAAAGAGTCAAAACACAACGTCTACGATGGCTGGGTCATCTAGAGCGGATGGACACCATCCACCCCGGCCCGGAAAATCTTCGAATACACACCGCATGTACGGCGCGGTAGGGGAGCACCGCGACTCAGGTGGCGCAGGCAAGTGGAAGGGGACCTCAGCCAACTTCGCGTGCGAAATTGGAGACGGCTAGCTAGAGACAGAGCTGCCTGGCGAAGCTTGTTGGCTGAGGCCATGGTCCACGCCGGACTGTAGCGCCACCTTAAGTATGTATACGGGAGAAGCAGATTAATTATACATATGCATTAACAAAAAAAAGCTGCTCTGATCGAGTTTAAACCGACTGTGAGCCCCATCCACAGGAAAGGTTATTTAACATTCGCCCCATATACGAATACATCCACACTCGATGAAAGATTACTTCTCGCGCGCCGATCCTTCCAAGGTGATTGCAACGCTAATACTGTTCTTCACTGGCGAAATTGGCAAATTTAGAAACCATCTGCGACGGTGGTGAAGCCACGGTATGACAATCGCCAATGGTAGACTAGTTTAGGATTGAAAAAGTCCTAGAAACAGTCGAAAAGAAACAGTCGTGGGCTTCAATAAACTTCCCAAAAATGCGAAAATGGTGGTGGCTCGGCATCGCACCAGTTGGAAAATAATCCGGGTGGACCAAAGCCATAGCAACTTAACTACGAAAAATCCCGTTGCATCTGTTATCCATGTTGATTGGCCGAATATGAAACACGTTTTTAGCGGTCCGTCAAAAAATGGAAAAAGGACCTCTGTTTAATAACGGTAGTTTTGACGTATTTTCAAAAAAATTGTGAAAACAATCTTGTCCCCACCAGTTACCTCCGATTCTATAAAACCAAATGATTTGAAAAAAATCACAAATAAATTAATAAATAGAGTGGCGCAACAGCTCGATGTGAACCAGGGCCAACTTCTCAACAACGTATGCTGTGTGTGTTGATTTCTTCACATACAAGGGGACCTACAATTTTTTGCCGAATCCGAACGGCAGTTTGAGAAGTTTTTCAAGACAATTGATACTATCGGAGGGCTTGTCAAATCCTCGTGGAGGTGGGGACTATGAAAAAGAACAAGTCTTGTTTTTTTTTCAGATGACAATGGCAGGATTCGAACCCAGACCTCTGGCGTAGACCACGAAAAAAATCACACACATCAACAATTATTTTTTCATTTTCGGGAAAACTATAGGATTTTTTGATTATTTATCAGATTCGGAGACTTAGCTCTATAAAATTAAAAACATTTCTAAAATTATTTCTTAAAATATTTTGTTATGTTAACGGTAGTACCGATTATAATGCAATTTGGTTTGTATACTATAAAATGTATGAAAACATTTCTAAAATTTTAAAGATCTTTTGAAAATGACGTTTCTAACTTAAAATTTTCTGAAACGGTTTAAGAAACGAGATTAAAATAGCGCAATTATAATCGATAACCAAAAAACATGTCCCTAATGTATTGGAGAAAAAAGGCCGTTGCTAGCGCAAAGTTACATGATAATAAAAAAAAACAACGGTATTCGAAAAACGTCTGTGAACCTGGCACCTCATTTTTAAATTTTTAAAGATTTGACAAGAGTTCTAGTGGCACCCGCAATATGGCTTTCGTGGCAAAAGGTCCAATGGTGATCTGATGGCTTATCTCCCGAAAAGTGGAACCTCTCCTTGCACCTTAATGGTGAAAGCAAGGTTATTGCGCTCGATATTTCTAAAGCATTTGACAGAGTCTGGCATCAGGCTTCTCGAAAATGCGTCTTTTCGATGTGTCTTTTACTCATTGGATTAGAAATTTGCTTTTGAAAGGATCAATCCAAGTGGTTGTAGAAAGTTTCAAGTCGGATGTTCATCATATTAATGCTGGTGCTCCCCAGGGCTCAGTTTTATCTCCAATACTTTTTTTGGTCTTTTAAAATAATCTCTTGTCTGCCACATCTAATCAATTTAATTGTTTTGCTGATGAAAGGAATCTTAGTCTCTCATATTCGTTTCCTTGCAAACGCAAACATATTCGTTTCCTTGCAAACAAGGGTTAAGTGTGTTGAACTCATAAAATTCCGACCTTGAAACCATATCAACATGGGGGCTTTTAAGCAGAGTGGAATTAATTGCATCCAAAACACAATGCTGTTTACTGTCTTCCAAACTGAATAGAAATCTTCAGCCGTTATCCATGAACGGTACTTGCATCACTGAAACCGAAAAGCTTTCTATACTCGGTATGTGTGTTAATAACAACTTACGTTGGAATGACCACATATTCGACGTCGCCAAGAACGCAGCGAAATGCTTAGGATTAGTCGATGCAAGAAATACTTTACACGTTCTGATCTGGCTGTTATCTATAAATCGTATATACGACCAAAACTTGAGTATAACTCTCATATCTGAGCTCCCAAGACAAATTTACACCTACTCGATAGGATACAAGAAAGAGCATTGGAAGTCAATCGACTACTTGCAACATCGTCGCAATGCCTCTTGTCTTTCATTGTTCTACCGCTTTTCCATTAAATGTGCTCTAGCGAAATAGCCAGCTGCATTCCACCTCTTAAAGAATTCAACTGCAATACCCGCGCAAGAAAAAATGCTCATCAGTACATCCTTGAGCCCAATTTCGGACGAATCGCATTGTATTGCAGTTCTTTTTTTAGCTGAACAACACGGATGTCGAACAGGCTTCTGCAGGAGGTTTTTCCCCGTCACTACAGTCCCCCACAGTTCAAAACTAAACTACATCAGTTCCTCTCCTCTTTCTCCTCTAATCCTTTCCCTTCGCGTTTTGTTGGCTCAGTTTAAGGCTTGCCATAACCCCTTTAACGCTGGTGAATTATATAAAAAAAATAAGTAAGTACAAGAGTTCGTCTGTGACAAACTTCTATATACCCGACCGTGTAACACCAAAACTTAAAATTTTTTCTCCCGAATTCATATATTTGTTTGTATAGACCACGCCCCCAAAAGTGGGCCTGGGTTAAAAATTAAAATCAATTAATTGTTATTTTGTTAGAATCATGAGAAAATATACGGTAAAAGCGAAAATTATTTCACAAAAAAACAGTTTTTTCCTAAAAACGCCCCTTAAAAGTGGGCAAATCTCAAAACCTTGTAAAAGCAAACTTAGCAAATAGCAATATCTTTAATATTTGTCATAGAAATTTTTTTTTCGATTTTGAGTCAAATTTCCGAGAAATCAGGTTTCTAAAGATCTAACATGTTAAAAGTGGGCATGGTCGATATTGTGGGTGGTCCAGTTTTTGCCCTGTTAAAGGTTTTAGGCCAATATTGCTCAGTACCAAAATTTAAGTTCATGTGCCTTGTCTTTGACCAAAAGGCATTTAAAGAAAAAAGTGAAATAGAGGTTGTCTCACATTGAAGCCAGTTATGGGCGTGGTCGATGACGGATTTAACCAATTTTCACACTTTTTCTGTACAATATAAGAACCACAATACACTCCAAGTTTGAGCATCCTAGCTCAATTTTAAAGACTCGAAAACTTCACACATGCGGACAGACGGTTCGATTCATCGATTCACTAGTCGGCCTCGATCATATCTCTAAAAGGTCTTAGGGGTCTACGGTGATTATTATTTTATTGTGTTACAAAGTATGCATTAAAATTTATATACCCTGGGTAGGGTATAAAAAGCCAAAATTGCGAAAAAACACGCAGCTCAGAAGAGCCATCGCTTGACCTCTCTTACAATCATGCATGCTGCTTGCAATATTGGGTTTTGTACACGCATGAAAGGGACCTACAATTTTAAGTCAGATTCTTAACGTTGAATTGTGAGGTCTCTCCTGACAAATTATTATTCTCTCCCAGGACCGTCAGATCCTCGTTGAGATGTGACGCCGTAAAAAATGTAATTGCCCCGGTCACGCAAGGGCGCCTCATTTCGGTAAGGTGACGGGTTTAGCGAACCCACGCAGGAGCACCTGTCCTCCACATTGGACAGCTTAACGGTCAGCGCCCTAATGAAATTGCAGTTCAACTTCTTTTCGTGGGCGTTGGTGTGGGTGGCAGGCCATGGGTAGCTAAGGCTGTCCATCTGGAAGTTACCTTCGTGATAGCTCTGGTTGCTCAAAATCGCGGGAACATTTGCTGGTCTAGAATTCCTGCTTTCGAGCCTTAGATTTGGATCCGAAGAGGTGCCAAGGCATCGGCCTCGCGCTAGCAAAAAGGAAGTTCACGCCTTCACGTGACTTCATATTAAACTGGGTGATTCCTTGTTTGCCTGCTCATCCTGGGGCGGGCAAACACTTATCATTACCATCTATGTGAAATTGCCCACCGTGCAATTAAGCCAAAGAGGCAGGCGCTTACGTTAAGTGTTTCATTTCCTTCTGCTACGGTCGGGAATCGATCCGGCCGGACCTAGTGAAAGAAAAATATCTCATGTATTAAAATCAGTTGAAAACGTCCGCTAAGTCCAGTAGGTAGAGACATCGGATTAATTTGAATTTAATTAGGGATCTTAAATTTTTTATTTAATTCATTTACCGATTGTCGGTCAGAGTTGCTTCCATTTGCACATACCCACTTCCATCTCGGGTACTTAAACAACCTATATGTTCTCTTTGCATAATTAATGCCTATAAACCAACAACATGAAATTACATTAGGATGATCACGTGGTTACAAATAGCCAACCAGCAATGCGTGAAGATCACTAACAAGTCTTCTATGCGCCATTCCCAATCACCGTCAAAGAATGTGTTCACTGAAGCTGGTAGAGCATTACTCGCGATAGGTTAGGATTGCTGGATCATACTCATATGCTGCCGGTAATCCACACACAGTTTTTCCTTTCCAAATTGCGTTCGCTAGTATTTCAACTCCACTCTTAAATGTTTTATTTTATTTTAAGAGCTTACAGATCGGGGTTTTGTATGAAATATTGCGTCGGATAAATGGCCCCATAGCTTGAAAGGTTGAACCAGTGTGGCGCTTTTTTTCTGAAACAATTCTATCTCCCAACTCTGAACTATCTTTTGGAAAATTAATGGAATTACAACACAGCATCAATTAATAAATTTAGATATGGTTCATCGATCTTAAGTCGCACGTCAGGCTGAT
The DNA here is from genome assembly GCA_947623515.1 of Neoascia interrupta. NCBI lineage: Eukaryota > Metazoa > Arthropoda > Insecta > Diptera > Syrphidae > Neoascia > Neoascia interrupta. The sequence goes on from OX392463.1 coordinate 124,654,619, forward strand.
ATCATTATGCCAAACTTTCAATTTTTCATCTGGTTTTGCGGGATTGATCGAGAACTCAATTCAGCCCTTCATTAAAATCTTTTTACCCGCGGAAAATTCCTTGGTAATAACTATTTATTTGTTTGAATCAGCAAAAATATTTGATTAATTTCGATTTACTTAAGAACCAAATCCGAATCAGGTCTAAATAAAGAAGACGGCATAGTTACTTTTCGTGCACTCCAATATCTTTAACCAATATGTTATGAAACACGTTTCCCATAAGCCAAAATCCATAAAATTCAATAGCATATCAAGTTTAATTGCAACCACACACATCTCGTTGATTAAGGCGTAGCCCCAACCGCGTCACCTAGACACTTTAGCATATATACAACCCGTCCTCTTTGGTGGTGATGACGCTCAACGTTGATGACTACGCTAACAAGATTCCAAAATGTGACCTCGGTGTGCAGCAACGGGAGCAGCCCGCTCTCCAGGGAGCCATAGACGAACAAATTTGCGTCAATACTGAGGGAATTTGATTGGGTTCTCAATTATTCACAGCTATTGGCACATCACACTTGATTGGACCCAGTCAGCAGAACAAAACTGCACCAATTTAACTACTCCAGTCATATATGGAAAGAGATGTCCTTTCATCATCGGAACTGATTTCGCATTGTTAATCGGGTGGTTTAAGGAGCTGTGCGAAAAAAAGGAATCCCAACACCGCAACCACCACACATATACGACAACGATGGTGAGCCATGTTGTTGCAGGATAATTGGTAAATTTACGTTGATCAAAATACGTAATTAAACTGCCCAAGGTGTAATCTTTGTTGATAATTGATTTATGTTTACATCAGAACATGTTAAACCCCTGAAGGAGTCAATAATTGAACCGAACTAGGGATGTCGTTTATTCCGACGTTCTTCGTCGTCGTATAGTGTATGCGCGTTGGACGGCAACAAATATGCAGCAACAACCCTTCGACATGTGTATATGGGGTTGGCGACTGGCGTTTGGGCTTTGGGGCTATTGGCATAGGTGTGTTTCGGCGCGTTGCGGGTCGACTCGTGCTACGGCAATATTTTGATAGGCTATCGCAGTCAATTTCCCAATATATGCATCACAGGTGGCTCTGTGGCCGCATGCTGAGATGCACACCCGCACACGGCCAATTGTTGATTTTCAATTTGATTTCGCCTGCAGTAGCTTTTGGCCAGAGACCCGAAATCCGTGCATCGATTTACGGTGCGAACAGGTCGCGGTGGGTGGGGTCGCCGACTCGCCGAGGCAATAAAATAATTTAATTTGGTGCGGCATTTCCTTTGCCTCCGCCCCCCTGTTTACCAGGACACCGACACATATATTTATGCGACCACTTAGGGACAAATTCACAAACAAAGACAATGTGTCCTCTGCTTTGGCAAATCATAAAACACTAAATCGAAGGAAAAAGAAATCCTCTCGCTCCTGGTTTTAATATACCGGCACGAAGGCAGCTATAGAGATGCTGCTACTGATGCGTGATTCTTTGACTCTTCCCTGGTGCTACTCCTCAAGGGTGCGACAAAACGATACAATGGCCAAACGAAAATATATATGTGCCCTCAGGGTGACATGTCGTAAGGATAAGAAAAGCATTTTTATTTTTGCCGCCCAGTTTCCTCTTTACGATGTTGTTAAAGGAATACAATGTAAGTGCGCTGCTTTAGTGCGGTTCGGTGCGGTATGGTGTGGTGCGCCTTTCAAAACTAACAAGGACCATTTAAGGACCAATAAATACGCAATTTTATAGATCAACCATCATAAAAAAGACCAGCCAACAACTTGGCTCTTAGATGTCGCTCTGCGCTGGGGGGATTTAAACTAACACACCAACGGAAATATAATCGACCCCAGCACATACAGTTGACGATTATGTATGGTCGTAAAGAAATCGGAAAATGACACTTATTGCGTTGGTTCCTGGTCAACACCCGGAGGCGTTGTTATGACTTGTTACAGCACAGATTGATACCTCTCATGTCTCGGATGCGGGATCAGAGGATTTCACCTGACATTACCATGCGGTACGGTGGTGTATATACCTACCATACCTCGAGATAACAAAGTTTGAATTTTGACTGAAGATTAAGTTTGACGTTATTACCAGATAGTGCCATGATTCTAAACAATAAATATTGAAGATAAGGCAATATACATATAAATCATTGCCCCTCATCATTTTTGGAGCATCGGTCGGGTGACAATTGAGGCCTTGTTTTGGAAGTTAAGTATTTTGTTTTGCTATTTGTTTAGGCTTTGTTTGTACGATTAACAGAAAAATGTAACGTAGGCTTTCTGGTATATGAAAGCAATATGGATAGGTACTAGGTGCCTTTGTTTAAAGGTAATAAAACACAAAATTTAAGCGGAGTGATGCACTAATTTATCAGCCGACGAAAACATCAACGCGTGCAAGATAAGTTTTATCTTGTTAGCAGGTGAAGTACATCACTGTGTCTGAAATTGGGTATAGTCACATGACGAAGTTTTTTGTCTTAAAATTCGATAAAAGAAAGTTTTTGGAATACAATATATAAGAAATGTAGCAATAAGAGATAGTTCGATTAACTTATACCGAGTTCTTTTGAACAACATCAGATTGCTGTACCGAGCTGTAAAATAAAACTCCATGTATCCGGCGAAAATGTGCTTTTTCAAAAACTATCACACAATTTATAATACAGAGATTTGATACATTTATTACCTTTCTAAATCTTCTTTGTTTTTTGAGTATCATTTAAAGGCAGCGAAAGAAACAACAGTTTTTGCAATAAGAAAAAAAGAAAAAAACATCGTAATAGTAGGTAAGATATTGTAGTATAGTTATAGAAAATAAAACAGAAATGCATAAACTCTTTTTCCTTATACCAATAATATATCTACAATATTTAATAATATATAAATTAAAGGGAGATATATTTTCACAAATAGAATTTAATATATAAATTAATAGAAATAAATAAATGAACTAAAAAAAAAACTCAAAAGTAAGAAATTATTTGTTAAAGACGTGGATTTATTTAAAAGAAGTAGTAATAATAATTAAAGATATATCACAAGTAAATAGGTAAATGATAAATAAAAAAAAATTATTTGCAAAGTTTCAACATTTATTTGATATTAACAAAATAAATAGCAATTTATAATTAAAATCTAACATAAAAATAAAAAATGAGTCCCTGCTTCCTTTCGTTCCGCCATAACTTGAGTACTTTTTTGCCGATTTCACTTATCTTTTTTATACCCCATCCCATGGGATAATGGAGGTAAATTTAGTTTCATTCATAGTTTGTATCATAGAAAACTAATCACCGTAGAACCCCAAGACCTTAAGGGCAAATGATCGTGATCGAATCGTAAGTCGACGAGCAATGTCCGCCCGTCCGTCCGTTCGTGTGTCGGTAGTTTGTAGGCCTTAAATTTTGAGCTGTTCCTATAGCTCAAAACTTGATATCTGTTCTTTATAGGTCCCGAAGCAGTACATGTGTAAAATGAAACTTTTTGAAATCCGCCCTCTGACATGCTTTTCTTAATAGCATTGTCGTGGGAAGCTGAAATTTGGTGGGCGATATCCTTGCTTGAGTGTATTCTGATTGGAATTTCGGAAATGGGAAATACCGCCACCATGTGGGGGGTGTCATATTTTATTTGCATTTTACAAAAAGGATTTAAATCCCTATATAGTTTCTAAGTCGATAGAAACTAAAATTTAACAACCAAGTTTTCCGAGCTTGACAGTGGTCAATTGGGATGTGGTATCCATCGTTTCGTCAAAGCGGATGTCACTTTCCCACTAGTTTTTTTTTCTTTTGATGACCTTTTCCCAAATTCATGCCATATTTTTAAACGCGTCTCGATAGCTTATTTGTTTCGCTTATAAAATATTCTATTTATTTTATTATAAAACGGTTAATTTATTTAACCTATTATGAAAGGTTAATTTTTTAAATTTTTACTATTTTTACAAAGGAATAGTAAACGTTTACTTGATATGTGAAGCCTAACAAGATTAAAAGCTTTTTACGAAATACATATTCAAAAATACGAAGCTTGGTGGTGTTAATCTCATTGTAACACATCGATCAATAAAAGACGTATAAAGCTTTTATTTGAGGAGAAACACTCGTTTTAAATTTGCATAATTTCTCACATGAGTTTTTCATTTATTATTTCATTTCTATTTTACGAAAAAATATGTGATGAATTGTTTAACGTGATCGTTACCGCCCTGCAGGTTCCGGGTTAGATAAGCCTAGAGTAAAGGTATGCCTGTCGGAAGAGGAGTGAGTCTTGAAGCTTCAACACTAGTGACGGTGCATCTAATACTTATTATATGGATAACATTTCAGTGTATTATCTCAGAGGACCATCAAAGTTTAAGCGTCTGTCTCAGCTACTATAGGAGTGCTACTCCATGGAGGTCCATGTAGAAGCCAACTACTTTACCGATAACTTTAGCAGTGAAACAACTTATATTCCGAGCAAAATGAGAACTACTACCCCTTAATTTCATACCACATCGCGACGACTTACCACTTAACTGCTCCTCGAACAACACCAATAAAAGAGAAAATGTACTGAATTTCATCGCAAGGTGCCCAATTCAAATTACTTTGAACAAGCGGATCTAGTTTGACAACCGTTACGTTTACAGCACCACATAATAGAGCCTTAGGTTCTTGAAGTAGGTTCTATATAAGTAACGGAGTTCCTTCAAAAACCCCTTTGAAGGCGATTTGACACTTAATGCAACTAAAATTTGGGTGCAAAAAGGGTTCTACTTCAAACTCTTTTAGAATTTTTTGACAGTCAATACATTTTTAAAAGAAATGTTTAGGTACCCAAACACACCTTCATGGTGTGGTTTTCTTTAACTTGAACTTACTTACTTACTAAAGGTGGCGCTACAGTCCGGGGTAAACCTGGGCCTCAGCCAACAAGCTTCGCCAGCCAGCTCTGTCTCTAGCTAGCCGTCTCTAGTTTCGCACGCGAAGTTGGCTGAGGTCCCCTTCCACTTGCGTGCGCCACCTGAGTCTCGGTGCTCCTCTACCGTGCCGTCCCTGCGGTGTGGATTCGAAGATTTTCCGGGCCGGGGCGTTGGTGTCCATCCGCTCTAGATGACCCAGCCATCGTAGACGTTGTGTTTTGACTCTTTTGGCTAGGTCGGTATCGCTGTACAGCCCGTACAGTTCGATGTTATATCTCCTCCTCCACTCTCCGTCTATGCAGACGGGACCGTAAATCGTCCGAAGAATTTTCCTCTCGAAGCAGCCTAAAGTGTTTTCATCCGCCTTTGACAGAGTCCATTCTTCTGCACCGTAAAGCAGGACTGGGATAATGAGGGTCTTATACATGGACACTTTAGTTGCTCGAGAGAGGGCTTTGCTTTAACTTGAACACCTATACAAACAATTCTATTCTTATTCTTTGTAAGTGTTAATGCTTTAGCACAAATAACTAATAATTCATTAGTAAAATGTAATGAAATTAATGAGTAAAAAGAGTGCATCTACTTAACAAAAAACAAGGGGCGCATTAAATTTCTTGGAATCGAAATTATAATAGGACGAAAAGAAACAATGCGCTTCTTGAAATATTAAATATAACAAGAATGCAAGGTTTTATGCAGAACCCACGTAGCACTATTAAAACACTTTAGGTCTCCTGCATTACGATTTAGAAACTTTGGGTTGGATGTAGCACTAACTAAACATTGCGTTAATTTATTTGGATTGCCATCCATTCTCTTTTCTTTTATGCTATATATATGCGTTGGTTTCTGTTCCCTAGCAGTTGGTTGGACTATTTGTAATTATTGACATGGCAGGCGTTAATTTAATTGTATTTCTAACTGGATGTTTTATTCTTATCCATGGATGCATTATATACCTTACTAGTTTTAAACTCCAATGGAGGGCTCCTTTTAAACTTCTGCATAAAAAGTGGGCATGTCACTGAGCGGATAAAATCCTTGAACAGATGGACCAAGAAAGCCCAAACAAGAAAGTTCAAACATAGCTTAATTGATCCACTAGACCCTAGAAAAAATTGCAAAAAGAATGAATATTCTCTAGAAATCAAATTCTAGAAATCCAATTTTTGTGTGATTTTAATTTTCCACCATAAAAATGTTATCTAGTTAAAATTCGTATCATTTCGATCATTTATTGATATCATTGCTCGAAATATTCACACAAAAATTTTTGTCAATTACATTGTTTTCTATTGTATGAAGTCTAGTCTTTGAAGTCTTAAGTCTTTGAAAATCTTTGAAGCAATAATATTTAACCTTTTTAGAGCAATCAAACTTTTCGACCGTTTAAGATCCAACTTTGACTTGCCGCTTTTATACATCTAAGATTTGAGCTTGCATGTGGAGATTCGTATGCCTAAGGAGTCCTTTTAAATATACGCTTCTATACATCACCTTAAGGTATAGTTCGCAGTTTCGCGAGGTCGTGAGCCTCGAAGTTTCCTCCGGGCACCCATTTGTCCGGGCACCTAGCACAGGTAAGGCTTGAACTGCTCTGACATCTTCTCTTAAAAGGTGATTGACAGTCTAAACCAAGGCTACCCTCCAGCGTAGGTACATAGACTGATTCCAGTCACTTGATGACCGCCTGCCGAGAATAAAGCTTCCTTTGTCACCATTATTCCTGCTTTGAAAGCACTACAATTATTGGGCACTAAGATAGAGAGATTAAGTTGAAGTCTATCTGAAAAAACGTCAAAAGAGTTTTTGATCCATCAGTATATAGAAGTAGATCGATTTATTTTCCAAAACGTCAAGATCATCGCAATAGGATCTACAGAAGATATTGTTCTGGAAATTATTGTCGAACTGAAGTTGGGGTATGGTGAAATCAGTAGTTCTATTTTCCTGGTGGTTTTCACTTAAATGGGCGAGCCGAAATCAGCAAAAAAAAACCCGTGTGTCAGTTCAAGAATGCGCACTGTTCTCGCTTTAACATGACAATAAATCGGATAAACTTAAAATGCTTTATAAGTTGGTGCTAAACCTGTCAAAGGCATAACTCTCGCGGGCGAAAACTTTGGAAACTTCATCAGCAGCGTTTCTGTCATAGTTCCACTCCTGCTTTCCGCTTTCGTTCATTTGCCTTTGCTCTAACTGTGCTGACGCATTTTAAGAATAGTAATTACCTCTTGATCACGTGAAAAAAAAAAAACTTTAAACGGCCCTTACAGCTTTCGGTCCGTTAAAAAACATCGAGATTTCATCAATTATTTGCCGACTTCTTCAGGGAATTTATTTGTATTGATGTTAGCAACAAATCACATTTATAAATATTTATTTTTAAGTGTATAATTAAAGTGCAATGATGAGCCGTGATATTTTTGGTTTATAATGCCAGTTTTCAATTTATTTTATTTTGTCTTAATTTATTTTTGTGATTCCAATGAAATGTAATGAAACCAAATTAAACAAAATTCTAACGTCTGTGAGTCTTTGAAAAAAAATCCTAAAGTTTAGATTAAGAAATGTTATTCAACGTTAAACCAAATTAAAACAGTGTCCCTGAAGAAGTTAACAAATATCGATAAAACGTCGAAGGAAAAAGTCCGAAAAGCAAATTCTACACATGTAGGTGTAGACTCACACTTGAACACTTATTTATAGATATCAAGTAAATAACTTATGATATCACGCAAAAATAATGTAATTACAAAAACCCTTTCACTTACCGTTTTAGAAAATACTTACAAATTTAAAGCCAGAAAAAATTCCCATATCATGCGGTCTACTTACTCCTATGGTAAAGCAACATCTGCCAAAAGATCCTATGATTTCGGCCTTAAATAGTCATCTGCCTACTAAACCACTTCGGTAAGATGATTAAATTTTTAATAAATTAGCCTTTGCGTAAGAACCCAATGGTGCGCCGATAACGCCCGATTAAGAGTCAATGTAAACACAGCTCCTCAACCGATTTTGTTTACACAAATGGGTGAAGAAGAACCTCACTATCATCCTTAAATCTTTAATCAAAACGGCTAAGAAACGAACTTACCCAAAAAAAAAACCCAACCACGACCGGTGTGATGGGTAGGTAACCCTTTCCCTTGACAGTAATAAAAGGCAAACCAAACACCGGTGGGTGTCTGCTAAAAATATTATCCTTTGTTTGTGTCTCTCAGTACATAGTGAGGGCTGCCGCCGCCGCCGCTGCTTCGCGCGCCGAGACCAAAGTCGAAAGTCGAAGAAGAATATGCAAATTAAATGGATTTGATTAAAATTCGATGGTCTCGTTTTTATGATGTTGCGGAGTGAGTTTTTATCGCGCTTCCTGTTGTGAAAGTGGCCTGTGGATAAATAATAACCCTTTCGGGGTTGAAACAACAAACATTGACAATATACACCACCACCCTATCAGCTATCTGCGGTTTATCGACGACACCCCTGGGTACACCAAACTTGGTGGAGGCATGCTGCATGCACCATCTTCCGATTAAAAAACAAGAAAAAAAAAAAACACTGAAAAAACATCTTAGATGTTTTTCTATGGTATTCTTACATCCCCATCCCGTGAATTTTTTCGCCGCGATCTTATCTTAATGGACGAAGAAATGTACCATGCAAAAAAATGTGTCCAGAAAGTGCTAATTTACTGACGACGACACATCCAGTGCCCTTCTCTGATTACATTGCCATCGCATCCGGCGGCGATTTCAAGCGACGCAAACGGGAAAGAAAAATGGAAAACTTTCCACCACATCTTTGCCCGTGGCTAACTCTGGCAAACGCTCTCTATCAAATATTTAAAATTATTTGAAGGATTCTTACAAGGACGATAGATATATAGGAAAGAAGGAGCGCGCTATAAAAAAATTAATTAAAAAACAACCGCCACCCTATGGCATCGAAATGGCCATTGGTACTTCATCTTGCCGGCTGAAAGAACTAACTTCTGTTTGGTTTGCCGTCAGGCGAGACCTGGTGTATGTCCTGGGACAGAGCACGAAAACTTTCGTCCACTTGCACTATTGAATCTGGATAAATAGATGCATTCAGTGCGGTGGTATCGGTGCGAGTTCTCCATCCAGAGGCACAGTGTCATGGTGGGAAAGAAGAGCAGACTAACTTTTTTTTTTAACCAAACACACAGGAGAAGGTTCGATACTGTTAAGTGTGCGGGTCGCGGAATATCCTTTTTTGCTAACAAAAAAAAAAATGAAACTTTTCTCTACGCTTTTGCTATAAGGAAAAATTCAAAATGTCCGTCGAAGCAAGGAACAGTGGCGGAGGTGGCAATGTAAAAAATCGCATGCACTTTTCACCCTCCCCCTTGTCGGTTCTGGCAAAGCGATAAATTAATGTTATCGCTCCAGGCTATAAATCTGCATGAATTAAGAAGAACATTCTCTTCGGATTCTTATTTCCTTTTAGATATTCCGTTTTGGTCTCCATCGCAATTCTTTTGGTTTATTCGCCGCATCTTTGGGCAGTTTTTCTGCGATTTTTCCCCATTTTTTTGTGATTTTTGGTTTGAGGATATTTTTTTTTTCCAACCAACTCCCCATTGTGGTTCCTGTGTTTCCTCAAGTACATAGACCACGCAACATAGTATAGACATTGCCTTGAGGGGGTAAGTTTCAAACGCCACTTAATGTTTGAAAAAAAATCCGGAGAGAGGGAAAGTCTGAAGGAGACTATGGTTTGATTTTTTACGTGAGGTAAATTATACGTAACGGTTTATCAAGATGGTTCTGCAACAAAATGCGGTCATAAAAATGAATAAAAATTGACAGAAATTATTTTACTTGTTGAAATATAAAAAAGAGAACTTTTTATAGCCAAAAACACATCGAACATTAGAACCATCACTTGCTATAATTATCCAGGCTCAAAATGAGCAAGTCTATTGATGCTAGTCAGATTTCCTTTTGAATTTGTGAAGGTCCTTGTTCGATCTGTTCCTGCAATTAAAAAGTATAAAGAAAATCATCAATGAACGACTGTTTGCAATAAAAAACACTCAACTTCTCAATTGCTGTGTGGTGCACACGACGAGGCAAAGTTCAAAGCATCATTGCGAAATGTCCTTTTTTTTAATCGTCGTATTAAGAGGCGCAGCAAGTAAACGCGTATACGCATCAATGATTGTAAATAGATTTTCTGGAAATAATTATTGCGACTGAGGATGGAAAATAAAAAGATTCAGCAAAACAAAAAGGACAAGGTATCGCGTGCACAATTACTCACAAGGTATTCTTTGAAGCATGCTAAGAAACAAGACTCAAAAGAGGGTGAAGGATGAAACATTGCAAAAATACATGCAAAATTTTAAGGTAAACACTTTGATTCCATGGGATGTACATACCTCTGCGGGCGTTCGCTTGAACAAGTAAAGCGTTCTTTTTGGGCTTCAAACTATTTGAAAAAAAAAACACTTGAGTTTTCTCTAACTTTGATCATTTTTAAAAACGGCTTTTAGAGATACCTACTAACTGTTGTGGTTCCTTTTTTAATGCTTTATCTTAGGGTCCTTTGAAGAATAACTTTTTTACCCAAAAAACTTAAAGTTGTGTTAAAATTGTAAGCTTAAATAGGTCTTACGTCCTTAGACTTAATTTCCGAAATCCTGTAAAAGTTAGATTGTCTGGAGACAATGTTGTTTCAGGGCGGAACTTTTAACAAAACAGATATAATTTAAGTCCTCCTAAGGTGTCTTTCTGCATTTCTTTTAGATTTTGTAGATATAATGATCGTTTTTTTTTAGTACTGAACAATCTTGCTCAACTGTTTGTGGATTTACGCGAGTAAAAAATATTAGAGGTAAGAAACGGGTGCTAGTAGTTGGATTTAAGCAGCTAATTTACGAAGAGGGAAACTTTTTTTTTGTAAAAACCTGTTTTACATTTGCTATTTTATGCATAAAGAAGAACTAACACTCATTTTTGACTGGGTGTTGCGGCTGTGCCTTTAAGGAAGCTGTTTTTTTTTTGCTGGAACATTCTTTATTTGGGGTTAATCGATTTTTTTTTTGTTTTGAAAATTGCTTTGTTTTTTATTAAGACGTTTTGCATTTATAAATTCAACTCGTAAAAAGGCATGGCTGTGACCGTCGTTGCCTCGGTAGCAGCAAAAAAAAAAAAATAAAAATTACTTTTATAAGTTTTTTTTAGTACAAAAATTAGAGTTAAGGGAAACAAGTGAGTAAGAGCAAGAGTTCGTCTGTGACAAACTTCGATACACCCGACCCTATATACTGCGTAACACCAAATCTTAAATTTTTGGACCGAATTCATATATTATTTGTATAAGCCACGCCCGCAAAAGTGGGTCTGGGCTAAAAATTAAAATCAATTAGTTGAAATTTCGTTAGAATCATGATAAAATGCGTTAAAATTGAAAATTATTTGAGGAAAAAACCGTTTTTTCCTAAAAACGCCCCATAAAAGCTCAAAACTTTGTACGGACCAAACGTAGCAAATAGTAATAATAAATTTTTCGCAGTATATTTGTCATAATTTTTTTTTTTTCGATTTGGAGCGAACTTTCCCAGATATCGGGTTTTTAAAGATTTAACATGGTAAAAGTGGGCATGGTCGATATTTTGAGCGGTCCAATTTTTTCCTTCATAGAGCTTTTGGGCCATTATTGCTCTATACAAAAATTTGAGTTCCTGCGCCATGTCTAAATTGACCAAAAGGCATTTTGAAAGAAAATTTGAAATAGAAGTTGTCTTACATTGAAGCCAGTAGTGGGCATGGCCGTTGACCGGTTAAACCAATTTTCACACTTTGTTTGTACAAAAAAAGAAGCAAAATACACTCCAAGTTTGAACGTCCTAGCTCCCTCCTAGCTAAAGACCTAAAAACTTCACACATATACGGACAGACGGACAGACATAGCTTAATTGATTAACCTGTCGGTCTCGATCATAACTCTAAAAGGTCTTAGGGGTCTGCGGTAATTATTTCACTGTGTTACATACTATGCACTTAAATTAATATATTCGGGGTCGGGTATAAAAAGAATGATTTAACTGACATATTTGGTAACAAAACATAAATGCTGAAAGTTTCCCGTTTATTTTTGAACAGGAAACTTATTTTCCCGTTAGAATGGAGATTATTAGCTCCGAGATATAGCTGCAATCCATATTTTTCAGATAGCAAATGAAGGTAATTAACGAAAAGAGGTTTGATTGAAAAGGTTCTTTCCAACCACAAGGTTAGGAAAGACCCATATGCTAACTAACCAGCCGGTCAGTTAGCATATGAATCGCTTGTTACAAGAAGCCTAGGCGGCTGAATAAACAGAGGAGACAGGCCGGTCTCTAGCAAAAGCAAGTAGTTCGGTATTTTCCTGGAAAGTTTGAAAAAACGTTTAGGAATATTTTTCAAATCAGGTTACTTGGGGAGCCAGTCATCAAACATATGTTGTCAGCGTTGTTTAAGGCTTCGATTCTTCTATACAATTCCCAATAATACCTTGGCAAGGAAAAGTTTCCGGCTGTACCTCGTGGGTCCTCCTATATTTGGCCTGATACGCGAGATGGTGGCTCTCACATGGGAAGCTTTCTTGCTTACATACTCCAGATGTTGGCCTAATGTAAGGCTGTCCACCTATACTGTCCACCTATACTGTGAGCATTACGAGGTTTTACTTTGCTTCCTGCTCGTAATAAGTAAGTCTTGAGTTTTGCTTTATGCTAGGATGAGCCCGACTGACTTTAGATATCCTCTAACAATAGAGATGCTGTCATTGCTAACTGACATTTTTTCCAGCAATTTTACCGTTGCAACCATACCGTGGTCGTCCGCAAATTCATCAACTTTTTACTTTATGGGTATTTCGGGTTGGAAGACGTCATCCTACAGAGTATTGGTCCTAGGACCGAGCCCTGCGGTAGGTACTCCTCCTGTCACGTGGTGTTCCTTCATTCCGTCATTTGTATGGTAAACTAGATGATAGTTTGATACTCACTACTTTATTCCGTAGTGCTTAGAAAATGTGTTTCCAACCCGCGGTATGAATGCACTCTTAACGTCGAGTGTTTTTTAGCAAGTGCTTTAAGCCTTTTTTTCAGCGTCTCCACCTATGGCTCGCTGTGCTATGTCAGCAACTGCCTTAATGGCCGAGCGCGCTTTACAAAAACCATATTGGCATTCTGGCGAAAACCACCAGTTTCTTAAGTGGCTGCGCTTTTAGCCGTCTTCCTATGATCCGATCCCTATGATCCTTACGACAAGAAGGCTCTCCCGTTTACAGTCTTTCTAAGACAGTGTTTCCACATCTTTTCTAGATCACCAGATATGGTGGGCACCGACATGGAACATCAGCACGAACGGAAAAGTCTTTGCGTCTTTTAAAAATTAGCTGCTGCCTGATCGGGGTTTGTTATCCGAATAATACCAAAACTTGTTACTGAATGCTCTGTTGTTACTATGGCTTATTGTTAACTGATGTTAATTCCATATGGCATTGCATTTACAATTTAAAGGAATATGAAAATACGAGGAACTCAGGTTTCGACAAGGTCTTCAGAAACCGCTCCACTACAATAGCCATAAATTAGCATCATATGATCATCCTGTTTTCTTATTCAGGGTGAGTCAGCATGGGCTGAGCATATTATAGGGCTTTCATTGATGATGTTTAAAAAAATATGTTTCGAAAAGGAATAAATATCTGAATACTATTAGTACAGCTATCTACGTCTGCTACTAGAACAGCTATCTGCAATTATTATTTATAACACAAATGCTATCACGGGCAATATTATCACCTCTCTTAGTAGCCAAGAAAGGTTGCATATTCTAACGTGAGTTATAGCCAATACGGTACAGAAAATCTTCTTCAAATATGAAAGCCGAAAACTAAGATCAACAGCAGGTTATTAATATTCACACTTCTCACCACCTTTGAACTCCACCGATAAATAGCTATCTGCCTCACTATCCAGATTACAAGTTTTTCATCACAATTTAGGTCTCCACTTTGCCATCAGACACTGGATAATGGGTTTAAGCAAACTTTAACTCAAGCTCCATTTGCTTTAATGCCATACGCAATGGAGCAGGAGAAACCAAATTGTCGATAGCAATCATCGATGGCTGTAGGCAGACAAACATAGAATTTGGCAGCAGGGACCACATCCTCATGTTGGCAGCGATAAATGCGGCTTCCTCTTTGCACCAAGTGTCGGCTAGAAACACCGACACAGTGCGCCAGCCATACCAGGCCAACAAATCCATTGGAAAACTCTGAGAATGAATGTAAAATCGGTAATCTATGAAGCATTGAATCCTGCCATTTAGCAGATTTCCTATACTCCTCTGTCCTCCTCCGGTCCCAGGTCCGGATATCGACACATATCGCATATGCTCCGCCAGCAATGAAGGCAGAGGAATTGAATTTGCAATGGCAACGGTGACGGTACAGCAGCACCATTCAGCCAGCGCAGCGGTGGTGGTGGTAGTGATGATGATGGTGTCAAGACAGAATGCGAGTGTTTGCGCCAGGAATTTCGGCATTGGGAAAACATCGGTTAACCTTAAATTGATGCCTTTGTTTGCATAGAGCATAGAACAACATTCACAGCCGCCCATCCACTCATCTATCCACCAGCCAGACATCCACGTCGATCGGAAGCTACTGTAGATTGACGTGACGTGCGGCTCCTGTGGATTCGAGTAAGAGGAAGAGAGGTGGGGGCGACTGAAACAGAGCTCCAACAGCAGCAGTGGAGTGTTCGGCTTTTGATGCTTCACAAGTTTGTGCAGAGATTAACTAACATTTGCGGTGTTGAATTGAACATTCAAAGGCTGGGTTGATGGCTCGGCGGCGGAAGCATGCAAGCAAAATAAACACAAGCTCCCCATTTGGAATATCCTTCCGGCCTACTCTGAGTATATTCCTCTTGGTGTCGTGCCATGTACATATGTAGGTGCGTGCGAATATTTCAATATTCATGGCCGTGGGTGACGATAGGTGAATTTCAGAAGCCGGTTGACCTCTGAACAATCTACACCTGTGGCTGACCCGACATCGTCGTGTTCTCCCATATGTGTGCGTGTGTTTTGCATTAATTAATTTCACCCTAAGAATTTTCCGTGCATTTAATATCGCGGAAAAGCCCGCGGGGTGGTTACGCCGCGGATGATCCAGGATGAAAAAAATGTACAAAATTTACCTCTCCTCCCAGATGCCAATCACGCCGATTGATAAAAAACAAAACAAATGATAACACGGGAATTTGTAGAGTAATTGAAAATGAAATTATGCCTGTGAGGAAGAAGAAGGTACACACACAAGGGTAACTTGTCATCCCCTCAGTCACATGAAATCTAAAGAATTCAATTCAATTGGCAAAGAAATACACGAAAAGGATATGACAAGCATTGTTTGTTTGCCTCCGCATTCAGTTGTGTACTTGGATTTTTTTTTTATCCTCGAAAGATGCCTTGAGCACAACCTTCAAGATTTTATTTTTAATTATAAGTTCACGGGGACGAGTCCTTGCTGCAGCCCGATAAGATGTCGATAAAGAATGTTCTACCCCTAAAAGCGCTCCTTTCCGCCATTAAAGTTGAAGGCATATAACGCGCCACATCCCACAGCCGAGCAGTGTCACTTATGATGTCGTTTCGATTGGAATTTATATCATCAATAAAGGTATCCTGTGTGACAGGCAGGCGGTGGAAGCCTAATTTCGATGCTTGCTTAACGTAAATCTATATTTACGACTATTAGACTTTATGACATGGCTCGGTAGTGCGTTTCTATACTTACATCTCAATATCGTCAGCCTGATGGTCAGTGTGCGGACATTTATTAGCGCCGTCACACAGAATTGCTCCCATAAGACGGCTAAGTATGAGTCATAAAAGCAAGTGAAAGCCCGCAACAAGACGCTTTTATAGTTTTAATGACATTTGTCCTGTATGTGACAAGGGGTGGCGATGATGTAACACCATACACCGCGCCGCCGGGGTGTGTGTTCCATTCGAAATCGAATATAGGTACACATTCGCACAGCGCTGACAAATTGATTTGTCTCTGCGTTTCGACCCCGAGGGACGGCGAGTATTGATAGTTTTGCTCCAAGACGGGAAGAATAAATGGGAAAGACCCGCAGATCCGGTAAGGTTATCCTCGGCATTTGGGGTAAGGTTGCGATATTGTTATTCTAATCGAAGCCTGCCGCTCATATGTACGCGCAGTGATGAGTTATGACACACCCGTCACACATACGATTTGGTTCGATCCGAAAATTATGACATGTCACATCTGATGTGTGTTGGCTTCTGCTGCTGGTGGTGCTAAGGGGTTTGTCCGGGTCCGGGTCCTTGTGCGGATGCACTCTCTATAAAGCATGCGGGGAGATAAATGGCGGCAGCTGTAGCACCAGGTATGAGTAATGGTTTTATCCTGGCATTTCGTCGAAGATGGAATCCTCGAATGTAGTAGATGTGACGTTATTAATATTTATTATTTGCTTTGCCTTTTGCCGTGCCTTGCCGCCCGATAAGAGCATGCTCGTTTCGATGCCCAAACATTGTTTCATTTAATATTCTGTGTATTTTTGGAGTGTTGTTTGAAAATGCTTGCAGAAAAAAAGCAAGTCCAGGAGAAAGAAAATCGTATATAGGTATGTGTGATACAGTCGTTTCGATACTGTCATTCGAGAAGCCAACACCATCCAGTGAGAGGCTATGCTACAACGGATGTTTGATGGATTAGGACAAGCTAACGAAGTCGTGTGTGGAATTTGAAATAGTCATGACAGTCTGGTTATGTGCTTTTGTCAATGGAACAGACGATTCGATTAAATTGGCTTTATGTGGATGGTTTTACCAGTTACAGATCTTTAATGTGGATTATAGGAAAAGGAGTTCAGGTATAGGAAAAAGAGTTGATTATTTCTTTTATAATGAGTTCTGTTTTAACCAACTGTCCGAGTTTTTCGTAATTGAATATTGCGCGTTGATTCTGACTGAAGATCATACTAAGACTATACCTATGATCTTGTTTGCTTATGTGGTCGAAGTCTTTTGACGTATCTCTCCGGATGAGATCCTCTCTAGTACTGATTTGGGTCTCCAAAAGGGCTGTATTTCGTAACTAAAGCATATAGACCTGAAGACCTGCTGTAGATCTGAGGTCTACAGGTCTATATGCTTTATTTGCGAAATTCAGCCCTTTTGGAGATCCAAATCAGTAAGACGAGGCAAATAAAAAAGTGGAGGAAGAAATGGCTTTCGTCACATCTGCAGACGATCTTCTTCCAGCCTCGTGTGGCTTCAGGTTATAAGAAAAAGAGTGCTTGTGACTTAAATGTTTGAAGCTTTAGATGCTCTTAGGCAAAAGAGACAATAATTTACAATAATTTTCAAATAGGTATATAGACTTTATATAGAGATTCAATAATCTGAATTCGGTCAAAATAGGCGCGAAGGGCATTATTAATGGCAGCAAGAAGATTCGCGCATTCAATCATGGTAAAAGATTGGAAAAATGTTGAACTACGACGAGAGTTTTTGACGAAACCGAGCAGAACTTTATTTTATTATTTAAAGAGTCAGACCCTGGCGGAAGTTAGACCGTAGAAACGAAAAAGTACTTTTTTTTAGGACCGCGTATCGAACCTTGACCTACCGGTGGGCAGAAAGCGCATACAGTAGCCACTACGTCACGTTTATGCTATTAAGTGAATGTAGGTGAATGCTACAACTAAGTTAGAGAGAAGCCATTTGCTTTAAGAACGTGACATATTTATGCCTTCGTAGCTTAATAAGTTGAAACTTCACTCGATAGGCTTAAGGATAGCTTTGATTATAGTACAGTGAGTTTTTTTTTCTTTCCGTGGGTAGGAAAAACCTTCATAGGCACTACGAGGACCGGTCGCGCGTGCTTATAATAGTACTTATAGTTACTCACTAAAAAACCTCCAATTTTCTGTCAGACTACGACTAAGTTTCCTTAACAAGTAGTTTAAGCTTCTGTAGGAATCGTGTGTGGCAGGCTGCCTTCCAACGAAGGCACTTACAATACCGTCAATTTATGCGGTTTCATCTTATGCTGCTAGATCCAACGGTCTCATTCGTTGTAGTCCGCGCGTAAGATTTATCTGATCCAAAGTTCGGATAATTTAATTGTTGCAATGACCGCGAAGTCGAGTACTAAGTTTGCGAGCAAAGTTTGTCAGTCACGGTTGCGATTCCTAGATCTCGGTGTAGATCGCTATTTCTTATGTACCATGGAGCATTAACGATTGCTCTGAGTGTCTTATTTTGAAAAGTTTCTAAAATATATATATTGCTTGGTTTAGTACAATCCCAGAGTTGTATACCGTAGGCCCAAGACGGTTTTAGCACTCGCTTATAAAAAAGCAGTTTGCTATATATGCTTAGTTTCGAAAATCTTCCGATAAGCCAATTCATTTCTCTTAACCTGACTTCGTGCTCGTCGCCTTACTTTTTAACGTGCGGCTTCCATTTAAGTTTTGCGTTCAATTTGTACCGAATTTGTACCGAGTACACGAATAAAGGTTTGTTGTTTATCTTTTTATAAATAAAGCTAACATGCATTGACTTAGTCTCGTTAAGGAGGACTCGCCAGCTCTTCGTCCAGTCGCATATTTTGTCTAAAGCGCGCTGAAGTTTCCCTGTGATAACTGTCGAGATCATGATAACTGTCGTATCAATAGCGAGAATAGCAGTGCCATCAGCGAACGTAGCTAAAATTGTTCCCTCATCGTCGCGTATGTCTCTAGTGTAAAGCAAAAATAATATTGGGCCGAAAAACGCTTCCTTTCACTCACTTTCGAACCTTACGCGAAAGATTCTGTCTTCAAGGTAAGACTCTAAGATTCTATAGAGTTTTTCTGGTTAGCTAAGCCTTCCTAAGCCATACCTTGTCGAAGGCTTGCGAGACGTCGAGAAAAGCGCCAGTACATACTATTTTGCTTCCAGAGCTTTTTCGATTTCGTTTGTTATTCGATAGACCTGGTCGATTGTTGAATGCTTTTGCCTGAATCCGAATTGGTGAATTGGTGTTCCTAAATTCAATTGTCTTTCTTCAATGATTGCAACCTTTTAAGCAACAGTTTCTCGAATACCTTAGATATTATCGGCAGTAGAGAAATAGGTCTGCATGATTTTTTGGCAATCGGACTTTTTTCTGGTTTTGGAACCATTATGACGTCGGTCACCTTCCATTGCCTTGGAACGTATAAAATGCTCATAGAGGCGTTAATGATATAGAGTAGCTTGACCAAAGCTTTTTTCGGTAGCTCCTTTAGAATTTCGCTAGTAATTAAGTCGTAGCCAGGGGCTTTGTTGTTTTTCAGATTATTTATCGTTTGACGAAGTTCAGCCAATGACACGGTTTTTATTCTATAATTATCTTGTACCGCATAAGGATTGAGCTCCTCGACCAACGGTTCCCCGTCAAACGGTTTGAATGTTTCTTCTAGGTAATCTGCAAATAAATCCGCTTTTTCTTTGTCTTCTCTTGCCCATTCGCCGTTGGCTTTTCTTAATGGCTATAGGCTTCTTAACGGACTTCACTGCTTTCCAAAGAGAGTAGTTCGAACTTTTATCGGCTGTAAAACTTTCGAGGTAAGCAGTAGTCTCGCGACTTTTAAAATCTTGAAGTTCGTGCTTCAGTTTGTTAGAAAGGTGGTTCAAGATGGTCTTATCCGGGAGTGCTCGCGAACGTTGCCATCTCTTGCGCGCTCTCCTCTTTTCGCATATTAGCTCTTCTATTTCTCGCGGATATATTGTTTCGCTTTTCGATAATACGGAACTCCGGAAAGAAGTGTTAACTCTCACGAGTTTATCTAATTCATCTTCTATTTCAAGTGGCGTTTTGAGTGTACATTGAAAGCTATCCCAAGTAACATTTCTGTTGCGGTAAGGTTCTAAACAGGCTGTTTCCCCTCCCGCTAAAAAGTGTGTGAAAGGCCTTACAGAAGCACATTTGGAGAACTTTACCGAAACTGTTAAGCCCTAACAGGCTTGTATAAAGTTTCCTGTTAGGCTTTACCGAAACTGTTGTTTGTTCTGTAAAGACCTAACAGACTTGTATAAATCCTACTGTTTGGCTTTATCGAAACTGTTACTTGTATAAAGCTTCCCGTTGCAGGCTTTATACAGGCTATTACTTGTATAAGACTTCCTGTTGCAGGCTTTATAGAGGCTATTACTTGTATAAAGCTTCCGGTTGCAGGCTTTATAAAGGCTATTGCTTGCATAAGGCTTCCTGCTGCAGGCTTTATAGAGGCTATTGCTTGTATAAGACTTCCTGTTGCAGGCTTTATAGAGGCTATTACTTGTATAAAGCTTCCTAACGCAGGCTTTATACAGGCTATTACTTGTATAAGGCTTCCTAACGCAGGCTTTATACAGGCTATTACTTGTATAAGGCTTTCGGTTGCAGGCTTTATAGAGGCTCTTGCTTGTATGAGGCTTCCTGCCGCAAGCTTTATAGAGGCTACTGCTTGTATAAGGCTTCCTGTTGCAGCCTTTATAGAGGCTATTACTTGTATTCGGCTTCCTACTGCAGGCTTTATAGAGGCTATTACTTGTATAAGGCTTCCTGCTGCAGGCTTTATAGAGGCTATTGCTTGTATAAGACTTACTGTTGCAGGCCTTATACAGGCTATTACTTGTAAAAGGCTTCCAGCTGCAGGCTTTATAGAGGCTATTGCTTGTATAGGGCTTCCTGCTGTAGGCTTTATAGAGGCTATTGCTTTTATAAGACTTCCTCTTGCAAGCTTTATACAGGCTATTACTTATATAAGGCTTCCTAATGCAGGCTTTATGGAGGCTATTGCTTGTATAAGGCTTCCGGTTGCAGGTCCTATAGAGGCTGTTACTTGTATAAGGCTTACTCTTGCATGCTTTCCCGAAACAGTTGTTGCAGAACAAATCTCCGAAATAAATAAAGAAAAAAAATCTTTCGTTGGGTGAGGCTTGAACCGGGGTCCTCGTTTACCATAGGCAAGCACTCATTCAGTTTTTTTTCGGTTTTTAATGCTTTTTATTATTTAATTCATGATTTCTTAAACGCTAGACAAAAATGCTTAAAACTTGCTTAATTAACTTAACTATCCTAACATAACTTACTGGCCCTTCGCGGGCGCTCTAAGCTAAACTTAATTCTTATAAACTATGTCTTTCGACCTAAACTAACTTACATTACAATACTTAATATAAAAGAATAAAATTTAAAACTAAGAAACATTTTTTTATTGAGAAAAAGTAAGTAACTGAACTTTTTTTTTTCTTATATATAAAACTTAAGGCTACCTTAAAATAAAAATAAAAACAAGACTTAACCTAACTTAACTAATTGCGTAATTAAATACGCACTTTTTTTTTATTCAGTGCTGTGCTTTTTATGTTTTTTTTTGTTTTTTTTTTATGTAAATAAAATCTTAAAACTACCTTAACCTAGACACTTAAGAACTATGTAAGCCGGCCAAGGCTTAGCGGCGACCGACTTTGCCGAACAGAGAAAACCCTAACCCGGATCGATAGGGATCGACGAGGGAGTTCCCTCGGTTAGCCACCAGAATTGCTGGTGCTGTTTATGTACATCTCCCACATCCCGCTAGGATACCGATCTGCTGAATCGGAGACGCTCCTCAACGCTCCGTGCGACGTCACGGTTGTAGTTGAGTCGCCTGTCAACAGTTGTCCAAGCAACATGGAAGATTAAGGGCACAGCCGATCTATCCTGGATCAGACCTGCCTGGTCGAAATAGAGGAACGCCTCTGGGGGGACGGAGCCATTCAGACGCACACTCTCATGGTACATAAAATTTGGGTAATAAGCACCTGAGATCAGGTTATTCGTCGAGGTCATTGCTCTTGCAATGTGCCTTCGAGTCAGCTTAATGAGGAAATTATCCACTCTGATCAGATTCGCCCTGTTGTATAGGACTCCGGAGTTCGATATAAGCGAAGGCAAGCCCGAAGACAAGCCCTCTCGAAAACCCGAATCCTTCCCATTCTACTCGCCCCTATGTTGAACCACACGGGACAACCATATGCGAGCATAGGCCGAATAAGGGCCATGTAGCAGATAACCTTTACCCTCGCATCGAGTTGGCTGCTATAAAACAGTCTCTTTGTTATGGCAAAGGCACCCCGGGCTCTGGATAAAGCAACATCTACATGTTTGTTAAAATATAGATATCTGACTACATATATCTGACTATCTGACTACATTTTTACACGCAAGTGGAAGCCCGTGCTGTCCAACGATAGAAAACTTTCGCCAGTTCTTTTTGGTGTGCCTAGAGGCCAAAAACAACGGCGTTCTGAACAGAATGGTTTCCGACTTCTGGAAATTGATCCTCAACTTCCAGTCGTCACAGTATTGCTGAATTTTGTCGAAGTCACGCTGCAATAATGCTACAATGACCTCGATTTTAGGCCCTGATCTGTACGCGATCAAATCGTCGGCATACGCTATTGCAAAATGAAGAGATCCTATCAGATCAGCCGTGTAAATATTAAAGAGAATCGGCAAATTGACCGCTCCCTGTTGCAGACCGTTTTTGATATTGAACACTCCAGAAGAAGTCACATTGCCGTGTTTGACGACAAACTTTCTACCGGAGAGCATATTAAGCAACATGTATAGAAGAGGTTTGCTGATGCCTAACCTATTCAACTTGTAAAAGAGTCCTTCTAACCATACGGTATCAAAGGCCTTCTCCAAGTCAATCAGGCAGGCACCCGTGCGTTGGTTTTTGCTTTTGTACCATTGGATATCTGATATCAGTTTAGACGCGGCATGTATCGTATCATGTACCGCCTTGAAACCGAATTGTTTATCCGGAACTATTTTATTGTCCTCCACCCACTTAGTCAAGGCTCTATTGATCACCTTTTCGAATACCTTGCTGATATTCGGAAGAAGACTTATTGACCGGAGATATGCCGGATTGGAGTTATCCTTTCCCCTTTTGGGGATCGGATGTACCACAGCTATTTTCCAATGCTCTGGATATTGTGCATTATTCAGAGCATTGTTGAACAGAGTGGCGTAGATTTCCAACGCTCCTGGAGGAAGATGTCGAAGCACAATGTTCGATATTCCATCGATTCCCACAGATTTCTTCTTTTTTAATGCTTCGAAGATCGTTTGGAGTTCTACCTTCGATACGAACGGGGCCTGGAACCTTTCATTGGCGACGGCATTATATGCCAAAAAATCGTCATTGAACCCGGTAAAACCAGTATTCTCTGATCGCCAGTGTTCTAAGTCACTTCGAAGGTAAAAGTTTTGAACCAGGACTCTATTCTCCAGGTCGTGATTCGGGCGAATGCTGGGATTCACCTTATACACGTCCTGGAAAGCAGTTCCTATAGCCTCCACTTTCTCCTGCGGATCTTCGATCACGAAAAAGTCGTCATCATCAACAGCGTCCCTAGGATCTATTCCTGCTGTTGTGAGTAATTGTTCGTTGTGTGTCGTTCGGGGGATTTTAAGACAAGGCAGTTCGTTGTCATCGTTCCTCCGAAACACTTTATTAATCTGGGGAAACATGCTCGGGTTATCTGACCTGATAACCCGAATCTTGTTACCCCAGTGCAAATTGGCAGAAAGTCTGTAATTTGCTTTTATAAGTACTTGGAGGTTCGCGATCAACGACTTCAAAGTCCTTACCTCCGCGTCTTGTCTGTCAGTAAACCGTCTAAATAAATAAAGAAAAAAAATCTTTCGTTGGGTGAGGCTTGAACCGGGGTCCTCGTTTACCATAGGCAAGCACTCATTCAGTTTTTTTTCGGTTTTTAATGCTTTTTATTATTTAATTCATGATTTCTTAAACGCTAGACAAAAATGCTTAAAACAAGCTTAATTAACTTAACTATTCTAACATAACTTACTGGCCCTTCGCGGGCGCTCTAAGCTAAACTTAATTCTTATAAACTATGTCTTTCGACCTAAACTAACTTACATTACAATACTTAATATTAAAGAATAACATTTAAAACTAAGAAACATTTTTTTATTGAGAAAAAACTTAGTAACTGAACTTTTTGTTTTCTTATATATAAAACTTAAGTCTACCTTAAAATAAAAATAAAAATAAAAACAAGACTTAACCTAACTTAACTAATTGCGTCATTAAATACGCACTTTTTTTTTATTCAGTGCTGTGCTTTTTATGTTTTTTTTTTTTTTGTTTTTTTTTTATGTAAATAAAATCTTAAGACTACCGTAACCTAGACACTTAAGAACTATGTAAGCCGACCAAGGCTTAGCGGCGACCGACTTTGCCGAACAGAGAAAACCCTAACCCGGATTGATAGGGATCGACGAGGGAGTTCCCTCGGTTAGCCACCAGAATTGCTGGTGCTGTTTATGTACATCTCCCACATCCCGCTAGGATACCGATCTGCTGAATCGGAGACGCTCCTCAACGCTCCGTGCGACGTCTCGGTTGTAGTTGAGTCGCCTGTCAACAGTTGTCCAAGCAACATGGAAGATTAAGGGCACAGCCGATCTATCCTGGATCAGACCTGCCTGGTCGAAATAGAGGAACGCCTCTGGGGGGACGGAGCCATTCAGACGCACACTCTCATGGTACATAAAATTTGGGTAATAAGCCCCTGAGATCAGGTTATTCGTCGAGGTCATTGCTCTTGCAATGTGCCTTCGAGTCAGCTTAATGAGGAAATTATCCACTCTGATCAGATTCGCCCTGTTGTATAGGACCTCATTAGAAAAGTACTTTGTGTACTCGGACTCCGGAGTTCGATATAAGCGAAGGCAAGCCCGAAGACAAGCCCCCTCGAAAACCCGAATCCTTTCCATTCTACTCGCCCCTATGTTGAACCACACGGGACAACCATATGCGAGCATAGGCCGAATAAGGGCCATGTAGCAGATAACCTTTACCCTCGCATCGAGTTGGCTGCTATAAAACAGTCTCTTTGTTAGGGCAAAGGCACCCCGGGCTCTGGATAAAGCAACATCTACATGTTTGTTAAAATATAGATATCTGACTACATATATCTGACTATCTGACTACATTTTTACACGCAAGTGGAAGCCCGTGCTGTCCAACGATAGAAAACTTTCGCCAGTTCTTTTTGGTGTGCCTAGAGGCCAAAAACAACGGCGTTTTGAACAGAATGGTTTCCGACTTCTGGAAATTGATCCTCAACTTCCAGTCGTCGCAGTATTGCTGAATTTTGTCGAAGTCACGCTGCAATAATGCTACAATGACCTCGATTTTAGGCCCTGATCTGTACGCGATCAAATCGTCGGCATACGCTATCGCAAAATGAAGAGATCCTATCAGATCTGCCGTGTAAATATTAAAGAGAATCGGCAAATTGACCACTCCCTGTTGCAGACCGTTTTTGATATTGAACACTCCAGAAGAAGTCACATTGCCGTGTTTGACGAAAAACTTTCTACCGGAGAGCATATTAAGCAACATGTATAGAAGAGGTTTGCTGATGCCTAACCTATTCAACTTGTAAAAGAGTCCTTCTAACCATACGGTATCAAAGGCCTTCTCCAAGTCAATCAGGCAGGCACCCGTGCATTGGTTCTTGCTTTTGTACCATTGGATATCTGATATCAGTTTAGACGCGGCATGTATCGTATCATGTCCCGCCTTGAAACCGAATTGTTTATCCGGAACTATTTTATTGTCCTCAACCCACTTAGTCAAGGCTCTATTGATCACCTTTTCGAATACCTTGCTGATATTCGGAAGAAGACTTATTGACCGGAGATTTGCCGGATTGGAGTTATCCTTTCCCCTTTTGGGGATCCCCTTTTGGGGATCGGATGTACCACAGCTATTTTCCAATGCTCTGGATAATGTGCATTATTCAGAGCATTGTTGAACAGAGTGGCGTAGATTTCCACCGCTCCTGGAGGAAGATGTCGAAGCACAATGTTTGATATTCCATCGATTCCCACAGATTTCTTCTTTTTTAATGCTTCGAAGATCGTTTGGAGTTCTACCTTCGATACGAACGGGGCCTGGAACCTTTCATTGGCGACGGCATTATATGCCAAAAAATCGTCATTGAACCCGGTAAAACCAGTATTCTCTGATCGCCAGTGTTCTAAGTCACTTCGAAGGTAAAAGTTTTGAACCAGGACTCTATTCTCCAGGTCGTGATTCGGGCGAATGCTGGGATTCACCTTATACACGTCCTGGAAAGCAGTTCCTATAGCCTCCACTTTCTCCTGCGGATCTTCGATCACGAAAAAGTCGTCATCATCAACAGCGTCCCTAGGATCTATTCCTGCTGTTGTGAGTAATTGTTCGTTGTGTGTCGTTCGGGGGATTTTAAGACAAGGCAGTTCGTTGTCATCGTTCCTCCGAAACACTTTATTAATCTGCGGAAACATGCTCGGGTTATCTGACCTGATAGCCCGAATCTTGTTACCCCAGTGCAAATTGGCAGAAAGTCTGTAATTTGCTTTTATAAGTACTTGGAGGTTCGCGATCAACGACTTCAAAGTCCTTACCTCCGCGTCTTGTCTGTCAGTAAACCTTCTATACAAGTTTTTAAGTCTTGTAAGCAGTCTACTTTTTTGTTCGTGTAATGCGTCGATTGTTGCATTGCGGTAACTGTTACTGGATGGTCGATACCGAGGCATCGTACTGTCCATTTCCATTCGCCGCAGGTATCTGCCATAATCTCCTCATTCGACAGATTCCTATTCGACGGTGGATAGAGCGAGTTCGAGGAGAGTGCTCTTGTCAGGTCTCGGGCGAAGCGAGTCCAACGTGTCCTTCCGTAGTTGTAGGAGTACGTTTGGACGAACTCGTCCAATTCCGCAATTTCGTTTGGAATAGTTATTTCGGCACTTAGTCCGCAATGGTCACTGTCATACACAAACGTGCGCAGACAGTTTATAGTTTGTCGGTCCACGTCGGTCAGGTGTAAACGTTCGTCAAACAGCATTAGATCCAGATAGAAGCCGCACCTAAGATACGATGGACTATCTGTCGCTTTCAAATCGAGCCGAAACTCGACACTGTGTTGACCCCACCAATTAAATAGTGAGTTTCCTCTAGGATTAGGTGTTTGTTTTCCCCAATCTCTTTGTTTAGCGTTTAGATCTCCAGCCATGAGGAAAAAGTTCTCCCCCGACTCCAGCCTTAGGCATCGAAACAATGTCTCGAGCTCTGACGTAAAAACAGTAGATTTAACAGCTTCAGGAGCATAAAGTGACACCACATACAACTTCTTTCCACTACGGAGAAGGATGTACGCGAAGCATGCTTCAAGCACCCGGAACCTCCGCACTATACCTCTATACACGGCCTTATGCTTAAGTTCCTTGCGAATGAAGATCGCAACACCTCCTCCTCGAATAGAGTTGGGTCGGTCTCTTCTAACTACGTTATAATCTTTGTACCTTTATTTACGTTTCCGAGTCAGCTTAGTTTCGCTAACTAGACAAACATCAGGGCTTTGGTCGTTAAGCAACTTAAAGAACGTTTCTCTTCGCTCGATCCTGAACAATGAATTTACATTCACCGCTAGGATCTTCAAGGGATTTTCATTTGCTGTCGTACCCATTACGATTTGTTGTGCGCTAGGCTAGGCAGAAGCGCGTAGAGCCTGTCCACACGAGTCGCCTGCTCATTTAACTGGCGCTGCATCTGTACCATCTGCCCCTGGATTTGGAGAAAAATGGACATTACGTCGCCTTGCACCTCCGGAGCCTTAGGCACTGAGGCCTGTGCAGCTACCTTTGGTTGTTGCTGTCCCGTGCTCACCCTACCTGACGCCATTTGGGAGTAGGTGATTTGGGGAGTCACGGTTACTTTTTGAGCTGGACTCTGTGGAACTTGCTTTACGCTCTTCTGCTTTCGAACCAGATTTGCTGTTTTTATGCTCTGGAATTCAGGACAACCCCTATAATTAGCTGAGTGTCCTGTACCTTTGCAAAGCACACATGATAGCTGGCTCTTCTCAGCTTCATCTTTCCCTAGCGGACATTCCTCCGCCTTGTGGTTCTTAGCACACTTAACGCATCTAGGCTGCATATCGCAGTTAAACGCGGCGTGACCGAACCTTTGGCAGCGAGCACATTGAATAACGGTCTCGCTGCGCTTTAATTTGTCCCAGGAAGCAAGCTGGCAGTCTAGGACTTGAATTTTCCTTAAACCATCCAGCTTGCTATCGGGAGACAGCTGAACCAGGAAGATCGGCAGTTTCCTATTCTCCCTTTTGGCCCTTGCTGTGACGAATGGCTTAACTCCTACAAACGTAAGCCCGTCGCACTTAATTGCCTGGAGCATCTTCAGGAGCTCCTCCGGCTCGGCCGACGGGTCCATCCCTTTCAGAAGCACTGTGTGCAACCTTTCCCAAGGCAAGCACTCATCCACTAGGCTACATCGTCGCCGTGCAACTCGTCGCGAAAACATTATATAAAAATATATGGTGCACAAAACGAAAAAAAACCATTTTTTAATTGTACAGTCTCCTTCTTCTGTTGATTTTTCTTTTCCATCTGTTAACCTGGCTGTTGTTAATTCTGGCTGTCTGAAATGATGTCAACTTTTATTTATTTTATGCATGTAGAAAATTATATTAGTGAACATTTGAAATTTGAAATATTTACTTACTTGGTTTTGGCGGGGATCGATCCTGGGTACTCTGGCGTGGCAGTCGTGACGCTTTCCACTAGGCTATCGTCTTATATGAATAGTGGAAGCGAAAGCGGCATTAGTTGATACGTAAAGTAATGAATCAAAGACATAAAGTAACGAATTCCATTAAAGGATGGCTAGGATGAATGGATTCACGATATTCGGAAAGCCCTAAGAATCTGTATTTTTTCATCCATTGACATTGTAGCCATCCTTTGATGGAAATCGTTACTTTATGTCTTGATAAAATCCAGGCGAACTATATTTTGGGATTTTCATACTAATGTCATCAGAAAGCCTTGAAAGTTGGCATTTTTCCATCCATTGACATCGTAGCCATCGTTTGATGGAAATCGTTACTTTATGTCTTGATAAAATGAAGACGAGCTATATTTTGGGATATTCACTTATTTAGTTTTCAATGTCATTGGAAAACCGTAAGAATCGGTATTTTTTCATCCATTGACATCGTAGCCATCCTTTGATCGAAATCGTTACTTTATGTCTTGATAAGTCCGAGACGAACTATATTTTGGGATTTTCATACTAATGTGATCAGAAAGCCTTGAAAGTTGGCATTTTTCCATCCATTGACATCGAAGCCATCCTTTCATGGAAATCGTTACTTTATGTCTTGATAAAATCCAGACAAAGTTTTTTTTTTGGGATTTTCATACTAATGTCATCAGAAAGCCGAAGTTTATACAAGTAACAGCCTCTGTGAAGCTTGCAGCAGGAAGCCTTACACAAGTAACATTTTCTGTTAGATTCAAAACAAAATATTGCGACAGAAAACTGCAATCTACAGTTTCGAGTAGCCTCGGACACCTTATACAAGTAACAGTTTCGGTAAGGCTTGCAGCAGGAAACTTTATACAAGCAACAGTGTCGGTGCAGCCTACTACAAGAAACTATGTACAAGCAACACTTTCTGTAAGGCTTGGGAGATGAAGCTGTTTTTAACAGTTTCGGAAGTGCTTGCAATGGGAAACCTTATACAAGCAACATTTTCAAGTATGAGCTTCGGTAAATATTGCAACAAAATGCTTTATACAGGTACAGTGATACCGAAACTTCTATACGGCCTTAAAGAGGTAGTTCGCATTCTGCACTGAAATTCCGAAGTTGTTATAAGGCCTTATAGAAGTAGTAGACTTCTTGCAAATGAACAGAGGAGATTAACAGAAACTTGTCCCTATAAGACCTCTTTGCAGTTGCCTTTAGGTCTTATACAAATTGTGTCTGAAACGTTTACCTCGGAAGTAACCTGCGGATTACTTAGAGGCCTTATAGAAGTAATAGCCTCCCAAAATCGAAAATTAAAGCCTTATCGAAGTAAAATTGTTACTTGGAATGTTTTCTTTGCAGTATTTTCTAAAGCCGTCCCAGTCGGTGTTGTTGTTAGTTAACCTAGGCGCTCTTTCCTTTTTCGCTAAGCTTCTGCCGTTTTCAAGAGAACTGAGAACTGCCGAGTGATTTGGACAGATTTCAGAGCGTTCTTCTACGACAATAAGTGATGATGTAAAAAAAACCGAAAGTAATTTGACTGGAGTATGTTAGGAACAGATAAGGAATAGATCAAGGAACTAGAGTAGTTGAGTTCTGTAACTCCCGCAAGGGCGCTTCCCTCACGTGAAGTAACGGGAATGACGAACCCGCGGACCCCAGTTAGTTTTCAGAGTGCAAGTCCCCAGCTCCCCGAATTGGTTGCTATCCACGCACCGATCCCTCTTATGATTTTAATTCTCTCCCGGCCATTAAAATTCATAAAAGCTTTCATCACGCCGGTCATAACCATAAATTACTGCATTATCTGATATTCAAATTGCCTCCCTTTTGCCTTCCTACACCCATTTTTCAACGTTTTTTTATAAACCCGACAAAGCATTTATAGGTAAAGCTAAAAACTTTCGTCTCGGTGAATACGTGTTAGATGTTACAACAATCATTTTCGTTACGCGATCAGCTGATGTAAAAGTTCCAAAACTTAATTGCATAAAAATGACTAATTGATGAATTTACTCACATTTGTAAGCAAGATGTCAGAGTGTGGGCAAAGCTTTTACATGTTCAAAGTTGAGTATATCTCTAAATATTCATTAATTGATGGTCACAACCCTAAGATTTTTGTATCTATGTTTGATTATGGGTTGCGCATCGGTATACGTTTAACTGCGTTTCAAATTCTTGCACGACGAAATCTCGTATTTTCAAGATCACTGTTTCCGCAGGTTAGGCACCTTTTTATATTTTCAAGTTGTTATTGTATTTGCTATGGAATGAAGTGGAATTATCCCTGTCGGATAGCGCGAAGTATCTGGGTGTAATCCTGGACAAAAAACTGAATTGGAATCTTAACGTAGGGGAAAGAATCAAAAAGGCATATAATGCGCTTTTTATTTGTAAACGAACGGTAGGGAAAACTTGGGACCTAAAGCCTGCCATGGCCCACTGGTTGTATACTGTGGTGGTAAGAGCCACATTTGGATGTGGTTTCGTTGTTGGAGGCAGACTTAGGCAAAAAGTCTTGAGCTTCAACCCTGTAAGCGAACGCCTCGCGACGATCCGCATCAAGGCTAAATTCGCCAACATTAGCCTGATATGCGCACATGCCCCCACAGAGGAGAAAGATGACGAGACCAAAGATATGTTCTACGAGCTCCTGGACAAAACTTATGAGCAGTGCCCTAGCTACGACATTAAGATTGTCCTAGGCGATTTAAATGCCAAGCTAGGAAGGGAGGGCATCTTTGGTCGTACTGTCGGAAAGCATAGCCTGCACGACACGACCTCCGATAACGGATTCAGGCTGATCGACTTTGCTGCGGTGCGACACGTTGTGGTAGCTAGTACACAGTTCCCGCATCTCAATATCCACAAAGGGACATGGAGATCTCCCGATCAATCAATCAACCGTCAACCAGATTAACCATATTGCGATCGACGCAAGGCACTCCTCCAGTATCATGGATGTCCGAACTTTCCGAGGGGCCAACATTGACTCGGATCACTACCTTGTTGTAGCCAAGGTACGGCTGCGGATATCCCGACCAGCGCCAAGTAATGGAAATACTGTGAGGAAGTTTGACGTCGGCCGACTACAATCGCAAGAGATCGCCAGGTCCTTCTCCAACCGAGTCTCTCAAAACCTTCTACGAAGTCCTATGCAACCAGCATCAAGTATTGATAGCCAGTGGCAACACTGCCAAAATGCCATCAGAGACGCCGCCTCTGAAGTGCTGGGTTTCACACGGCGACCACAACGAAACCCCTGGTTTGACGATGAATGCCGGCAAGCACATGCAGCTAAACAGGAAGCATACAAAGCGGCGCTGCACAGAAGGACTAGACCTGCTCGCGAGCTCTACGAGCAGAGAAGGAGAGAGGAGCACCGGCTTCTCCGAAGGATAAAGAGAGAGCACGAGAAGCGCGCGGTTGAAGAGATAGAGAGATGTTACAACAGGAATGAGGTTAGAAAGTTTTACCAAAGGATCAGAAGGTCCTGCCAAGGGTATAAACTTCGAACTGAAGCCTGTAAGGACCATCAAGGGAACATCGTTGTAGAATCGCAGTCGGTGCTGAGGATTTGGAAAGACCACTTCTGCAGACTGTATAACGGCGAGGACGAACCAAATACCGCTGTCAGGCAGAACGAACCATTCAACCCGGGCGAAGACGTTACCGACGAAGCATACGAACGATACCGCCAACCCGACCTGGAAGAGGTGAAAGTAACTGTGTCTAAGCTCAAGTGCAACAAAGCAGCCGGAGCAGACGGCCTAGCTGCCGAACTTTTTAAATCCGCAAGATATGGTCGGAAGAGGCATGCCCGTTGAATGGAACCTCAGCATTGTTTGCCCGATCCTGAAGAAAGGAGACCCTCTGAGTTGTGCCAACTACAGAGGCATAAGTCTTCTTAACATTGCATACAAGATCTTTTCTGCTGTACTGTGTGAACGCCTGAAGCCGTTTGTCAACAATCTGATAGGCACATATCAGTGTGGCTTTAGGCCAGGAAAGTCCACCATCGATCAAATATTCACACTGCGGCAGATCTTGGAGAAAACCCACGAATTTCAAATCGATACACACCACCTCTTCATCGATTTCAAGGCCGCGTATGACAGCATCTATAGAGACGAGCTATATAGCGCAATGTCTAGTTTTGGCATCCCTGCCAAACTCGTCAGTCTGTGCAGGATGACGATGGAAAACTCACGCTGTTCCGTCAAAATCGGCAAAGACCTCACCGATCCCTTTGATATCAAAAAAGGATTTAAACAAGGCGACGCGCTGTCATGCGACTTCTTTAACATCATACTTGAGAGAATTGTGCAGAACTCTCGCGCCAACACCAGAGGTACAATCTTTCAAAAGTCCGTTCAACTACTTGCATACGCAGACGACATTGACATAATCGGTAGAACAAAGCGTGATGTCAGTGAAGCCTTCGTGAGTATTGGGACGGAAGCGGCGAATATGGGTTTAGCAGTCAATGAGGGCAAAACCAAGTATATGCTGTCATCAAGAAAAGACACCCAACACCGACGTCTTGGACAAAACATCACCATCGACAGCTATAACTTTGAGGTAGTTAGGGACTTTGTCTACCTGGGTTCCGCTATCAATTCAGACAATGACACCAGCGCTGAAATCAAACGAAGGATAACTCTTGCCAATCGCTGTTTCTTTGGGCTAAGAAGGCAATTGAGTAGCAAAGCCCTCTCTCGAGCAACTACAGTGTCCATGTATAAGACCCTCATCATCCCAGTCCTGCTTTACGGTGCAGAAGCATGGACCCTGTCAAAGGCGGATGAAAACACTTTAGGCTGCTTCGAGAGGAAAATTCTTCGGACGATTTACGGTCCCGTCTGCATAGACGGAGAGTGGAGGAGGAGATATAACATCGAACTGTACGGGCTGTACAGCGATACCGACCTAGCCAAAAGAGTCAAAACACAACGTCTACGATGGCTGGGTCATCTAGAGCGGATGGACACCAACGCCCCGGCCCGGAAAATCTTCGAATCCACACCGCAGGGACGACGCGGTAGAGGAGCACCGAGACTCAGGTGGCGCACGCAAGTGGAAGGGGACCTCAGCCAACTTCGCGTGCGAAACTGGAGACGGCTAGCTAGAGACAGAGCTGGCTGGCGAAGCTTGTTGGCTGAGGCCCAGGTCCACCCCGGACTGTAGCGCCACCTTAAGTAAGTAAGTAAGAGCCATACTAACTTACGGTGCCTTGGTCTGGTGGAAAGCAACCAACAGAAAAACAGTTTATGGAAAACTATCAGTGGTTCAAAGAAAGGCTTGTATAGCCATCACAGGTGCGCTCCGTACTACTCCTACGGAAGCTCTGAACACTCTGCTACACCTAACACCGGCCGAGCTTATGCAGATGAGATCGATATCCGGAAGTGATATCGCCATTTACATCGATAGCCTAGCTACGCTCAAGGCAAAGGAATCGATCAACATCAAATCTGATATAGTCAGGGGCTGTCGCACAATGCTCAAAGCATTGGCTAAGGGCTGTAGTAGGAATTCTGACAGGACACTGCCTCCTGCGTAAACACGCAAAGAGGCTCAGGCTTTCTGACACGGATATTTTCTTTGCGAAAATTTACACGCAACAATTCTGCTTAGTGTTGTGTCGTTTAGTAATTGTTTTGAATAGTTGTTTGTTTGTACTTTTTGCGTTATGAAGGACTTTCGTGTAGACATATGAAACATTCGTGGGCTGCGGAAAAACTTCACAGCTGCATACGTCCATACCTGTATACACAGCCCAGCTGTTTTGGCTCTTTGCGAAACTCAGGTTTTAGGCAAAAATCTTGAAACCGGCGAAATCGACCCGGGTTTCAAACTGCCTGGGTATCGCTTAGAGTCATTATTCTTTCCTCGCCGAGGCCTCGCCGTGTATATACGTGATGATATTGTCTACCACATTCCTCCACAACTCAACACCTGTTCCAACCCGGAATTTAATTTCATGTGGATAGATTTCACCGTCCGTAGACAAACCATTCATTACTGTTTCGTGTACAGAAGCCCAAACTTTGGCAGTGCATTAACTTGTAATGAGATTGATACACTGTCAGATTCCATCGCAAGAATTGTTTCCCTGCATCCTAATAATGAAATCGTGATTACGGGCGATTTCAATATTCACAATTCGAAGTGGCTTCGACATTCTGGTCAGTCAACACCCGAAGGAAGGTATGTTGAGATCTTTGCTGCGTTAAATAATCTGACGCAACTTGTAAACGAGCCTACACGGGTACCTGACATTAACAATCATTCCTCCAACACTCTGGACTTGTTTCTAACTTCCCATCCCGATAAGTACACCGTAAATGTACTATCTCCTCTAGGTTCGTCAGACCACTGAGTCATATCAGCCAAATTCTTATTAGGTGGTCAAACCAATAAGGAAATAACTCCTAAACGAACAGTCTGGCGGTACGAGAAAGCAAACTGGGACGGCCTTAATAACTTTTTCGGTCGTTTTAACTGGCCCTTGTGCTTTATCGATAACAACGTCGATGCTGCTGCTGATATGATAACCAACACCATTCTCCTTGGTATGACATCTTTCATCCCACACAGGATTAAGAGTATCAAACCTAAGGTGAACTCGTGGTATGACTTGAGCTGTAAAGAGGCGATTAGGTTGAAGGAGTTATGTTTTCGGTCCTACAAGGCCAACCCATCTCAGGTAAACCGAAAAAAGTTTAAGCAAGCCAAAAATGATTGTAATGCTCATATTCGCCGTGTTAAGTTCCAATACGACCAAAAGCTGAGGCAGAAAATACTACATTGTCCCAAGGGTAGTAAAAACTTTTGGTCTTTCGTAAAAAATGTTAAAAACTGTGCCTCATCTTCCATCCCAACACTCGTTTACAATGACATTCCAGCTGTCACCTCTATGGCCAAAGCAAATCTACTTGCAGCGCATTTCGCTGCTAGCTCCATGCTCCCAGATTCTGCGATGTCCCCGCCTGTACTTGAGCGCGTCGAATATACAATGAGACAAATTCATTTTCATACTCGTACAGTCATGAGAGTACTTCGAGATCTCAACATTCACAAATCCGCTGGTCCAGATGGAATATCCCCCATAGTTCTGAAGAGGTGTTCTTCCTTGCTGGCAAAACCATTGTGTAAGCTTTTCCATCGGTCCTACTCCTCAGGTCTCTTTCCGAGTAGATGGAAAACAGCATTTGTCCAGCCCGTCCCTAAAAAAGGCGATTCTTCTTCTCCCTCTAACTATCGTCCAATTGCACTAACTTCCCTTCTTTCTAAGGTCATGGAAACGCTGATTAATTATCAGCTTATGAAATATCTTGAATCACGAAAACTCCTTAATATCTCACTGAAAAGTGGAACCATTCCTTGCATGTTCATGGTGAAAGCAAGATTGTTGCGCTTGATATTTCAAAGGCATTTGACAGAGTTTGGCATCAAGCTCTTTTGTCGAAAATGCGTGCATTTGGAATCGACGAATCTCTTATTCAATGGATTAGTAATTACCTTTCGGACCGTTCAATTCAAGTTGTTTTGGATGGGTTCAAGTCTGCAATTCACAAAATAAACGCTGGGGTTCCCCAGGGCTCTGTTTTGTCTCCGACTCTCTTTTTAATCTTCATAAATGATCTTTTGTCTGCTACTACTAATCCAATTCATTCCTTTGCCGATGACAGCAACCTCAGTTTTTCATATTCGTTCTCAGCTCCTCGTCCCTGCTCTTCGGACGTTGAACTGGAACGGCAGCGTATGTCAAACTCATTAAACTCTGACCTTAACAGCATTGTATCATGGGGATCTCAAAATAGAGTAGAGTTTAATGCTTCTAAAACTCAATGCTGTCTTCTGTCATTGAAGCAAAACCGAAACACCCAGCCTTCGAACCCAGCATCGACGAAACCGAAACGCTTTCCATTCTCGGTATGTGTGTCAATAACAACCTTAGTTGGAATGACCACATATTCGACGTTGCCAAGAACGCTGCGAAATGCCTAGGTTTCCTTATAAGATGCAAGAAATATTTCACCCCTTCTGATTTGGCTATTTTATATAAGGCCTATATCCGCCCTAAAATGGAATATAACTCCCATGTCTGGGCTGGTGCTCCTAAAACAACACTGCACCTGCTCGATAGGATCCAGAAACGCGCGATAAAACTCATAGGTGACAGAAATATTGCAAAGTCTATCGACTCACTCGAACATCGACGCAATGCCTCTTGCTTGTCACTGTTTTACCGTTTTTTTTACAAACAGTGTTCCAACGAAATAGCCATCTGCATTCCACCCCTCAAATTATTCAACCGTAATACTCGCCAACGATCGAATGCTCATCAGTTCACCCTTGAGCCGACTTTCGGGCGTACTGTAAAGTTTAGAGGTTCTTTCATAAGCCGTACAACGCGAATGTGGAATGTCCTACCACGACAACTCTTTCCTACGCAATACAACCCACAACTTTTCAAAACAAGAGTGCACCGGTACCTCTCATCCCATTCCCCTTCTTCTAATCCTTTCCGCTCGTGAGAAGCTAAACATTAAAAGGGTAGCCAATCCCTTGTTCGCGAGTTCATTATAAAAAAAAAAAAAAATTTGTTGCTTCTGCAGTGATCTACAGGCGGTTGAGGATATAGCACACATTCTGTGAGGCAATTTCGCGTATGCGCAGAAAATTTTTAGGGGAATATTTCTTCGAAAGCTTAGAAGAAGTAGACGGCACAAACTTTAAAGGCCTCCTTGGCTTTTACAGGGAAATTGGCTGTGCCACAAGGGATAATGTTTAGGTTGTTTTTGCCTTTTGAATGTTAAGTATAACCGATTCCCCAGGGATCGCAATGGGCCCGTTTTGGTGCCTAGTGTTTGTGTGGTCCTTTTCATCACACCCCTGTTTAACCTAACCTAACCTATTGTACTTGCTAGCTTGGAATTACATTGAATTAAATAAGATTATAAATTGATTTTTAAAGATAGAACAGGCTTTTTAAAAATTGTGAACTAATAAGCTTTAGCTAACTAAACTAAGAGAACGAATCTGCGCGCAGCGAAGTAGGATCCGGTATCTCTACACTTAAATCCTCTCCTTGAAGATGCGGCTTCCTTTTAGACCGAAACGTAGTCTAGAGGTAGTTGTCAAAAACCTACAATAAAGTTTTTCATATTTAAAATCATCCTATCGTCATTGGAACAAAGCTAGTTGTCCTTTTTCTAGAAAACGCTCAAGAATCATTTTGGTGCCGTATCTTGCCACCCGCTGTCTAAAACTGTTGGCAGAAGTTTATAGAAAATCGTTTTCTCTTGGGTCGAAAGTTGTAGAAGAAGATTTTTATGTGGACGAGCTGATCTCCGAAGGAGATACAATTAAAGAGATTCATCAACCCAGAAGTTACTGCAATCATCGAAAGTGGAAGACTGAAATGGAATCCAGTGATACTAAAATTTCGTATTTAAAATGTAAACTTTTTGTACCATAACCAGGGTAGGGTAAAGATGTTATCAGTGGATCAGGGTTGACAGTGAATCATTTGCTGTATTTTGGGTAGGGGAGAGTGGGGCTAGTAGACTCAAAAAATGATTTTTCGTTTTATACCCAAACAGTAAAACACGGTGAAATAATCATCGTAGACCCTTAAGACCTTTTAGAGACGTGATCGAGACCTATTATGCCATGAGAGATTATGCCATGTCCGTCCGTCCGTCCGTCTGTATGTGTGAAGGTTTTAGGTCTTCAAAATCAAGCTAGAGACCTGGAACTTGATGCACGGCTTGAAGTTTCTGCTTCACAGACAGAGTGTGAAAATTAACTCAATCAATCAATGCCCAAGCCCACGCCCACTACTGGCTTCAATGTGAGATAACCTCTATTTCACATTTTCTTTCAAAATGCCTTTTCAAGTTAGATATTGCGTATAGGAGCTCTTATTTGCGAACTAAGCAATATTGGCCAAAGGCCCTTAACAAGGCCAAAAATTGGACCGCCCACAATATTGGCCTTGTCCACTTTTAACATGATAGATCTTTAAAAACCCGATTTCTCAGGAAGTTCACTCAAATTCGAAAAAAGTAGGACAAATATTAAAGATATTACTATTTGCTAAGTTTGCTCCATACAAAGTTTTGTTTGCGTAGGCGTTCTTAGGAAAAAACAGTTTTTTTCTGAAATAATTTTCGCTTTTATCGTATTTTCGCATGATTCTAAAGGAATAACAATTAATTGATTTTAATTTTTAGCCCATGCCCACTTTTGGGGGCATGGCCTATACAAATAATATATGAATCCGGGCCAAAAAACTTTAAGATTTAGTATTACACGGTATTTAAGGTCGGGTATATAGAAATTTGTCACAGACAAACTTCGTCGGGCGTATAGAAGTTTTTTGTGCCTCGGGGTCGGGTTGATGACGCATTCGAAGTTACTCCCCGAATGTAGGTGATCATCGAATTGCCTGTAGGTCCTCGGCAGTTCCGCTGTTAGATGGCCTCATATCAAGCTTCTTGACACTGCTTTGGGGTAAACCCTTGGTGGAGAGGGCAGCACGGCAGGGGCTCTCAGTGGTCGCTACCGTAGTTGCGATTCCTCTTCTTGCACTTCTTCTTGAAGGTTCACTTTTAAGTGGGGTCAATACTCTGCCATTCCTCACCTACCTCACTTGTCTGTGTGCTCGTCGGCGAGTAAGGGTTGTATAAAGCGGTTAATTTTTTGCCTCTTCTCGATGATATGCTTCTTGGCAATTTTACGCTGATACAATTAGACATGGCAAACGATTGCTCTGATACAGCTGACGATATACTTTTGGTGTCATCGCCGAAATCCATAGGTAGCATCTCTTCATTGGCCCCTGTTACCGGTGTGACTTAAGCCACCGGAGGATGGGTGTCGTCGAGGAGAAGCAGCTTGTTGTCTACTTTCTTGTTGTCCGCAGCCTTCTTAAGCACAGCGAATATTTCCTTTATGAGCTCTCGGCATTCTGGGCGATTGCGGAGCTTTTAATCGATGGGGCTAGCATCGCCATAGATGCTGAACTTGCAGTCTTCCCCATCGCCTATGGAGCCCAGGAAATAGCTGGAATTATCATCGGTCTGGGTTTCCTTATTTCTCGTCTCAACTGAGAAACCAGGCGAAGATTTCTCAGCGTTGGAGTATTCGGTTGGTTGTTTTTACTGCCTCAATAGCTCTGGGCGTTCTCCTGATCTGTATCAATTTGTATCTGGTATTGAATCAATATTTTTTTTAGTGATGATAAATCCTCCACTTTAGTATTTGGAGGATTTCCCAATAGCTATTTCTTTATCTATAGCTTGGGTCCTCTTTGCAGTTGTTTGGAATATTCTTGTGCCCTGAAACCCAGCATTCAGACATTGTTTTGCCAACTTTGATCTTACGTATTGTTGGCGATTTCCGGGCATTAATTGAAACAGCTTTGACATTTGTTAAAAATAGGTGCATATTTGAGGTGTACAATTCAAGGGAAAACTCCTGCCTAAGTTGAATTTTTTTTCCCAAACCCAAAACAATCATTGCAACCCGTTTCATATATCGGAACTTTAATTTTTGACAACAAAATGCAGCATCGCAAACCATCCCATTAATTTCTGTACACTTTATTTGTTAGTCTACCTACTCTCATTTTATTAACATGTGCATCCTTCACTCTGTCTATAAATTTCGTTCACGTTTTTTAGATCCTCTGCCACAGATTTCGTCAAACCATACTTCAAGCTAAGCATCCGGACCGTACCTAATTGCAGCAACCATGTTTCCACTCTCCATGATGTACCCCAAATGATGGCCAAGGGATTCACTCTACTTTGCCATAATATCCAAACGACTTTTTCAATTTCTTTTTAATAAAATTATTTTCCGGTAGATTGCACGTTTCCATTCCTCGGGTTTTTTCAGACTTCCCCTCCTCGCTCAGTTGTCAGGGTTTGTTGCAGGATATGCAAATTTGTGCTAAAAGCACAGATAAATCATCTGAAATCAGTAACCGCAAATTCTAAGCCGTGGCAATGGCATGGCGTCCTGTGAGATTTCCCTTTCGAATTCGGACGCTTCCTCTCAATACTCCAGAAGCCGTTCCATTTTGGCAATCGAATGTCAATGTAGTTGGGGACTAGGTATATCCGCAGCACAAGAGGGGGAGAGAAAAAAAAACATTGTAAATGTAAATCTATTTTTCAACTGCTACCAAAACGACTTACTTACCAACCAAGCAACCATCCTCTCTGTGCCTGGCCCTCGTATCTGTTTCTTATTAGCCGAGATTAATCCCTATCCCATAATCAATTATTGCTTCCACTTCAATGAGTTGAAAAATTGGTAGTAGCGGCATTGGCAGCAGCCCCAACCCTGTGGCGTCTCGCGCTTTTTTTGTGGCATTAATCTCGGGCGACGGCGACAGCGACGGTTGGCTTTCCCCGGAGGTGTGGGACTTTGGCAGCAGGAAATTTCCATAAGTGCACGATTACCCTTGTGATTTTCGCGAGGAATTTTAATAAGCCATTACACCAGCACATCTCCATTGCCATTCCCCGCCCTTGTTTTGTGGGATGTTCGTGCTTGTTGGCTGCGCCACCGGGAGGGTGGTGGTTGGTTGTGCCAACTTCTTATGCACGATCTTTGGTCTGTTTAAATATGTTGCAATTTTTCAAATCCCGCGATTGGAGGAGGGTTGGCCATCCGCACGTCATTGTATTTCAATTCGAAAACCCGAGCTGAAGGGGGTGGCTTTTTAATATTAAATCCTGTTCAATGTTTATTTGATTTGTGCGCACCAAGGCGAAGCCATCGAAATGGCTTTAAAAACAATAACAAAGGGCCACTGTGTCGACCGCCTACAGCAAGGACACTCGGCTGCGTGTGGCGTCCCAAAGTTTGGTTGACATAAAACCCCATTTGGGGGCGAAGAGAACTCAATTAATATGTGGGCCCCAATAGCCCGGTGATGTAATTTTTTGATTTTACCGTGTTAATTTTATTTGCACATTTATTACCTGGCTTTATTTTTAAATGGATATTATGTATTTGGCTTTAATATCATTGTCGGCTTGGTTTGCCAGTACTGTACCTAGCGTCCTTTGGTGAAATAATAACGCACTCGCACTTTTGGCCTCCCGAATTGGACCCACAGTCAGCCATTAATATTCGCTGCAATATTAAACACGTAATAATGAAATGGATGACCTCATCGGATTAAATTAACTGCCCTCACCCACTCAAACTGTTGGCGGCCGTGTCGATAAGGACCATCGGCATGATCTGGCCGTGGATGACCGACCAACCACCGCGACCGGACTATGTATGGAAAGGATGTTCTGCTGCTGCTGGCCGCTATTGGTCGTTGCATTAATTAATTCGGTTTTTATGTGTAAAATTAATTGTACTTTGATAATTTATTAATAATTTCAATTTCGAATGTTTTTAGTTGAATGGTTTGAATGGAAATGCCGACATTGTAAGTGGGCATATTGCTATTTTGCTGTTGAGGACTGATGGCAGAATTTGTGATGTTGGTTGGCGCACGGGGTCATAAATGTTATTGGTATCGTTTATTTATGCTTTCGGTTTAATGAACTTGTAATTTAGAAATAGGAACAAGCTTTTAATGGATG
Source organism: Neoascia interrupta (assembly GCA_947623515.1). Taxonomy (NCBI): domain Eukaryota; kingdom Metazoa; phylum Arthropoda; class Insecta; order Diptera; family Syrphidae; genus Neoascia; species Neoascia interrupta. Next base: position 124,696,911 of record OX392463.1, read on the forward strand.
TCGAATATTTTATTGTATGCATATAGTCAGAGCTGTTGAACTGATAACGAATCGACGCTAAGTGAGAAAGTATACATGTTTTATTAGATTTTAGTAGTTTTAGAAACAATGTTTGTTTAGGAAACATGAGTGAGCGCAAGTAATGGCAACTGCAACAGTTTGCTAATGTATTTTTGGGGATTTCTGCCTGACCTGACCATACAACTGTTGCGACATATTAGCATATTCTAATATTATAATGCCACCATCATCAAGAACCGTGGTTAGTGTGTGTAGTGGTTAGTGTGTGTGCTTACTACGCCGGAGGTCTGGGTTCGAGTCCTGCCATCGTCACCTGAAAAAAAACGACTTGTTTTTTCACGGTCCCCACCTCCGCGAGGGTTTGACAAGCCCTCCGAGAGTTTTAATTGTCTTGAAAAAACTTCTCAAAGTGCCGTTCGGATTCGGCAAGAAATTGTAGGTCCCCTTGTATGTAAAGAAATTAACACACCAGCATACATTGTTGAGAAGTTGGCCCTGGTTCACCTCGAGCTGTTGCGCCACTCTATTTATTTATTTATTTATCATCAAGAACCTATATTAAACACCAGTAGGTACTGTCAAGTTTCCTTAAGAAATGCACCTTAGACTTGTTCAGTTTTGCAGAATGATAAGAACTTATTGCTCTGACAATATTGCGAACAGCTAGCTCTTCGAAGTTTTTGCAAAATTTATAAACCCAGCGTACCTTTGTAGGTACCCCCGTTTTCGGCAGACACATTGTCATTAGCGTTATCTTCAATAACTTAGGTGCAGAGGTTTGAGTCGCGATGATTCAACCGGCTACGGCCGCCTGAGGAGTGACAAAATAAGCTTTGCCAGGTCTGATTTCACCTGTGGTGTGAGTATATGCAGCAAACCGGGCCCAGTGATGTAAGGCTGTAGGTTAAATCAGCCTCTAGCGAGCTCCTTCAAGTGTCCTTAGCAGTGCTTGTCTTATTATAACTTTATGCTTTATCCCAGCAAAACAGGCTCTACTGTGGATGGAGGTCTTCTTACCGGCGCTTTCTTGTGGGAGCAAATATAAGCATTCAAAACAATACTTCAGATTTTAGACGAAAACGCTATTACGGCTGTGGCTGTCTTTAGCCCTAACGAGCGTAGTGATTACCCCGACGATGACTACAACGAAGATGATGTGACGGGTTGGGATCAAAATTCCTTTTACAAAATTCTGTTTTAAATTTTGAAAAAAAACACTTTTACAAAGCGACACAGTAAAATGCACGTGTCGTTTTTACTTTTGCTTTACTTTATGAAAGGCTAAATTTTGTGACTGGGAAAACTTTTATAAATGTTGCCACCTGAAAAGGGAATAAAGAGCTTAACTGGGCTTTACTGAGCATTGATGATCGCCTTCAGCTCCCTTTCCGAAAACCGTCTTAGATCTGTTTCAGAAGCTGCCAACGTAATCTTATTTGCCACTAAGCAACCTGCTCTAGGGGGGAAAGACCTAATGAGAAACATGCTAATAAGCCTGAAAAAAAAAAAAACAACTCTAGGTGTAGATACGCCACCTGTTATTCGAAGGCATCGGCCTGTTATCAACAAGAAAAGTCGAGTCGATTCGGGAAGGCTTTAAAATACACAGGCAGAGGAGTCAACTAATTTCAGCAGGGCCCTTAGCTTAGTCTGCAGCTTCAAACCCGAAGTTCAAAAGACCCGAATCACGGGTGCGATCAATGATCTCTGCAGAGGTGGGAGTGATGATAAATATGAGAAAAACCAAATAGATATTTTTTTGTAATTGACCTGGCCTACCGTCCAGACCTGGCCTACCGTCCTTGCGAAGGAAAGCGCTAGGTGAATGTTTCTTCCATGATTAAAACAAAATAGCCAGACTGGCCTTCAAGAAAAAACGACTAAGCACCTTGTCGGTATTGGTTCACCCAAAGGGGTTAACTTACCCCGCTTATTTGCGAATTCAACCGCTGATCACCTACAAACTGTCAAGTGTTACTCCGGCGTTCCGATTCTACCAAAGTGTGATTCCTATGGTGAAAAAATCACTCTTAAAGAAAAATATTACTTCAGGAATTGGTTTTGTCCACTTTGGGCCGGATTTTCAGTGCTGAGTTAAGCCCAGCTTAAACCATGATCTCTTAGTCCCGTACAAAATGAATCTGGAGTTAGCCCAGCGAGCAGTTTTTCATGTGCAGAATTAATTCCGTCAACAAAGTTCTCAAAATCTTCGACTCTCGAAATTATTGACTCTCCCAACTCTCACTTCACCGAAAAACACAGGAAAAGAAGTTCGAGTTATGCTCAGACGTCATTTTTCAGAAAAATACGCAAAGTCACTGCCATTTCATACAGAAAAAACATTTAAAAAAATCCATACTGGCAGCCAGACTTGATCCGAGATTAACTAACTGAATTTGGTGAGTTAAGCCGAGATTAACCCCAGATCTAAAATCACTGAAAAACTTACTTCTGGGGTTTTTCTCAGTTTATCTCGGTTTAACTCGGAAAGTCGGATGATCTCGCACTGAAAAACCGGCCCTTAGTGGTTCAAAAGTTATGTCCTCAAAGAGATTGAAAACGTCATTAATTTGCATGATATTTTAACCTATAATCAAACCGTTATGTGTGCGGTCTGTGACCTGTTCCGCAGTTTAAAAGAACACCAAATTTCGTCTTTCAACGATCTACCGCTCAGAAGTTATAACGCGATTGGACGGACGGACGAACGGACGAACGGACGAACGGACGAACAGACAACGTAGCGATACCATAGCCCTTTTTTTCTTTTTTGGACGGACCGTTAAAAATGACCGTCAACTATGAAGTCATACACGTAGCGGTCCTCGGCTTTTGGTAAGCTAGCGTACAATTATTGTTTATACATTGTATAAAATGTTGTTAAGTAGTATATGTATTTGGACTTCTGATTTTCATAGCGCATTTTCAAGCTCACCTCAAAAGCTCAATTGTGTCGCTATTTCGATATTTTGAGAAATGTTTTAAGAAGATAATGTATATGTAGGAGAGATGGTTAAGAAGAACTTAGTTGAAAAGTAAAGAATTAAAATAAAGAAGTCAAGAAATAAAGTTAAGTTAAGAAGTAAAGTTCCGAATCGATCAGTCGATGAGTCGATACCGTAAAGTCGAGAAGAAAAGTCGTTAGGTCAAGTTGTTGTTTGCCGTATTTCTTAATTGTGTAACATATAATTATTAAATTCTTCAAATCTTAAATTAAGACTGTAATGAAACCTATTTTAATAAATAAACTCCAACAAATTTCCTTGAAATCCGGAGTTTTGTCTTTTGCTTTAAACGAACACTCGGTGATCACGGTGAAAGGTGCTGGGATATATCCTATATAAAGTAAGATTTCCTACTATTTCTTGCATGAGATTTGTGTGTATGATACTTAAATGATTCAAGTATCCACTTAAATGATTTGAAGCGTGTCACGAAACCCATTTAATATTCCAGGCTCGATATCATTTTCCTCTAAAGTTTAGAAAATGGTCTATAACTGAGATTTTACATCGAAATGATACACATTATACCCTTACTGGATAGAGTGGAAGACAAATTTTTTTGGCAAACTCCCCCGAAGCTGTCAAAATAAATAACTTTTGTCTTCCGATATAAAAGTCAGTTTTCTTAAGGCTGCCTTTAGAAGACCAGCCTTCTTCTTCTTCTAACTCACGAGCCAGCATTTGCCACTGTATTGGCACTGCCAACTGTATTGTTACATAACCGGGTTCGCACATTGTGTTATATAAAAACGCTTTACGAGGGACAACTGTTGCCCACTTCTAACGCCTTGAAGGTCGAATAGGAAGAAAACGCCTTTTTATGCTCTAACCACCTTCTCGGTTTGGATACGAATCGCTTCTTAACAATTATTTTAAAAAATTGAAAACATTTTTAATCGCATTACAATCGGAATGCTCTCTCAACTGAATAAAATCTCTCAAGTAAAATCAAAATGTTTCATTGTCGGGATCACATGCACAAATGCCTCGTCGGATTGCGTGCTCGCGTTGTCACTTCCCGGTATAACTGGCACCTTTTACCGGCGGCGCACAAGGACTTAACATCAGCATCACGCAAAACAATCAAATACCACAAATGAAATTATGATGAAAATTCCTGGTTTTATTGTTTTCCAATTATTAAGATTTTGCGTTTTCGTCGCTGCCATCTTAAAACGTCGTCCTTTTTAACCAGTGTTGATTGCGTCACACACAATCCTGCCCGACTATGCGGTCCTGCGGATGCTCTCCACGAAGACGCACTCGAACGAAACGAATTTGCATTTGCTTCCCGCATCATCAGCGGCATACCTAGTCGGTGTACGGATGGAAATTGAAATGTCGGATGTATCTGACAATAATGAATTCAATTAACAAAAAACACTCACGCTCCACGTATCGCATCCATCCATCCATGCCTAACCATTTCGCCTTGAATTGTGCGCTGAAGAACCCCCAAAATAAATACCTATCTTACAGTTGGCACGTCGTAACTGATTGGGTTTTGTGCAGAGGCGGGCGGCAGCGGAGGTTGCGTTTTAATTCCTGTGTTCTTCCAAATCAGCGATGAATATTCAGAAAGTTTTATTGTGTGCCAACCCCATCTCCCACCCACCGTCGTGTCGCCTTAAAATGGGAGAATTTTGTAAAATGCTAATTAATAAATTCGATTCAAATTCAGCGTGTTAGCCGATGATGAATGGGCTCTGGATGGGATTCAAGAACAGCCACCACAATGGTGCTTTGTTTTCAACTTTCTATTCGGAACGAAGCCTGAATCAATCGATATTCCATTACTTCGAATCGCTTTGAAGGACCGCAGAGAGGGGTGTATTGTGTGTGTGAACTTTGATCCCCACGCAGTTTATGTGTCGTCAATCGTCCCAATTCATCCCGCGCAAATTCCCCGAGGAACGCGGAAGCATAATAGGATCGCTTGTTCTTTTTGCGAATTAACCGCAGCCTTAAAAGCCATTTTGCAATTTGCACGCAAAAGGGATACAGCCGCACACACATTCCGACAGGGGTGCGCGCTTTGTTATCGCATCATGTTATGTGTCTTGTTTCCACCCCATCTTGCGAAATTTGAATTTTCTTACATGAGGCCGCTACACGTATGTATGGTCCACCCCAACCCTCCTGGATCACGAAAAAAATCCTCGGAATTGATGAAAAATTTATTTCGTGATAATTTTGTGTATCCTTACCTGAGAATAAATGCTTCTCCCATTCGAATGTGCGGGGGAGCGACATTACCGCGGGTAACACTGTACCCACTCAACATCGTGTGTGAATGGCTGGCATCCTGGCAACTAAGTATCGTCTTGTATTCCCTTTGAAACCCAATTTTAATATTGTATGCAAGTGATATTATCGTCATTGCCATCAACATCATCATTACACCAGCAGGATGCTGCCTTGGTGTATTATCCTTTTGTCGGTGCGGTAGTGATGGGTATATGGCGCCTTTGGATTAAAGCAGTTCATCTCGAGGAGCTTTGATTTATTGAAAATTGCACCTTACTTGAGAAAGTGTGTGTGCACCATACAAATACACCAAACGCGCTGATGTCTGTGTGTCATAAATATTAATTTAGCAACGGGGCCACAGCCAGAACATAACAGATTTTTATTTTGTTGTTCAAGTGCCATATCCCTTTCTCATTTGTGCAATTCCAAGGATTTATATTTAGAAAACCTTTTTCTTCATCTGCATCTGCTAACCGATTCCGTGGCCAGACCACTGCGTCGTCGTCGTTGTCGGTGTCGCATAGCCCATAGAGCAGAACATACCTATATACCTACCTACCTACCACCTCTGCCGCCCACTGTATTACAATAATTTTTAATTACCGGAGTAAACGTAATTATGAATTTTATATTTGCGGTTAACTGGGAACAAAGGACGAGTATACGGTTTTTTCTACGCCTTTCCCCATCACTTTTTTTTAAGCCGCATTTCTTTTTTCTTATGCTTTGCTTGCACGCCCCAGAATCTCTGAAGCTGGTGTGTGACAATGGTCCTGGGTGATGATGAAGTTATATTCCACGCTAAGAAAAATGCAAAAACCTACACGAATGGCGAACAAAATGGCATGTCCTTAGTTTTCTACGGCGAGTGTTGTTTTAGTCGTTTGATAATCACTTTTTTTTGCAGTTCTTATTCACGTTTTTAGCTGACTGATTCAGTTGTGCCACATGCACACACAGAAGAAGTTTTCGCGAGAAGAGAACTCTGTGTTTTCACCATAAGGACATTTGGCTTCACATCCTTTTTCGCGTTGTGTGGTGTTCGTTTATTTTTTTTGTCGCTCTCGCGTAATTTTAAAAGTTTCCTCCGCGAGTTAATGAATAATTGCTTGCAGTTAGCAAGGACCTCTTAATGAGTTGTGAAATATATTTTCACTTGACTTTGATTTTAAATCACAACTGCTGTCATATATCCTTTAGAAACGTTTTTCTTTAATTATCTTTCGCATTGAAAGGCGTGTTTTTTTTGTATGCGCTGAAAGGCTCCCATTTGGGATCATTTAAAATCCAATTTCATTCGATCTCGCCTTACAACGGCCGCAGCATCAGTTGAGTACACATTCCTACTCCACATGAAGACCGCACACATAAAGCATTCTCGTAATGAAGTATTAAATATGCAGCCAAAGAGAAAGCATCCCATTCAGCAGCGGACGGAAAATTGAGAAAGTCTCGAAAGTTATTTCAACACAGAAGGGGTGGCCCCTCCTCACGTGTGATGGCTATCCCCCATCAGGACGTGGAGTCCAGTTCCAGTGTAGTGGAGTGGCAGCATGTTGCAAGGACAACACACAACAGAGTGTGCTTGGCTTGGGCTTAGAGAGCCTGCAACAGGCTGAAAAGGCATCCCTGAGACCTTTTGTGTGAGTCCGATATTAGGCGCATTCATAAATTTCGAAATGTTGTCTGCACACACTCGCATTTATAGTGAGTGCGAGTCGATGAAAAGGATGTTGAACGTAGGTCAACGCGTCCATTCAAAGAGCTGATGCGATGGCGAACCATATAAGTGCAATCGAAAGGATTCCAAATGCCAGATAGTGTGCATAGTGGTTGTTCCAGTTGCAACTGGCAAAGGAGAATTTATTGAAGATTTCGCTTTAATGCTTCTGTCATTCAATATATGCACTCTGGGCTCTAATGAAAGTCGGAATGGATATAAAAGGCATATGGAAAGGCTGGCTAGGCAGGCACCTTCACTCAGATCCAAACTCGATATATTCAAAAACAGTTTTTGCTTTTCCCTCTTTTTTTAATATATACATATTTTTTTTTTGCAACAACCTTTAGGGTTCCTTTTGCACAGTTTTCGACTATATTAGTCTGCATCCTTTGTGTAAGGATTTGTATGCAAACTAATATGTAGCCGAATAAAAATGAAGAAGAACACATCCTAGTCGTAGAATGTTGAAAAAGAAGCAGCACGAAAATGTTCGCAGTCAGCAAACAAATTTGCACATGTACCACGCCTCAGCGCTATCTCCACATCATCGTCATTCTGAACCTTCTCACACAGAAAGGATAAAAATTCTATCGAAGCGCATATATACATGCCGCTGCGGCTACATACATATACATGCAATTCACATATGGAAGCGAGATGATGATGTGGACAAACCTGGGCAATATCTTCCTGCATATGCAGATACCGGAACGACGAGCGTTGTTCGTTAGTCCTCGATCCTCGTCCTCTTTTCCGTCGGAGTCGGAGTCTATAGTAGCAGGTCTAACGAATCAAATAAATTTGTTGGTCAATTAAAAAACTGCATAGCGCACCATGAATCTCCCAATGGGTGGCGACCGGTGGCGGCGGCGGGCGGTGGCGGTCCTGTTTTCCCATTTTCCGACGGATAAATATTCCTCCGAAGAGCATGTGTGTGCGGCTTGGCCACTCGTATAAGCTCAATCTATAGTCCGGGAGAAAACGAGAGGAAGGATGCAAAAAAGAAGAATCCTCTATAGTCGACAGTTTTTTTCCACACTAGTCTTTGGTGAAGCCACCACAAAAAAAAAACAAAAAAACGTGTACGGTAACATTTTTTTCCAATTTACCATATTCACTGAGGAGCGAGCACCAGCACTCGGTGTATTCCTAATAGGGACAATAATGAAATAGTGAAAAAGGAGAATCGTAGATTTGGGGTAGCGTTTGTTTCTATAGGAGTTTTTTGTTTCTTCTTCTGTTTTCGTTTTTTCGGTTTGTGGATGTGGCGGTGGTGGGTATAGCTTCCCTCGATGATGACTTGGGCAGGTCCCGATATAGGTATGCTCGAGTATGCGCGTATCGGAAACCAATAATTGTCGTCTCAATGCACCTGTGTGCGATGTTGTTCGATATTGAAAAGCGATTGGCAGATGCATTCGATTTTCCGGTATAGAAATCCCTTTAGGGTGGGAGGCTTATACGGACGGAAGGAGACTTGCGCTTGTGTAGGAGAGCTCCTCTTAGGATACCTTTAATACTTTTGATATGGCCTTGTTTACCAATGTTTAAAAGAATGTTATTGAAAGCTTTTTAAAAAAATTAACTGAATTCGTTATATCAATGTTTCGAGACGTTTCAATTTTATACGTAAATATACTTTTTGAAATAACAACACACAGTCAAATATATAATTTCGCCTCATTGATGTCTCAATGATCTTATCTACTCAGTTAACAGATCGAACAAGTTATTCATGCAGGATTTTTTGCTTGCCAAATCTAGGACACAATCAAATATTAAACAGATTTTGACTGAACAAGGATTCGTGATTTGAAATACACTGGTTTTTCACTGGATCGATCCAGCACATAATCCAGTGGATACCAGACACCGATCAAGAAATTTAATGAAATCACTGAATTTCACACACAGTTTTACTTGGGGTCCATCACATAAAACTCATTTTCACAAAATACACAACGAAAAACATAATTTATCTATTCAAGCACCTCTTTTATTTTAATATTATTAATATTAAAGTGGTTTTATATTAATAACAAATAAAATTTAATAATTCCAAATGACTCCAAATGGGTGGAGCTCAAAACTTTGTATGGAGCAAACTTAGAAAATTTTAGAAATATTTGTCATAGAATTTGTTTTCGATTTGGAGTCAACTTTTCGAGAAATCGGGTTTTAAAATGTCTAACATGTTAAAAGTGGGCATGGTCGATATTGTGAGCGGTCCAATTTTTGGCTTGTTAAAGGTCTTAGGCCAATTTTGCTCAGTAACAAAATTTAAGTTCCTGTGCCCTGTCTAACTTGACGAAAAGGCATTTGGAAAAAAATTGTGAAATGGCGGTTGTCTCACATTGAAGCCAGTAGTAGGCGTGGCCGTTGACTTATTGAGCCAATTTTCACACTTGGCCTGTGCAACAGAAGAACCAAGCCGTACCAGGTTCCAGCTCTCTAGCTTGATCTTGGAGACCTGAAACCTTCACACATTCCGGACGGACGGACGGACATGGCTTAATCGATTCACATGTCTGTCTCGATCATATCTCCAAAAGGTCTTAAGGGTCAGCGGTGATTATTTCACTGTGCTACACACTATGCATTAAAATTAATATAACCTCGGCCGGGTATAAAAAATTACCAGGTAGGGTAAACGAGTCTTCATTCCAGATTACGTTCGTACAAAGTTTCTAGTCACGCCCCCTTGGGGGTCGATTTTTTAAAAATATGGAATGAATGGAACTAAGAAAATTGCATTTTTACGAACTAAAAAAATGAACTAAAAAAATTACATATTTACGAAGGTACATTTAAGCCGAACTTGGCAATATCTCTGTTAATATTTATAGTTTAGTTTGTAATAAGGGGCGGCTGGACCACGCCCCTTTTCGAAGTTTGCACTACTTATAAAATGTCTATAGGATGTGTATTCAACGGTCCGTTTTGCGGACTGTAACCTCTAGTTACACACTGTAGCACTTCCTCACTGATCAAAATTTTAATTGCATAAAAAATAGTTTTGATTTTTTTCCATCTTCAGTTGGACTTTTTTTCAATTTTACAACCACCTGCCGCAGCACCACTTTTCTTAAATTCTATGGACATGGATTTCTCTTTTGTTTAAATCGGCTTAAAAATTTGAGCTTGGAAACTGCAATTTTGGAACATTTTTAAATCAGTTAGCTTGCCTTTTATATGTTGCATACTTTAACCAAAAATCATTTTAATTGCTAAGGGACTAGAACTTTTTGAGAAATCGTTTTGAAAAGTGTTTTTACGTTTTTCAGTCAAATGTTTAAAGCTTTTGAATATTTGTACTTTGCTATAGCTTTGTATGAAATGTTAGAAGACGGACTATACTCGTTATACATTATTCTTTATACCATTTATAAGTAATTAATACCAGATAATTATGCCTACCGTGTACTTTCATTTTTTAAATTTCAAATCCCTAAATCAGATATTTTGAATTTTTTCCAATTCCCGTTAGACTTTTTTCAATTAGAACAAGCTTTTGTGCTAACATTGGCTCTCTTTCTTAAATTCTATGAGCACCGGTTTTTGCGTAAACGGTAAATCATTTCCTGCTTCAACTTCGCTTTTTTTATAAAAAAAGGAAAACTAAGGTTAGGATTAAGGAACGACAATTTTAAATTTTTTTTTTGACACAGAGTACGCACTTTTCACTTTGAGTGCAAATACTGAAAAAAGTAAAGCTCCTCCATAAAAGAGTGAAATATTGTTTTGTAGCTCTACATTACAATTTACATTACAATTTTCGGAACAAACACAATCATCAAAACGAGAAAGTTTTAAAAAAGTGCAATGCTATTTTATTGAGGAACTAAATATAGTCAGCTTACACACTCTTGCCCCGTAGTCAGGGTATTAGTGCGCAGGGGAGTGGGTTAAAGTATGCAACCAGTTTTGTAAGCAATTTGCACAGTAGGTAATTTCGTAATGAGATTCAACTAAATTTTAAGTCCTACTTTTCATTTTAGCAAAAATATAATATAATAAAAATTTATAAATAAAAAAATAATATATTTTTTTATGGAAGTTCTGTATTTTAGGCACAATGCCTAACGAGTCCTTCTTCTTGCCGTTGTCGCAAGATCTTCCAGGTCGACTTCTTCACAGCTTTTTGCTATTAGAGCCTTATTTGTAGTGCGCACTCTTCCCCAAAACACACACTGGGCACTCCCCAAAACTGGGCACTTCCCCAAAACACACACTGGGCACTCTTGCCCTAGACCCTAGTTTATTTTTCCATATTTCAAAAGCTTAAAATATTTTAATGACAAGGTATTTTTTTTCCTAAATTAAGTAAAAATATCCCAACTAACATACTCTTGAGAGTTACACGCTAAAAACGTCAAAATAGCTCTTATAAGACTCTTATAATGCTCTTGATACTCTTCGAGCTTAAAATCATGTTCTAATATTCAAAAATTATCTATTAACACTCATGTTTAGGGAATATCACTCCTGCAGCGCTTAACTTTTATTACAAGCGGCCCTTATAAGACACTTGTTATAAGACTTCAACTCTTGTAGAGTTGAATTTTTGTAATATGAAGAAGAGCTTAAATCTTGTAATATAATAACTGTGCAACTCCTGTAAAGAGAGAGACTGGCTCCGATAATTAAATCCTTAGTCTTATAAGACAACTTCAATTTTTCGGCCATTGCCGGTAAAAAAAAATTCAATTCAGCCCACAAAAAAGGGCGGAGGCATATACTAAATATATACACAAAAAGTAAGAAAATGCTAATATCTAGAACTTTTGTCTTACAATTTTTAGTCAAATTTCATATATGTATATTTATTGAAAAACAGCTATGTTAAGTTAAAATCCCTTAAAAAGCCTTTTTCAAGGTGTTTTAACTTAACATGGCTGTTTTTCAATGAAAAGGCCAAACTTTTTCTGTTACCTCAAAGACAAAGCCACCATATCAAAAATGAGTGCGCTAGCGTCAATGTAAGATAGGTTAAATTTGAAAATAAGAGTCGAAAGCCCTGGCAGCTAGTGCTTTTATCTAAACATTAACTTGTAAATTTTAATTTCTGGTTAATAAATAATAATAATAATAATAAATTTGAAAAAATGTTTTTTTAAATTAGAGCTGATCGCACATACAGGCCTGAAGTGGGCGTGTCTGTTAATAGGGCGTTAATCTGTTAGTTCCGCTAATTTTCGAACTCGATCTGAAGGACTGGGTTTCCAGCCAACCCATAATTTTCAGCTCTTTAGCTTAAAATTCTAGGCCTTAAAGTTGTTTACATACGGATGGACGGACGGACATAGCCTTAGCGATTCTCGTGTCGCTCTCATTCTGTCTCTAAAAGATCTTAGGGGTCTACGGTGATTATTTCACTACGTTACAAACTATACAACAAACTTAAAATACCCTGGGTTGGGTACAAAAAATGTTTTGCTATGAACAATGTGTTTTGATATATAATTGGTTTTAACCTAAATTCGATAGACGAAAAATCGATAATCTCGAAAATCAATATTTTTTATTGGTCTTTGGCAGATTTGTTTGTCTAAAAAATTCAGTAATGGCAGCAATGGCCTTTCTTAGCTCGATATAAATACTTATTTAAAAAATGACTACAATTTTTTTGCACATAGAAATTTTAAGCTCATATTCTCAACTTTCCCATATGGATAATTTTAACAAAATTTAACTTCTAAAAACAAGCCTTTCATTTGATACCAAATTTTTTCTTGTTCATTCTATGATGCGTTCTCTTTTAGAAGTTTTTGGAACTTCAAAATTCACAATAGTTTGCCTTAAAATTTTAAATAATTTCTGACGCTTGTGATTTTTTCACAATGATTTTTCCAAATAAGACCGGTGATAAGGGGGATGGGGCACATGTTTTTTTATGCGTTTTTGTCGTTTTTTTCCGATAATTCTTTATAACGGCATTATTAAAACTTTTTTTTTAACCTTGACTCAAGCACTTAGTTGACTTTCAGTTTCTTTATGCGTGTGTTCAATATCGACCTTGTGCACTTACCGTGCATTAAAAAGTTAAAATGTTATGGCATCAAAAACTTTGAAAAACGTCATCCATTTTCAACTCTTTATTCTTAAAAATATTTTGAATATTTTCAAAAAACTAGATTTTTTCATCAAAGATCAGCTTTTACTTAACCTAAGTTTCTTGCCTGTTAAGCTTCTTGATAAAAGTACTGAAAAACATTGAATCCATTTTTGAAGTTTGTAGTTTGGTGGGATATAATCCATCGCATCAATCTTTAACCTGCAATGAAACCTTTATTGGTGCTTAGCGAAAATTGCGCTTGTTGGGTTCTCTGACTATTTCCATAGTTTAAAGGCACACAAAATTTTGTCTTTCTGCGTCTTATCGTTCAGAAGTTACAACGTGATGGGACGGACGAACAACGTTGATCGTTGATCTCAACGATAATAATAGGTCCTTTCTCGATTTTTGGACGGACCGCTAAAAATAAATCAAACTGAAACTACCTTACCTGAAAGATAAAAAATTGCTTATTTATAGTCAATTTTACATTTTCTAATTTGAAAAAGCGTTCTTTTCACTTTGAACCTCAAATAACCCTCAAAAAATAAATTGTGACGGCTGGGATTTGAACCTGGGTCACAGGCATGACAGGCAAAGAGGCCCTCTACTGCGCCTAATATTTTCAAGTTAAATAAGCAGGAAAGCGTGTTAGAAGTTAAAAAAGAATTAAAGAACGTAAGAAAAAAATTATTTATTTATTTAACTCTGGGCACATTTAGTCTTTTCTTTTCTTAGTGGCTGAAAAAGTTAAAAGGAATTTTTTATTTAATTAATAATTTAATTAATTTAATTAATAATTATATATTTTTGAAGATTATAGTTCATAAAAATTGGCAATTTTACTTACTTGACTTGGGGTTTGGTGGTCAAAGGATAGACATGTGCACTCAAGAGGATACAAGCATCCACAGGTTTTCTAAACCCACCTCTGTCTATCAACTCCTACTCTCACCTCCCCGTGGTGAACACCGGGTGCCTAGTACCTCAACTGGAGATTGGGTTCCAACCCCTTTGGAAGGTTGTTGGGGGTAGTAGACGAGAGAGGGGGGGAGGAGTGTTCCCACTAAGGCACTTCTCCTTGCATCCGGACGGCAGCGGAGGAATTCCCCAGATGGAATCAACGGTGGCGTCCATAGTTCCAGTCAGGCCGAACTACTTAGTGAACACCTTATATGGGCTACTACGACGTATTCGGAGCTCAGGCCTATAAGGAGCGGGCTATCCGGCTCTCCGTCCTTAGAGCTAAGCAAAGGATCTGGTCCTCCAGGTTGGGGGTCGTGCCGTCGGGGTGACTTCCCGGCCACGTAAAGAAACACCAGTCACGAAGCAGAAACAAGCCTCGGATTCGGACGGATTTACTGTTGACGACCAATGCAAACGAGAAAAGGACAACGAGCTACGGATCTGCACGTGGAATGTTAGGTCCCTTAACAGACCACGTGCAGCCGAGCAACTAGCGGAGGCCCTTAACGACTGCAAGGCAAACATTACTGCCATCCAAGAAATGCGGTGGGACGGGTCGGGCAAAAGAAGGATGAAAAACTGCGACATCTACTACGGCGACTGCTACCGGCATCAAAGACAGCGCCTATTTGGATGTGGTTTCGTTGTTGGAGGCAGACTTAGGCAAAAAGTCTTGAGCTTCAACCCTGTAAACGAGCGCCTAGCGACGATCCGCATCAAGGCTAAATTCGCCAACATTAGCCTGATATGCGCACATGCCCCCACAGAGGAGAAAGATGACGAGACCAAAGATATGTTCTACGAGCTCCTGGACAAAACTTATGAGCAGTGCCCTAGCTACGACATTAAGATTGTCCTAGGCGATTTTAATGCCAAGCTAGGAAGGGAAGGCATCTTTGGTCGTACTGTCGGAAAACATAGCCTGCACGACACGACCTCCGATAACGGATTCAGGCTGATCGACTTTGCTGCGGTGCGACACGTTGTGGTAGCTAGTACACAGTTCCCGCATCTCAATATCCACAAAGGGACATGGAGATCTCCCGATCAATCAACCGTCAACCAGATTGACCATATTGCGATCGACGCAAGGCACTCCTCCAGTATCACGGATGTCCGAACTTTCCGAGGGGCCAACATTGACTCGGATCACTACCTTGTTGTAGCCAAGGTACGGCTGCGGATATCCCGACCAGCGCCAAGTAATGGAAATACTGTGAGGAAGTTTGACGTCGGCCGACTACAATCGCAAGAGATCGCCAGGTCCTTCTCCAACCGAGTCTCTCAAAACCTTCTACGAAGTCCTATGCAACCAGCATCAAGTATTGATAGCCAGTGGCAACACTGCCAAAATGCCATCAGAGACGCCGCCTCTGAAGTGCTGGGTTTCACACGGCGACCACAACGAAACCCCTGGTTTGACGATGAATGCCGGCAAGCACATGCAGCTAAACAGGAAGCATACAAAGCGGCGCTGCACAGAAGGACTAGAGCTGCTCGCGAGCTCTACGAGCAGAGGAGGAGAGAGGAGCACCGGCTTCTCCGAAGGAAAAAGAGAGAGCACGAGAAGCGCGCGGTTGAATAGATAGAGAGATGTTACAACAGGAATGAGGTTAGAAAGTTTTACCAAAGGATCAAAATTTCCTGCCAAGGGTATAAACTTCGAACTGAAGCCTGTAAGGACCATCAAGGGAACATCGTTGTAGAATCGCAGTCGGTGCTGAGGATTTGGAAAGACCACTTCTGCAGACTGTATAACGGCGAGGACGAACCAAATACCGCTGTCAGGCAGAACGAACCATTCAACCCGGGCGAAGACGTTACCGACGAAGCATACGAACGATACCGCCCACCCGACCTGGAGGAGGTGAAAGTAGCTGTGTCTAAGCTCAAGTGCAACAAAGCAGCCGGAGCAGACGGCCTAGCTGCCGAACTTTTTAAATCCGCTGGCGATGAGCTGGTTAGGAGCATGCACCAGCTCATCTGCAAGATATGGTCGGAAGAAAGCATGCCCGACGAATGGAACCTCAGCATTGTTTGCCCGATCCTGAAGAAAGGAGACCCTCTGAGTTGTGCCAACTACAGAGGCATAAGTCTTCTTAACATCGCATACAAGATCTTTTCTGCTGTACTGTGTGAACGCCTGAAGCCGTTTGTCAACAATCTGATAGGCACATATCAGTGTGGCTTTAGGCCAGGAAAGTCCACCATCGATCAAATATTCACACTGCGGCAGATCTTGGAGAAAACCCAGGAATTCCAAATCGATACACACCACCTCTTCATCGATTTCAAGGCCGCGTATGACAGCATCTATAGAGACGAGCTATATAGCGCAATGTCTAGTTTTGGCATCCCTGCCAAACTCGTCAGTCTGTGCAGGATGACGATGGAAAACTCACGCTGTTCCGTCAAGGTCGGCAAAGACCTCACCGACCCCTTTGATGTCAAAAAAGGATTTAGACAAGGCGACGCGCTGTCATGCGACTTCTTTAACATCATACTTGAGAGAATTGTGCAGAACTCTCGCGCCAACACCAGAGGTACAATCTTTCAAAAGTCCGTTCAACTACTTGCATACGCAGACGACATTGACATAATCGGTAGAACAAAGCGTGATGTCAGTGAAGCCTTCGTGAGTATTGGGACGGAAGCGGCGAATATGGGCTTAGCAGTCAATGAGGGCAAAACCAAGTATATGCTGTCATCAAGAAAAGACACCCAACACCGACGTCTTGGACAAAACATCACCATCGACAGCTATAATTTTGAGGTAGTTAGGGACTTTGTCTACCTGGGTTCCGCTATCAATTCAGACAATGACACCAGCGCTGAAATCAAACGAAGGATAACTCTTGCCAATCGCTGTTTCTTTGGGCTAAGAAGGCAATTGAGTAGCAAAGCCCTCTCTCGAGCAACTAAAGTGTCCATGTATAAGACCCTCATCATCCCAGTCCTGCTTTACGGTGCAGAAGCATGGACCCTGTCAAAGGCGGATGAAAACACTTTTGGCTGCTTCGAGAGGAAAATTCTTCGGACGATTTACGGTCCCGTCTGCATAGACGGAGAGTGGAGGAGGAGATATAACATCGAACTGTACGGGCTGTACAGCGATACCGACCTAGCCAAAAGAGTCAAAACACAACGTCTACGATGGCTGGGTCATCTAGAGCGGATGGACACCAACGCCCCGGCCCGGAAAATCTTCGAATCCACACCGCAGGGACGACGCGGTAGAGGAGCACCGAGACTCAGGTGGCGCACGCAAGTGGAAGGGGACCTCAGCCAACTTCGCGTGCGAAACTGGAGACGGCTAGCTAGAGACAGAGCTGGCTGGCGAAGCTTGTTGGCTGAGGCCCAGGTCCACCCCGGACTGTAGCGCCACCTTAAGTAAGTAAGTAAGACTTGGAGTTTGAAAATGCGGCCTGGTGCTACTCGGGCTGTTTCGCTATATCCACTAGACTAGGCTTTCTCGTTTTATCGATTTAAAAAAAATATATATTGGACACATGCGGTTCTACCAGAAGTTGGCACCTCATTTTATTTAATGAGATTTTCCTATTTAATTCTGCGCAACTATTAACTAACATCGGCCGGGACATAGATTCTGGAGGTCGCTTAGGAAGATGCAAGTACTCTGGTTGACTCTTCGGTGGTGTCTATCAACAGGTCGCTGGAAGTCTCACCAACTGAAGCAAAATAGAAACAGTCCCCTATATCACAACAGCTCAACTTAAAAGCGAGAAGAAGAGAGTTTCCAGGGCTGACGTGTTGACTGCCGAACATCTAAGCTCTTCATCACTAAATCACACATAGTAATATAATGGACCAGTTGTTGCGCCTGTGCACTAAGCTTCTTAAGATAGTAGCATCCTCCGAAAAATGGCATCTCGAAGTTGCGTTCGCCTCTACAATTCTTATAACCTGACAAATCTGTTTTATCGTCGGGTCCGGATACATTGAGTCATATCAGAGACGACTGTGGAGCTGTGAGAATTGTCTGCTTAGGCTGGATAATATCGTTATCCAAAATACTTTTCCTTAAATATCCTGCATTTGCAACAGAAAGGGATGATAAAGCATCATGTCATCGCGCTTTTGTTAAGAACCAGCCCATATTCCATTGGGAATGGTAAAGCTTTTTGGACTAACCAGACATAGAAAAAACTACATCTCTGCTGCTAAAGGAATTTAAGTGGTTTTTTTTACAATCCGTCAAGCGTTCAAGAAAAAAGAATTCGCCAAAACTGGGCTTAGAAAACTCTTAGAATTTAATTTCCCTTAACACACAGGACATCAATAGGACACTAGCTAACAAAAAGAAGGAGGAGGCAAATATTCTCAACCTTTTTTGCACCTGCTCTTGGTCAGATCGCAGTGATTTCAATTAATCTTTAAACTTGGTTGGTCAGAAATTGAAATTTATAGTATTCTCTGTATAGGTATTAAATTAATGATCTACCTAGTTGGTATTAGGGGTCTAGAAAGACGAGCCCTACATACAGTTGCTTCTTAAAATCAGGCATTTCTTTGGGGGAAAATGTACGCTTATAGATTTTTGAGAGAACTATCTTATCCAAGTCGTTTTCTCTTTTATCAATTCTGTCCTTTGCCGTCATAAAGCAATATTAAATTTCCTCACTTACACTACCTACGCTTGATAACAATAATTCAGAAAAATAGGCTCAAATTGTCCCTGTCATCATTTTATAGCACAAATCCCAGACGCCGCATCAGTCATCGCCAAGTTTTCTTTTCCAATTAAAAATGTGTTGTGTTCCCGTATTGGAAATCAACAAGACTTTTGCCAGAAATCACTCCAAACAGAAATCCTTTTCCAGACGTCTTTTCTTTCCGCTATCGTCATTCTAGCTGAGGGCAATTATTTCCTATCGTTTCAATCATTTCACGGCCGACATGCATTTTCCCACTTTCATTCAAAGGGAACGAGAGGGAAAAACCAGTTGCAACGCCACCATCAGTTTTGATAAATTGCTCAAAACACTTTCTTCTAAACTGAGCCGCTCAAGTGTGTCCTTAGGCGAGGAAGCGATTCGATGTCACAACTGGTGATGTGTTTTTTTTTCCAACTCTCTTTTCCGATTTTCTTAAGGCATAGCACAGCACAAAACAAAAA
Organism: Neoascia interrupta; assembly: GCA_947623515.1. Classification (NCBI taxonomy): domain Eukaryota; kingdom Metazoa; phylum Arthropoda; class Insecta; order Diptera; family Syrphidae; genus Neoascia; species Neoascia interrupta. The sequence goes on from OX392463.1 coordinate 124,716,068, forward strand.
ATGAAACCAACCTCAAAGTGATAATTCAGGAGTTGTAAACCCTTTGATGGATCCTGAAGGAAAGCTCAAAGCCGATTTTTTGCCGCACCATGCGGTTTCCATGGAACTGTTCATGCTACACGCGAATGCTTCTGCAGTGGTCTTTCAGCAGTTGTATACCTACGTTTTTTTTCTCATTCTGCTGCGGTATAATAGTATGGAAGAGTATCAGCGAATATAGGAAAAAAATGGCGAAATTTATGATTTATTACCCGACAGCTCACTTCACGTGAATACGCGATAAAAACCGACACTCCTCCTTCTCGGATGTCTCGTAGCATATATGGGAACCCCAAGCCCTTAAAGGACTTTTCCACCCAGCTGGACGTTGGCGACCAACTTCCTTCGTCGAGTCGATTGTCGAATCGAAAATTTAAGTTGACACGGCAACACTCCACACTCGGCGCCCTAAAATCCCCACCCCAATCCACAGCGCCTTATTTGGAGAACGATTAACTGCCGACATTTTCTATGGAAAATTAAAGGTTATGCAAATTGATGTTTTGGAAAATAATGCGTGTTGTGTTACGGCATACGGAAGACGGTATTCCACCAGGCGGTAAGGGGTGACATGGCTTGGCTTCGCTCGCCTGACTGTGTAACAACGTTCTTATGTGCTCATTTCGAATCGAAATAAAACCAATTTTAATTAAGGAATTTATGGAATTAATGGCGTATTTATTTTCGTGTGCATGTCCCTCTACAGTGCAAACATGCGAGAGCTGTTTTCTACTCCTTTCGGGACATGTGTGAAGCAATTAAACAAGAATAATGGCGAATGAAATTATTCGCTCTGAAATTCGGTACATTTGGATTTAATGGCATGCCATCCGAAGAAAAAGGGTTATGCGCTCTCAATTAATGCGAGTCGAGGAGATACTATGAACGGGCGTTCTGAAGCCAAACGGAGCGAAAACCTATATTGAAGCTACAAGTTGGCGGGAGCTCCTGCAACTTGGGGTTTATCGATCATCATCATACTTCACACTATACAACAACGAAGCTCTTTTGACCATAAATCATAGGTTTTTTGTGTTCGTCGTTCCCAAGAGGACAGGTGGTTGCTTTGTTGTGCCAACACTCCGCAAGGACTTGCTTTGTGTATAAGAACAAGTGGCATATGTCCACTCACACGAGGACGACGGACGCCTATGGATACCATCACTATCACTTTCCCAGCAACATCAATTGAACACAAATAATGTGACACGAATACGAATTTCTTTGTGCCCCGATGGCACATTATTAACTGTCAGCTTGGCCAAATGCGGTTTCCGAATCGCCACCGCCCTTGAGCGAGTGGGAGCTAATGGGGTGGGCAAACAATACAACAAAGGGATGTCTAATATTGTAATCCCTAGAAAAGCCTGCTTAGGGTGAACTCATGCTTTTCGATTTCATAGTAGAATAATAAATTTACTTTAGCTCCAAGGATGTGCGCCTCGGTCTCCTTGCCCGTCCGTCCCGGTTTGGTTCGATGGCCTCTCCTCTCATTGAATACCAATTTCAATTATTTTTTAGCCAAAAAGACAAAAGAGATACAATCTTTCAGAGACGCAGCAAGCAGCAATAGCAGCCCCCCTCTGCTGCCGTACTGTCAGAAGTGATTGTGACTGTGTGTCCTTCATCAATTAATTTGTTTTGCAAGTAATACAACTCGAGCGTCCTTAATCCCCATTTGTGTAAGTGTTGTGTTCCTGGATATCTGATTTCGTCGTCGTCATCGTCGTTGTCGTCTTCTTACGAGAGGTACGGTAGCGGCTATACAGAATTCTTTCCGAAAGACACGATAAATATGCTCGCAATGAAGTGCTGACTGACTGCAGAAGGACTTCTTCGATTCAAGAGATGAATTAGTTTGGGTGGCAGTTGTGGCGGTGGTGGTGGCCGTATCCCAGAAGCCCGTAGCTCACTTCTCTCGGTGCGCCGCCGGAGAGGATTTCTTTGGCTAATAACGTTTGCAAAAGGATGAATTGATTTTGTCCAATGCTTAGGCTGGCCGTGTTTATCTTCGTTGTAATTACGTTCATTTATTTCCTTATTGACTTCGGTTGCTCTCGTCGTCCTGCCCCCGGCCGGCCGGCGGCGGAGGAGGTCGTCGTGAAAAATCGACTGACAAGGACCAACAATCAATTTCGTTTGTTTGCCTGAGCCACCAGCCAGCCAGCGTGCTGGTATTTTTTGGACTTCCTGGGAAAATTACTTTGACTTAAGTTAATTAATCTCTAGACGTTCTTTTTGGTGAGCGTAGGGTGACTTGATTTAGGGTGTGAAGCGTGAATAAGCTGCGCTTAGAACGCGTCGTTTCCTGGTAAAGCTCTTAATTATTGATGATTGCCCAATAAAGTACGGGGCGCAGAGCGGTGCGCGGCGGTATAGTGAGACAAATACCCAGACATCATCTCTGACCGAGAGCATCAGCGCAAAAAAAGCAGCATTAAAAATGTACGATGCTGTGTTGTCAAAAACGGATTAGAGTCTGAAGAACTTTGAAAAACTCAAACAAAACTTCATTATCCTTCATCAAATTCTATGTGTACGGAGACAGACAACAAGGCGAATGACACTCCAAAGTATACATTTCATTTCGAATGCCGTAGGTATTATATATGTATACGCCAGACACTCTGGATGCAAAGCAATGGAATTAGGATAAATTTTGTGGATGACCACTACTGTCAGCTTCAGCTCGTCGATTTATGTATAGGAACGACTATAGAAACCTTAAATATGAACGTATTCGTACGTCCAATAAGAGGTCTTGATCGAAAATTATTTTTGAAGTATCTCTCGTAGCATCTGTACTCTGATGAATCGATTAAATTGCTGATTCTTCGAGTTTGAGTTGCTAAGCTCTTATCCTGTAAAATTAGTTAATTTTTGATAGAGATGATCCACAGGACTGATTTAAAGGCTTGCTGTTTTTGTAAGCGGACTTTTAATGAACTTAGATATAACTATCATTTGTTATAAGCTAAAGGAAGCGTATGAGCCCCTTGTTCAGAAGCTCACCGATAGTATTATAAATAAACATTAGTCTCCACAGGTCAGCTTCCAGGACAGAAAAATCCAGAGTAGACAGAAATATTTTTGGTGGGCAGATTATGGCAAGGCGAATCAGCCGTCGTGTCTTTGCTGAACGAAACGGATGTGCGCTGCATCATTGCGCTAGGAGCACTTAAAAAAATAAAAAGAATGCAAAGTGAAGTAAAAAGAAAACACTTTTTTAGATGAATCCTTTCTTACAAAAGAGGACTCTTCACGATCTAGAGGATCGATATATTAAAAGATATTTTGTGGGACACACAACTTTAATCACTAATTTATGCAATTTAATTAATTAATTAATTATAATAATTAATTAATATAATATTATATTATATAATATTATATATTATATAAAATTAATTAATTATTAATAATAATTATAAATTCATAATTAGTATATTAATAATTATAATAATAATTAATTAATTAATTAATTAATTGTGCACACTAATTTATGCAATAAATATCATTTTTTTACGAAAACAATTTTTCACGGTCTACTTTCATTGCCAATTTATTGCGTATACATACCTAGTTTTCCAATATTTACGTGCTTGCAAGTCCCGAAACACAGTAGCTGGCGAGGTGTTTGCAAACACTGGTAGGTATAATGTGAATGAATTTTCGGCTTTTGCGGGTTAATAAAATGAATAAACACCGTTATTCTTTGACTGTGAATTCCTTGGCTTGCGAGTGAATTATATCTGTTACGTGCACCTAGTACCTACATAACTGGAACCTGGCTTTATTGAGAAAACAATGAATTGAAGCAACATTTTTTTTTTAATTATTAAAAAAAGATATTTTGAAAGTAGAATTGAAATTATATACATACAATGAATTATTCTAGCATGACGCACATTTCCTATTTTGGCATTCCTCAAAAGAACAAAGGCGAATATAAATCCCTTTTTAGCAAAAATCCATCATAACCCTTCCGTGCACGTCATCACACAGCGGAGTCAGCCGATAGACTATCGTCCTGGTCTAGAACCACACACACAATAGATGCACAAATTCCAGTTTCTCCTCAAGACAGCACTGTTTAGCCGAAAATTAAAACAGAAATGTCTGACGATAGTCTTGCCGAAAATAATCCCAACTATTGGTGTCTCCACAGAAATTTTTCTAGACATATTCCTCGCCTGAAAATCGGCAAGACGAATCGATGACTAAAGGAGACACTAGGTTAAGGCTCGCAGGCCTTATAAAATGCTAAAGTTCTGCTCGAAACTTCGAAACTACCATTTGAGAAAAAAGGCATCATGTTCATGTGCTCGACACATGTGTTCATGTGCTCGAGTTATTGCCGAAAGTTTCCAGACTCTAAAATATCCACCTAGTTGTCGAAGATTGTATAGCGTGTGCAAGCAGGGGGTAGCAGAGGAGCATCATGCCTCCCCATGCAAATGTAACTTTTTACATAAAATCAGGATAAAAAAAACTATTCAAGATTTTCGTTTCGGGATTTTTTTTCGTAATAGATTTTTGGTTTCTAGTAATTAAAAAAAATAAAATAGACGGGCGCAACAGCTCAAGGTGAACCAGGGCCAACTTCTCAACAATGTATGCTGGTGTGTTAATTTCTTTTACATACAAAGGGACCTACAATTTTTTGCCGAATCCGAACGGCACTTTGAGAAGTTTTTCAAGACAAATGACACTCTCGGAGGGCTTGTCAGACCCTCGCGGAGGTGGGGACCGTGAAAAAGAACAAGCCTTTTTTTCAGGTGACGATGGCAGGATTCGAAGTTCAGTACAATATTTATATCGGTGTGCTTATAATTTGTTGCTTTTACTACAATATTTATATCGGTGTTTTTAGCAAATTGAAGATTTCATAAATTTCGCAAGCAAAATTATTTAGAGATAAATCTTTCCCGCAAGGGCGCTTCCCTTAAGTGAAGTGACGGGAGTGACGACCCCGCGGACCCTAGTTTATTTTTAGGATGCAACCCCAAACTCATACCCCTTCCTCCCATTCCCTACCTCACCCTAACCAAATTAATAAAAGAACGAAGAATCTTCATTTTTCTTCTCCAGGTGGCACTGGTGATTGCCGAAATCCACCCGCAGTCTCTTTAACTACGGTAAACACTTATTTATGGATAAAGAAACAAACTACTATTTGGCTATTTGTTCGACTCGCTTGGTAACTCAACAGGAGTGATCTTGCCTTTGTTGTCTGAACGTACTCCGGTCGACTCTTTGGCGGTGCCAAAGACGGGTCAGACGGGACAGGTCAATGGAAGTTACGTGCAGGCCTAATTCCGCCTGCAAAACCCTCGCAACATCCGTCCCTCTTCCATTGACCCCTGGAAGGAAACTGTACGTGAAAGCCATCACCTTTGCCTCCAGTTCTTCTATTCCTGTGTTTGTTTTGAGTTTGATGTTGAATGATTTCCGGATGACTTGGCCAAATTTGGTTCAATTAGTTGGCTCTTTGGGTCTCTAAATGTTTTAGTGGTTTCGGCCTCGAGACTCAAGTCGTAGAGGATCTATCTGTGGTCGCTATCCATAATGAAAGGTCGGGTGTTGATAACTCTAACTCAAAATGAGTTCTCGCAATCAAAAACAGCATCAACTCAAAATGGGCATATGGAACGCTTAATCGTTCACGGGGAAGGAGCTTTTGCTAGTTGAAAAAATACAGACACAGCAGGTTCTGGAACCAAAAGCTTGACTGATGGGTGGAAGCTCTTCACGTTCCACATTCAATCGCTGCACATCAGGGGGTAGTTGACTGCACTCGGAAGCCATCGGTTGTCGGACAATGTATTGGAGTTTGTCGAGACACTTGGGGACACTTCCTTTTACCGCCGTTGCATTATGTGTTTGTGGAGTGAAGCGGCTTGTGGTGAGATCAGAATTGCGTGACTCAAAGCACGCTGAGCTCAAGAACTGGTCAATGGCTAAAAGGAGTTTAAACAAATTGTAATGGAAGCGATCTGGGCCAGGAGGTCTTCCGGCACAAAAACAAAAATTTGACATAACATTCACGGTGTCAATTTTTAATGTACATATTTAGTTTTAGGATACATATAAAGACTTATTGTTAAACCAAGACCCCAGCTGAAATCAACATACAACACCACCACTCATCAAAGCTGGCTTAGGTACACACGCCACTCGACATGGACCTACCACCTACTGTTGCAAATTCGTGGAATCATACATAGGTATCCTTGGAATAATGAAAAAGAAAACATTTCATTGAAAATCTTATATTTGCATTTCGCATATTTAATTTCAAAAACTTTTTAGCAAACAAAATTTTAAATTAAACGAGAGCCAACGATATGCGGATGGAAGATGTGGAGAAATCCTAAATACATTAATCGTACGTAAAATATGTATGCATAAGTACTCGTAATGTATGTACAAATATGGCAACCCCTTTTAGCCACTCATGTTTATACTAAGGCAGCATCTCGTTCCCTCTCTCTGTCTCTGTGTGCGATTACAAAGTAGAGAACAAAATATAGCGACACCCCCAATGTGTGTGTGTGCTAGCTGAAATTCAAAGAAATAAAGTTTCAATCCTTTCTTTTCGCCTTTGATTGTACATGTTCACTAAGCAAATATTCACATTTCGGATCCTTTGACGTATTGCATTGAGATGTTTTTTTGAGAAAAAAAAATTATTAAAACCAACTGGCTGAACTTACAAGAATCCATTTAAGTATTGCTAATACCACATGTGCAAGTGGACCCACAATTAAAGGCGAAGGATTTACGCATCCTTAAATATGTTAATTAAAAAATTAACTCTACTGTTTTTCTCATTTTTTTTCTCTTTCTCCCCGTTAATCCGTTCGTTCTTTATATAACTAATTAGATTTGTCAGAAGGGATATCACAATTATCTGACAGTGCTCGCCTCGAAAAGGATATTCCACGCGCGAATAAAAATGTCCTTCTTTGGTTTTCTTAGAGAAAATTATCATGAATGCGAGCAACGGCTACGGTTAAAGTCACATGTGTTCTGGCTGCCTGGTTAAATAAAATTACGCTAAGAGCTCACCGCACAAACAAGGATTTGGATGCCAAACTCAAAGGAGCAGAGGGTAGCAGAGACTGACAACCAGCAAAAGGGCATTCCAACAATATTTTCACGTAAGATAATCTCTTGTAAGACAAGGACCCCAACAAACCTACCGAGTAACCGAAAAAATGCACACAGCTATAAAAGATGCTTCACATTCAGAAGCCCCAGCATGAGGAAAAAAAAAATAACATGGACAAAAATGCGCTAGCAGGACTAAAGAACTCAGTGTCACCGCCTAAAGGCGATTTGCGCGTATAAAAGTCGGAATGTTCATCCTTCGCAGGTAAGCCTTTATGTCAGTTATTGTAAAAAATTATGAAAGTATCCTTGTTAACCGCTTGGCTACCAACAAAAAGAAAAAAAAAAAAACGGAAATTGTTAAACCCGAGAACGCAGAATTTCAGTTAAGAAGACGCAAAGTGGATGCCCGCTTTGAAACTGGATATAGATGTGTTCGCCTTCTATTTTTTTCTTTTGGTTCTGGTAGGTACCATAAAAGGATTATTTTTGCTATTTTGTTCTGCTTAAGGGTTGGGGGGTAAATTCTTCACTCTCCGAAAAGGAGCAAAGAAGTGCCCCCTACCCTACACTTGTATACAGGTTAAAACAACTTTGTTGCTCATCTAACATTCATATGTGTCGCTTCCTTTTGGCAAAGGGTATACTTGGGTGCCATTGTGATATAGTCCGTGTACCTACGCGAAGATTACGCACGATTCAGTTAATGTGACCGCAAAAAGGAAATGTTTTCCCTTTATCCATCTTATTATCCAGATTTGGTTTCATCCAGCTTGTAGGACAGGACATATGCATGCAGCAGAGCGAATTAAAATTCTCGCTATGATGAGAGATTTGTGCAACTCTGCGGCGAGGTTTTATATTAATTTCCTTGTAATGTTTATCATTCCGCAAGTGCAAATTGTATGATAGTCCTGAGATAATAAAATCTGGACTCGGACGCTGAGGGTCAGACCTTGCAGACAGATAATGGGAAGGGGGCAGACCAATGAAATTAAAATTTTACAAGTATTACCTGCCTGTCCATGTTTTCAGAGGCAGTCCTTGAGCAGGCATTACTTTGTAGAAATAGCAGTCGTGCAAAACAGATGAGTGCCAGGCAAGTGGTTGCATACTGTGAGGGGTATTTGCATTTTAGTAGATTTAAAAATATCACTTAACATGTAGCACTTGGCACAAGTGTCAGGGCATATGTCGCTTAATGCTAGATGAAGCTCGGGATATTATAATTAAACGAGACAAACGTTGAATGGAATTTCACAAGCTCAAAATCAGCAAAGACCGTATTCCATGTGGTGTTTGCACAGTTTAGGAGTCCGTTTTATTAATAACGCCTACTTTGGGAGTCGGAAGTACCCCCAAGAAATTTTTCAAAAGCGAAATACACAGATGGGTTAAAATAAGCCACAGGAACGTTCGTCAAATCCGACGAACTGCCACAAAATGGATCGGCATAAGAATCTGAACAAGCTCTGCACTCTGTGAGCCCAGTAGGTGGATGGAAAAGATCTGGATAAAGGCAGGTATTGCATGAAATTCCTCGTCCACCTGTTATTTCACTGCCACTGTCACAATCTAAGTCAGCTTAGGAAAAGAGCATTAGGAAGCAACTTCTTCCATGACAACTATTAATTTTCAAGCGCAACAATAACCTCTCTTTCTAGTTATGCTAAAACTCAATCATCAAGGTGGCTCAAGGAAATTTTCCTGGTGTAAGATGGATATGTATCATCAAAATAACGTCTGGGATCTTTGACCACTGGGCATCATAATGCGTCTCCACTAAGTGCTATGAGGCGCGGGGCCACCTCATCTTCATCAACCCAATAACCTAACCTGACCTAACAACAAAATGCTTTTTTCGACAGCAACAGAAAGCAGAGGCATATAATTGACATTCAGGAACACGTATCAAAAATTTAGGGATGAATCTTGACTTTTTAAGTTCTAGTTTCTAGTTTCTCGTTTAAAATTTCCAGTTTTTAGATTCTACTTCCCGGTATTTTGTTTTCTAGTTTTTAGTTTCTTATTATAGTTTTTCTGTTTTTTCTAGTTTTTAGTTTCTTATTTCTGGTTCTTAGTTTCCAGTTTCATTGCTACTAGTTTCATCTTTCCATTTTTTATTTATGATTTTTCATCAATTTTTTCAGTTTTTCAGAGTTTTCAGTTTTTAGTTTTTACCTTCGAGTGGGGTCCGTGGCGTAGTGGTTAGTATGTGTGATTATTACGCCGCAGGTCTGGGTTCGAATCCTGCCATTGTCACCTGAAAAAAAAAAGACTTGTTCTTTTTCACGGTCCCCACCTCCGCGAGGGTTTGACAAGCCCTCCAAGAGTATCAATTGTCTTGAAAAACTTCTCAAACTGCCGTTCGGATTCGGCAAAAAATTGTAGGTCCCCATGTATGTGAAGAAATCAACACACACAGCATACATTGTTGAGAAGTGGGCCCTGGTTCACATCGAGCTGTTGCGCTACTCTATTTATTTTTATAGTTTTTACCTTCTGTTTCTAGTTTTCAGTTGCAGGTTCAAGTTCCCAGTTTATATTTTTTAGTTTTGAGTTTTTAGTTTCCACTTTCCAGTATTCACTTTTAAAATTCCAGTTTCTTGTTTCTATTTTTATTTTTCTAATTTCTAGTATCTTGTATTCAATTCTAGTTATTAGTCTCTGGTTTCTATTTCTGTGCTGTTTTGTTTTTGCTTTTATTTTCCATTTACTGATTTCTAATTTCTGGTTTCTAGTTTATTTTCTCTATTTTCTTGTCCCTAGTTTCTGGTCTCAAATTTCGATTTACGTGTTTTTGTTTTTAGTTTCTTATTTCAGTTCTTAGTTTCCAGTTTCTGTGTTACTAGTTTTATATACCCAGTTTTTATTTAGTCCCGGTTATGTTTTAAGGTTCCGGCTTCCAGTTTTTAGTTTTCAGTTTTCAGTTTTCAGTTTTCAGTTTTCAGTTTTCAGTTTTCAGTTTTCAGTTTTCAGTTTTCAGTTTTCAGTTTTCAGTTTTCAGTTTTCAGTTTTCAGTTTTCAGTTTTCAGTTTTCAGTTTTCAGTTTTCAGTTTTCAGTTTTCAGTTTTCAGTTTTCAGTTTTCAGTTTTCAGTTTTCAGTTTTCAGTTTTCAGTTTTCAGTTTTCAGTTTTCAGTTTTCAGTTTTCAGTTTTCAGTTTTCAGTTTTCAGTTTTCAGTTTTCAGTTTTCAGTTTTCAGTTTTCAGTTTTCAGTTTTCAGTTTTCAGTTTTAAGTTTTAAGTTTTAAGTATTAAGTATTCAGTTTTCAGTTTTCGGTTTCCAGTTTTTAGTTTTCAGTTTTCAGTTTTCAGTTTTCAGTTTTCAGTTTTCAGTTTTCAGTTTTCAGTTTTCAGTTTTCAGTTTTCAGTTTTCAGTTTTCAGTTTTCAGTTTTCAGTTTTCAGTTTTCAGCTTTCGGTTTACAATTTTCAGTTTTCTATTTTTAGTTTTCAGTTTCCAATTTCCAGTTTTCAGTTTTCAGTTTTCTGTTGTCGGATTTCAGTTTTCTATTTTCAGTTTCCGTTTTTCAGTTTTCAGTTGTTAGTTTTTAGCTTTCAGTTTTTAGGTTTCAGGTTTCGGTTTTCAGTTTTCAATTTTCAGCTTTCAGTTTTTAGTTTTCAATTTTCAGATTTCAGTTTTCCTGTTTCCTGTTTCTTGTTCCCTATTTCCTGTTTCTATTTTTATTTCTATTTCTGTTTCTGTTTCTGTTTCTGTTTCTGTTTCTGTTTCTGTTTCTGTTTCTGTTTCTGTTTCTGTTTCTGTTTCTGTTTCTGTTTCTGTTTCTGTTTCTGTTTCTGTTTCTGTTTCTGTTTCTGTTTCTGTTTCTGTTTCTGTTTCTGTTTCTGTTTCTGTTTCTGTTTCTGTTTCTGTTTCTGTTTCTGTTTCTGTTTCTGTTTCTGTTTCTGTTTCTGTTTCTGTTTCTGTTTCTGTTTCTGTTTCTGTTTCTGTTTCTGTTTCTGCTTCTGCTTCTGCTTCTGCTTCTGCTTCTATTTCTGTTTCTGTTTCTGTTTCTATTTCTGTTTCCGTTTCCGTTTCCGTTTCTGTTTCTGTTTCTGTTTCTGTTTCTGTTTCTGTTTCTGTTTCTGTTTCTGTTTCTGTTTCTGTTTCTGTTTCTGTTTCTGTTTCTGTTTCTATTTCTGTTTCCGTTTCTGTTTCTGTTTCTATTTCTGTTTTTGATTCTGATTCTCATTCTATTTTTGTTTCTTTTTCTGTTTCCGTTTCTGTTTTTGTTTCTGTTTATAGTTTTGTTTCTGTTTCTGCTGTTCCTGCTTATGTCGGGAATAATAGGTACCTACTGGTTTGCCAAGTGTCTGAATTTATGTGGACTGCTATAATAAAGCGAAGGAAAATTGATTTCGCTTGGTGCTATCATAGTTTTTAAGAAATTTGATAAAATCTACATTTTCATGTGCTTAATTAAACAAGAGAAAATTCTCTATTATAAATAGGCATTTCATAACAATTTGAAAATCATCTGTAAATCTCTGAGGTCTTGCAAACTTAAACCCCCACAAAATATTCAATACCAAAGCATCTCTGAACAAAAATCCTCAACTCCTGCCTAGGAACTGCTCATTGAGTGTCCTGAGCAAGAGAAGCCTCCCGTTTGCATCCGTTTCAGACATCGCCATTGAATATTCAGAAAGGACTTATTGGCCGCATGCTGATTTACGACACTTATCCCTTCGACGTGTTATTTGTCCTAGCCGAAATGCATTGGAAATGCGAATCAATTTGAATTGAAAGAGATTTATTAATCAATTGTGTCTTCTAGCTTGGTTGGTATCTATTGGTTAACCGATTCCATTTGAGAAAGGCTCCCATCCCGGTATGGGCTTTCAAAATTCAAATGATTTATTGGAGTGTTTGTCGTCGGTATCGTTCGATTTATCGATAGAAACAATTGCGACTCTCCGTATGGTGAATGAGTAATTAATGATTGTTTGTTCTTATGCAACAATTGCAAGTTGTTATGGGCTCAGAGGACATCTTTTAGTCTTCCTGTTCCTGTGTCGGAGACCCTCATTAGCGTGTCCAGGTCATTAAAGCAATTAAAATTGGATAGCAAACACATTGCTCACCGTTAATGGCAGAGGCGAGGTAGCCGGAAAACTTTTGGCAATATCGCTGTACTGAAACTAACCCAGTCACCCTCTATACTAAAAGCAGTTTATTGCCTTCCCAAAGTGACCAGCAAACGGCTCCATATCTCGCTGGCAAGCCTCTTTGTCCAAGATCCATAAATAATACAGTTTCTGAGACAAATAAATAGACCCAGCATTGGCAACAGATTATCGATTCTTCATATAATTACGGATGAAGGCGTTCTGCTGGAAAAACCGAATAACAAGCAGTGGAATTACTTCCCGAGAGTAAAAACTATAAATTATGAGGATTAATCGAAGGATAAGAGCGTATCTTTCGTATACATAATGTTTCTTCAATAATTCATAATAAATGATTTCAACTTCGAATGGGTCATTAAGATGTGCTATTCGGGCTGTGCTGATGCCCACATCGCAAGGAGGGGATGATTCTCTCATGGACGTTGTCGTCAACAGCGTATAGAGTAGTCGAACTTAATGGCTTGGCCATTATGAATATGGATGAGTGCTGTGTCGATGATATGATGAAAATGCAATTATTCAGTGTCCTGATCAATGGCAAAAAGGAGCACACAAAAAAAATGTACTCGTCTCCAATAGCACTTGATTCGTGTGGGGTGATTTGCGGATAATATTGCGACAGAGTGGCTTTTAGGGGGTGAAAGGATAATTACAGACAGATGAAAGATGAAACATGAATTATGTCCTTGAATATTAGACTTCGGCAGATTATTTGAGGGTGAAAGGTCTTTCTGCATGTGCGTGATACTGTTTGGGAGCTGTTTATCTGCAAAACAAAAACAGTCATTTCTGACCTAAACATGTGGACTTCAAAGGTTAATGCTTCTAAAGGTGAATATTTCTTATAAGTTTCCCTCTAGAGGGGACTTGTGAGCTTAAGCATTCGAATGTGAGGAGCTACGATCTAGCTAAAGTCTCATATTGGGGTCAATTTAAAGTGTACATACATAGATGATAGATTATAATACACCTTATGCATAAAACATTCGAGAGAGGGGCCAATGTCAGACAAGGCGTAAGAAGCGACACCGCGCTATACTCTACACTGTGTATTTTTCTTAGAGGACATAAGAACGTATTTTACTTCTCTATTTGAATGTAAATGTGCATATGCACATATAATATGCACATTGCGGCTTTAAAAAGCGCAGCCACTGTTTCATTGATCTGAGGTTTTTATGGAATGCCTATCCGCTAATGCTACGTGATAAGTACCTTCTGGTTATTGGTCATTGGACTGGTCATTGGCCCACCAAGCTTAAGCTCTCTATAGCTAAATTTTTAAAAACCTAAAGCCCTCTCTCATACCGACTTTCAAAATTCACAATTCTAAGTGGCTTCGACATTCTGGTCAGACAACACCCGAAGGAAGGTATGTTGAAATGTTTGCTACGTTAGATGTTTACGTTTGCTACGTACCAGACATTACCATCACTCCGCTAACACCCATGGACTCCCATCCCTATAAGTACACCGTAAATATACTATCTCCTCTAGGTTCGTCAGACCACTGCGTCATATCAGCCGTCAAGCAAGTAAGGAAATAACTCCTAAAAGAACAGTTTGGCGGTACGAGAAAGCAAACAGGGACGGTCTTAATAGCATCTTCGGTCGTTTGAACTGGTCTTTGTCCTTTCTCGACAACAACGTATATGCTGATGTTGAAATGATAACTAACACCTTTCTCCTTGATATGGAATGTTTAAACCTTTACAGTATTAAGAGTATATAAAACCAAAGGAGAACTCGTGGTATGACTAGAGCTGTGAAGAGGCGATTAGGTAGAAGGAGCTATGTTTTCGGTCCTACAAGGCCAACCTATCTCAGCAGTAAACCGAAAGAAGTTTAAGCAAGCCATAAATGATTGTAATGCTCATATTCACCGTGTCAAATTCCAATTCGACCAAAAGCTGAGGCAGATAATACTACATTGTCCCAAGGGTAGTAAAAACTTTTGTTCTTTCGTCAAAAATGTTAAAAATTTTGCCTCATTTTCCATCCCAACACCTGCTTACGGTAACATTCCAGCTGTCACCTCTCTAGACAAAGTGAATCTAGTTGTAGCGCATTCTGCTGTTAGTTTTGCTGCATGCTCCCTAAATCTGTGATTTCCCCGCTCCCCGCTGAATATACCATGAGATAAATTCACTCTCGCAGTCGTGTAATCATTCGAAGTAGTCTTCGAGATTTCAACATTCACAAATCCGCTGGTCCAGATGGATGTCCTTCCTCGCTGACAAAACCATTCAGTAAGCTTTTTCATTGTTATCACTCTTTGGGTCTCTTTCCGAGTAGATGGAAAACAGCCCCAGCCCATCCCTGAAAAAGGCGATTCTTCTTCTCCCTCTAGCTATTGTCCAATTATCAAAAGCATTTGACAGGGTTTGGCACCAAGCTCTCTTGTCGAAAATACATGCATTTGGAATCGACGAATCTCTTATTAAATGGATAAGTGATTACTTTTCATTCAACTCAAGTTGTTTTGGATGGTTTCAAGTCTGCAATTCATAAGAGAAACGATGGTGTTCCCCAGGGCTCCGTTTTGTCTCCGACTCTCTTCCTTGTTTTTAAAAATGATTTTCTGTCTGCTACTACTGATTTCAACCTCTCCTTTACTGATGACAGTAATCTCAGTTTTTCATATTCGTTCACGGTTACTCGTCCCTGCACTTCGGACCTGGAACTGGAACGGAAACGTATGTTAAACTCATTAAACTCCGACCTTAACAGCATTGTATCATGGGGATCTCTTAACAGAGTGGAGTTAAATGCTTCCAAAACTCAATGCTGCCCCCCTGTCATTAAGGCAAAACCAAAACACCCAGCTATTATCCATGAATGACACTAACATCGAAGCAACCGCTACGCTTTGCATTCTCGGTATGTGCGTCAATAAAACCGTACTTAGAATGACCACATATTCGATGTCGCCAAGAACGCTGCGACAAACGCTGTTTCCTCAAAAGATGTAAGAAATCCATTCTGATTTGGCTATTTTATATAAAGCCTTCAATCGCCCTAAACTGGAATACAATTCCAATGTCTGGAATGGTGTTCCAAAAAAGGACTAGATAGCACCAGCTAGATAGGATCCAGAAACGCGCGTTAAAACTTATTGGTGACCAAAATGTTGTGAAGTCAATTGACTCACTCGAGAATCGTAATGTCTCTTGCCTGTTTCTGTTTTATCGTTTTTTTGAATTCCGCCCCTTAAGACATTCAACCGTACTACTCGCCAATGGTTGAATGCACATCAGTTCACCCTTAACTCCACTTTCGGGCGAACTGTAAAGTTTAGAGGTACTTTCATAAGCCGAACAACGCGAATGTAAATGTCCTACCACGATGAAACTTTCCCGTGCAGGTGCAATACAACCCCAAATTGTTCAAAACAAGAGTGCAACTCTCCTCCTTTTCCTATTCCCCTTATCCTTTCTGCTCGTGAGATGTTTAAAAGAAACACGTGAGTAAGTGCAAGAGTTCGTTTGTGACAAACTTCTATATCCCGACCCTATATACCGTGTAACACCAAATCTAAAAATTTTTTGTCCCGAAAATTTTTTGTCGCACGCCCCCAAAAGTGGTTCTGGGCTAAAAATATAAATCAATTAATTGTTATTTCATTAAATTCATGACAAAATGCGTTAAAACCGAAAATTATTAAGGAAAAAAAACCGTTTTTTTCATTAAAAAAAACGTCTCCTTAAAGTTTGTGGAGACGTCTTAAAGATGTAACAGGTTAAAATTGGGCATGGTCGACATTGTGCGCGGTCCAATTTTTACCTTGTCAAAGGCCTTGGGCCAAGATTGCTCAATACCAAAATTTAAGTTCCTATCACTTGTCTTACTTGACCAAAAGGCATTTTAAAAGAAAATGTGAAAAAGAGGTTGTCAGCCAGTAGTGGGCGTGGCCGTTGACGAATTAAGCCAAATTTCACACATTGTCTGTGCAACAGAAGATCCAAGCCCTGCTTGATTTTGAAGACTTAAAACCTTCACACATACAGACGCACAGACGCACGGACGGACATGGCTTAATCGATTCACTTGTCGGTCTCGATCATATCTCTTAAAGGTCTTAAGGGTCTACGATGATTATTTCACAGTGTTACAAACTATGCATTAAAATTAATATACCCTCGGTCGGGTATAAAAAGTCTTTGTCCCAGTTTGGAAAAATCGTATATCCGAGGCTGCGCGATACCAGCGAAATTGTTGGCTGTGGTCGGCGAGTTTGAAGAAAACGAGTTTTTCCTTAAGTTTCGTTGTCGCTTTATTAACAAGAGTGGTGTTTCTTTTAGGACGGCATGGATCGGCCTTTTGCAAAGTGCTTAGTCTTTTCTTAAGAACCGGATTCGTTTCGCATAAGCTCTTCCTTGTCCGTCTGATGGCATTCGCATTGTCGTTTCAGAGTTTCCTCGCTATCGGGGTTCAAAAAAAAAAGCGAGAAGTTCGTTATATTTCGATTTAAAGCATTAAGTTTTTCCTAAGTCCTGAATCCCTAGATTCTAGATGTTGGGGATGGAGGAACCCTTGTTTTTTTATAAAGGATATAAGAGTGCAAATCCATCCTCTGTCTCCGAAGAGGATGGATTTGCAAGTAAACCTGGATTGTCAGCTGGGGTAATACTACCATGTGTTTTCCTCATTGAATCGTTTGTATGGGCTACGCGCTCGACATTGGGAGGGTGGTTTTTATTCGGCCTCTTATTCTTAATATGCCCAACGTAAGGAATACCTTACGTTGGGGATATTCTTGCCCCTACCCAAATGGGAATAAAGTATTACGATTTTAAGAAAACATATTGAGTTCTCACCTTAAGGCGAGAAAAGACTGGACACACCCATTGCTTACGTTACGTTGCTTGCATTTAACCTTAACTTGAATATGTTTGCTATAGGAGTTATGGATAATTTATGAAGCACTTTCGCTAGTTCGCAGACTCAGTAATCCGCTGGGTAAGTTCCTTGCAATTGAAGAAAATCGCTAAGGATTTTACCGAAAATATGCTATTGTCTGTTTAGCTCGCTTAACAACTGGTGTAGGTACCCGCGCACTTGTATGTAGCTCGTTGGCGCACTGCTTTAGTATGTTGAATGAGTATTAATAACTTTTAACAAATATTTTAAAAACGCCATTAACCATATTATCCAAATGTGTTTACAAATGCAAATTCGACTATACGACCGTAAAAAACCTTTTATGCTCATCAACTGCAAGGCCTTCACCCATCAGGTGTATATAGTTGATGGTGGCGTGCTTTCCTCAAATAACTGAGGTTAACATTTCGTTTCTATGTCATTACATTAATTACTTTATTAATTTGAGAAAGTGTTATACACACATTTTTTCATATTTAATCAAACATTAGCGGAGAGTATGGTTATTTGCATGTATGTCGCGGTGTGTGTGTACGTTTGCTACAGCGTAAAGTGGAACAGAAAATTGCGCATTTCCATTTTAATCGCTAATTATCACGTAATATCCCTAAAATGGGCTCTAGTTAGCCAAAGTCGCCTCATAGTCATGTACCTCCATGCCGACCCTTGACGTTAATTAACCCAGGAGATGCCTTACTCGGTCAAGAGGTGGGGCTCACACTCCCCCGTGGCTCCGCTTTAAATTCAATTAACCAGAAAATCACTTTCAATTTGTAAAAATCTACTTTCACACTAGATAATCCACCCCGCATATGTCCAAAGGATTAACCTTGATGTTTTACAAAACACCAAACATCGACGGCTCTGGTGATGGTGGCAGTCGAAGCAACACATTTGAAACGAAGACCAGAGCGAGCACGGAAAAACGCAAATCCGTCCAGCAAACAGACAAATTAAGCTTCCCCCTAGTGTGCAGGGCGAAGCATCGAGCCGAGCCGCCTCTGCTAAATGGCCACTGGAACATTATACGCTGGCTGGTGGTGGTGATGCGTACATGTGTAAAAGGGGTGCGTTTTTTGCACTTCTGCATTGTGTACTGTACAACACGGCATCAAGTGAGAACGCGAATTATCCTTTCGCCTATCGCCGCTTACGTGTCAAAGGACCACCGACAATTGTCGGTTTTTCGTACCTCTCTGCATATGTTTCGGTTGCATGATATCGATTTGCCAAATAACACACCAACAAATGCAAAAAAAAAAAATCTTAAAATCTAATAATGAAATATTGAAGTGAGTTTCGGAGAAAATCCTCGAGAAATATGTCCTTTGACAGGATAATAATATTATTTTCTCTGTGGCACTATAATAAATGATTGAGATGGGGATTTCGCCTTTGTTTGTGGGTGTGTGTCCATGGCTTGTGCAAAGAAATATTGGCGTTAATGTTCATTACCGGGCGGGCGGTGGCGGATCAACAAGAAAAATCACTTTCCCCGGAATGATGTGCGCTCGCTCGCTGGTCTGGGGGACAGGATAAGTAGGTAATCGGCACGGAGAAGCACTTTGATCTGCTTGTATATGTGGCGTTTAAGAGGGAATCCGATAAATAATGATGCTCATTCCAATTGTATTGGCTCTAATGGCATCACCTAACCGACGACCGACGACTACAAGGCGGCGACGATGTGCGGTGATGACACACAGACGACACGTCAACACACATCGTGAAGACAGGCTATAATCTCTTCTATTTGGGGGCTTTTTTCTTTATTAAATGTTTGCCTTGTGGATTCCAGTAATCGTATTCCATGCCCCCACCCTCAAACGCACACACACACACGAACATTCAGATCCAGAAAATCAATGAGACAACACTGTTTATGAAAGTCGAATATATCCTTTGTTCACTGAATCACATATCGTACCCGCTATATTGCTATACCTCAACTCAAAGTCCTTGGCGCAAAACAATGTAAATGCCGTAAACTTGTCGAAAACTAAACAACCCTCCTGCCACTGCACCATGACATGTGTATGGTTCGTATGTGGAATTGCCAAAACAATAATTATTCCTGTTCGGTTTATTGTTTGCATTTGTTTTCGCAGCCACCCACGCTGCCTCACGGATCTGCGTGGAGTGGACCTGCTATAAGTCTTGTTCGCCTCTAAGCACAAACAGGATATATATTAATTGTGATAAGATCCTTTTCAATAACTGTGTATATGCACTTCAGATTCAGATTTTCCGCCGAATGGATGATGCTCATTCCAGAGGACGAGAAATGCAAACCTTTCATCGCCTGGTGCCGGTGTGAGATTCTTGAAATTCGGCGAAATATTTGCGTAAGGACTCTTTCAGCTTTCACAAGCAATATTGAAGGCTGAAGTAAATTTCAAGGATTCTATCTCTTCGTGTGGAGATGATTTTAAGAAGTTGGCCAGGTTTGAGGTGATAAATATTGATTTGTTTTGTTTTTGTGTGAAACAAACAATTGGCATCGAATTAAGTTTTTTTTTAGCTCTGTGATGTATTAGAATCCTTAAAAGGCAAAAATAAAATATAATATGGTGATTTCCCATTCTTAATGTGATCCTAGTACCAATCTGGATACATACATACATGCGAACAAAAAACAACGTTTTTTAACAAAAGTTTCTCAAAGACATTCGATATCATCGGCAGTAGCAACATGGGCCTATAGGATTTTTTGTCATGGTTTTGTCATGGTAATTGAACTGAAAAATTAATTTGATTATCCCGATTTCTTTAATTATATTTTTGAATTCGACTTTATTATACTTTTTGAAAAACATGTAATTGGGTAAGGAAAAAAAAATATTTAACGATATATTAACAAAATATGAAGTATAAAATTTGTGCCTGCAGTTAAAACAAATACATACGGCGGAGGTAGCGGAGGTGAACTTTTTGCTTTTCGAAAAAAATTTAAAGGCTATTGAGATTGAATTAATGAATATCGGAGAAGCATATGCGTTAAGCCTAAAGAAGAACAACAATATTTTATACATTATACCATCATACTTAAACTGCAGCCATTGGGATCGCGACTTCAACAAACTCAGCGATTTACTTATTGATATAAATTCGTCTAACTTAATGATCATCGGAGATTTAAACGGAAGAATAGGCCTCACTCAAAACAACTTTTCTAGCGGATGCAGTCAAACAACTATCCTCAAATGCCGTAAGTCCAAGGATGAAATGTGTGACAGGAGAGGTGAAAAATTCTTGAACTGGCAGATGCGTTCGATTGCCAAATACTAAACGGAAGTTGTGTAGCCGATCCCAACAGAGAGTTAACTTTTATACGTGGTATAGCATGCTCCATCATTGACTATTGCCTGATTACTGGAAACTGGCACTCACAGATTCGCAACTTTCAAGTAGGACTTAAAACGTTCTCGACCACATGCCACTGGAAGTTAATTTTGAGATCTCATAAACGAGAAACGAGAACTTTCTAAGTCTTTTGCACCTCTGTTGAAAGGAAAAAAACCTTGATCTGTACCAGCGTAATTTGAACAAGGAATTGGAGAATTTAAACAGAGCAAATTTACCTTTGAATATACAAGTCCTGACAGAAGTCGTTAAAAAAGCAGCTCCAGCTAAGTTGAATACAAGTGTTAATAATGAAAAAAAAAATACAAGAATGGTTTGATACCGAATGCTCCAAAGCCAGACAGATTTCATTTGCCTTTTTAAAACTGTTAAGACACCACAACATTGACAGCTTAAAAAATGTTTATGCCGAAGCAAACAAAAAATTCCAAAATCTTTGCCGCTCAAAAAAATTAGCCTTTGAACAGAGAAAAATAGGTGAAATAAGCTGTGCTAGGCGGTTAAGAAGCTAAATGGAAAGAAACTGGTGATCTCCCCGAATTCGCGTGCCGAACAGTTGAAAGACCACTTTCAGAGCTTACTTAATGCCGAACAAACATCCTTAGCTCATCTATATGCAGCTCCCATGTTCATCGATGACCTGTAAGATGTTCGGTTTTCCTTGGAAAAGGTCCAGAAAATTATTCGAGTTAAAAAAGCAACAAAGCTCCAGGTCAAGACCGCATTCCATTTGAATTTTATATTATATTAAATTGCACAGTGGAACTCGCGAAAGCTTTAACAGATGAATTCAACCGAATTTATGAAACAGGAGAAATACCTGTTAGCTTCAAGAAGGCTATTATCTTTCCTTTGCATAAAAAAGGCGAATACGATGATCCACTGAACTACAGAGGAATATCTTTTCTTAATACAATATCGAAACTTTTTGGCGAATTACTCTACAACAGGCTTATGCAATGGGTAAAAGAAAACAAGATATTGTCGGAGTTTCAAGCTGGGTTTAGGGAAGATTACTCGACCGTTGATAAAATATTTACACTTGTAAACATATCCGAGATGTACATCAAGAAGAAAGAGAAACTATACACTCTGTTTGTGGACTTTCGTGCAGCTTTTGATTCGATCCCATGTGAAGCCGTATTTTATAAGCTGTATGGAATGGGAGTATCAACCAAGATAGTCAGGATTTTAAGAGCGTTATACGAAAATAACTTAGCGATGGTATGGGATGGATCCTGTATCTCGGAAGAATTCTCCACAACGATGGGAGTAAAACAAGGATGCATTTTGAGTGCGCTACTTTTTATATTGTTCATCAACGACATAACAGAGTGTTAAGGTGGAGGCATCAAAGTTGGCTACATGTCGATACCGGCTTTAAGGTTTGCAGATGACATTGCTGTTCTTGTTGAAACTGCAAACGGAATGCAGCTTGTGATTAATAGACTTGCTGACTACTGCCGTATGTGGAACATATATGTCAACCTGCCAAAAAGAAAAATGATGATATTTCGAAATGGCACAGGGAGATGGTCAGGGAGATACTCGAGAAGTGAACAGTAGACTTAGGTCTGTATACCCATCGCGATTGGAACACAAATTTCACGTGTAGAAGCTGCAGTGCCAACCGGCAATAACAACAACTACAACAAGCAACTTCGAGTCGACAACAACAAAAGCAGCCACGCAAACTCAAACTCATTCAATGGAACTGCAACGGCATTACAGAAAAAAACCACGAATTAACAGACTGCATGGACTGCAATAATATCCTTATAGCTGCCATCCTAGAAACCAAGCTGACCTTTAAGTTAAATAGGTCAACCAGACTCAGGTCTAACATGATTGGCAACTACTTAATTTTTCTAAAAGACATAACCAAAGACTCATGCGGAGGACTGGCATTTTTTTATTCATCACACTATCAAATACAGCCCAATACATCTACCATCGCCGAGAACGACTGACACATTCCTGGAACAACACGGCATCTCCATCACTCCTAACCCAGATATTGAATTCGCCAACATACCGACCACAACCACCAGCAGCTGCGCTCCCCCTATTGTCTGTCGATTAGGGGGAGCGCAGCTAACCAGCCTCACCTGGAGAACCGATACTACCCTGGGCTCTGCCAATCACCATCACCATCGAAAATACTGATAAGTCCCAAGTCCCTGAAAAAAAGAACTTTCATCAATTCCAACAAGGCGGACTGGGTTAATTTCACCAGCTACACGAACAGCTGTTTCAGAAACATGCCACCAAAAATAAACGCCTTCACCCGCAAAAAAGCATTCCGCAAAACCATCGCACAAGTATACTAGCACGTTTCATACTCGCAGGAAGGATTACCAAGGTCCGACCAAACTTCCCAGCCACAGCCGCCAGACTAGCTGACGAATGCGACTCCATCAGGCTAACTAACCCAGCTGATGATTGAATTCAACTCCTCAAAATAGAGATTCGCGGACTTGTCGACGAACACTGCAAGTGAAGAAATGGTTTGAACACCTTGGCAACTGTAATCTTGGCTCGAGTGTCAAAAAGCTGTGGTCCACCGTCAAAAGTCTTGGCAACCCGACCAAACAAACTGACAGCATATCAATTTCGTTCAACGGAAGTGCCGTGAGAGACCCCGAGAAATGCGCCAAACTATTTAACAAACAGTTCATTGAACACTCGAACAGTCAGGAAATACCACCACCTCTCAACCCCCGATGCCTCTCACAGTTTCACTTCGGAGCAAGTTGCGGCTGCCATAGCGAAGACTAAACCCTCCAAAGCCCTCGGCCCAGACGGGATCTCAATGCTCATGTTCAAAACTCGGCGAGCCAGGACTAGGTTACATGGTCTTTGTTATAACCATCTCCCTAAATTCGCTACAGATCCCAGGAATTCGAAAGGTTGCCCGAATAACGCCACCAAACAAACCAGGAAACCCAACTGCTCAAGGAAAATCCTACCGACCAATCTCTCTTCTCTCCCCGGTCACAAAAGTACTTGAATTCTTACTTCTTCCTGACCTCGCCGAGTATCTTACGTTAGCTTATCATCAACATGGCTTCCACAAAATGCACAACACCACCACAGCTCTTAACGAGATTGCATCGCAGATCACAAATGTACTGAAACATAGTCAACCTTGCCACAGGACTGTCGCTGTCGTCCTGGACCTATCCGAAGCGTTTGATACTGTAGATCACGCCATACACAAGACATCCTGAAGTCCTCTTTTACCAACACACACAAGCGGTGGATAGACAACTACCTAAGCGGCCGCCAATCGTATGTCGAGTTTCGAAAGGTCAAATTTCAGCACAAACGGGTCAAACAGGGAGCTCCCCAAAGGGGCTTTCTATCGCCTATCCTCTTCAACTACTCCATCTCCAAACTGCCCCTCCCGCCACACGGAATAAATATTGTGTCATATGCTGACGACTGCAATATTCTCACCACTGGCCCCAACGTATTAAAACTATGCACAGAACTAACCCGTTAGCTCCCGGTCCTGGAGAGTTTTTTCAATGACCGCACTCCCTATTGCCTGGCAAAAAATCATCAGCAACCCCTTTTAAAACCTCTTGTCCATGTTGTAAAAAGGGTTGCTGATGATTTTTTGAAGTGAAGTCAGTTCTAGATCTCAACATATCAGGACGTCGTATCCCAACTACGAATCAACCAGAACTTCTGGGCGTTACCTTTAACAGCACGCTGATATCGGCACACATGCAGCAAACATCAGGAACCGCCTCAGAACTCGAAACAACATAGCTGGCAAAAGCTGGCAGCTATTGGGGGATGAAGAAAGAAACGCTTCCCGCCACCTACAAGGCTATTGGACGCTCCATGCATGTCGATTAAGCGACACAAACTGGCGGCATCTTCAGACCTTCCAAAATTCGACAATTACCGGATATCATCTGATGTCCTACCAAGATCACCTTCACACCAGGACGAATCTGCTGCCAGTAAGGGTCCACAACACCATGCTCTCAAAACAGTTTCTTTAAGCAAGCCACCTCCTAGACCACCCCCACAACTCAATCCCTATATGGTACCACAACCACCTCGTGCCATACGCTAGGGACTCCCAACGTACAAACATGAAACCAGTACATACACGGAGCGACCTAATTTCAACATGCAAACTAACAAGCTATCCCTTATAGAGTATTCACCAGTCGTTTGTGTCCAATACGTGTCCAAAAAGAGAATGATTTCACCCAAACATAGTCCTTGGTGATCGCCCACCACGCAAGACAAGGACTACTCTGGCCCACTTGCACTCTGGTTGGTGCCGCTGCGCTCCCTTAATAACTACATGAGCTGCCTCGACCCATATGTCCTGCCTTCGGAGAACTTCGGAGAAGATCTAAATAATACCAGACAAGAAGGAATGGAGTTGCTTAGCATGACACGACAATTTTTTATTCAATCTTTTGCCTATAAATTTTATATTTATTCCTTCAACCCAGGATATATTTTCTGATGGCTTCCCTACAAGCTCCCCAGCTGCCCCATCTTCAAGGAAAACGATCCTTTATGTCTTGCCAGAATGATCATGATACGTCTGGTATCTCTGCTATAAATTTTTTTCACATAAGATTCTCTTCAAAATACAGGTTTCGACACTTATTATTGTGTGGCTTTAAGCCCTGCATGTCACTTTTGGATCGAGTTTTCAAATAAAGACAAATCCTAGAAAAGACCAAAGAATTTCAGGTGGGAACAAACCATATTCCTCGACTTGAAAGCCTTGTGCAACAGAATTCTATATAAGACTGGATTTTTTAATTATTCTCGGATCCAATTGATCCCTCTGTGTCGAGTAACGCTAGAAAATACGTAATCAAATGTGGAGTTTCCGAGCAGGTTCACCCATCTGTGCATTGGTATAGGTGTCGTAGGTTCCTAGCACAGTTGAAAATTAGGGAACGCGGTAGGTTCTGGATTGTTGTTACTAATTTACTAATTTCTAATGTATAGAATGTGACTTTCAACTTTTTTTGTATACTTTTTTTATCAAAGTAATCAAAAGATTCGCTCTATAATGCTCATCTACCATGCCTCGTCGAAGCTTACTCCTGTCACCCATATTAACCGACCCCACACACACACCACATTATTTTAGCTGCAGAAAGTTTCATTTCTCATTTATCCTTCGGCACACTTTTAATATCCCTCGATCATAAATCAATGGCGTGGCGCAAATCTTTATTTAAATACGAAATAATACCGCATACGCATTTTCGACACAAGAACCTTTTCTGCTCAGTTACACTCCCCCTGGGCTTAAGAAACCATATTGATACTCAATTTGACACACATGCTTGTTATTCTGTTTTGAGAAAAAGTCAGGGAAACACGAAAAAAACCACCATGAAAACAGCATCAATAAAAATTCAAAAAAAAACACAACACATTCTATCCACAACCAGGCCATATCAGAATACACATATCCTATATTCCCAAAGGATAATTTGCATACCTATTGCTTCCGTTTTTGCCGGTTGTCGGTTATCGGAATCTTGAAAATCTCCTTTTGAAGTCATTTGTTATGGCATGGCATGGGTTTCTTCCGATTTGACGCCTTCAGGCAATAGAGCCCAGCAAACTACACATACGGACGACGCATCCCAGCTACCGTCATTGTACCGCCACCGCCCGCCGCCACCCATATTTACCATATATACACACATCACTTAATCCTTAAACAAACTTCACTTCCAAGAGTGTGTAAAAAAGGATTTGCTTGATTTGCTGTAAGGGATTCAAAATAGCACAACCGCACCATCACCCCCTTTGGTGGCTGCTTTCACTGTCTTGATAAAGAATGTTGTACGATGTCAAGGTTGTTTTCTCTCTCTGTCTGTTGCTCCGGTTGTGTCCCTTCTGCCTGTGAAAAGGAGTTTAGTTGTCTTTTTATCCGAAAAGTGTCTGTCCATGGGGAGACCATACACTGCGAGCGGGTGGTATTTAGATGTGTGGGAAAAATGAAATTTTCCTTCTGCATACTTCGGCGGCCTCTCTCATCTTTCCGGGTATTTATATTCTTATTTTACTCAGTTTTCTTCTTTTTCTTTTCAAAATACTTTTATGTTCAACCCTTTTTTTGACCGTTGGATTGTGCATCAGGATTGTGTATGGCATTTCATGGTTTGTCTTCTAACAAAAATGCGTTGTACTCTTTCATCGGTGATGTTTTTCTTTGTTTTATTGTGCGCATTTAGATTGACTTATTGTTGTCGATTTTGAAAGGAAGTGCAAATTTGAACCAGATTGAAAATTTCCATTGAAAAGGGATGCTTTACAGGTTTTCTAACTATAGAAGGAATTGTAAGCCCAGCCGAAGATGCCATTTGCGAATTAACCGAATCTACAAACAAAACATACCGCCTGGAGAGAGGCTTCTGGTGTTAAGCGCCAATACCGATGTCCTCGCTCATCAGGAGATCAGTGGCATCAGTTGAACTGCATTATTCGGGGGCACGAAAATGTAATAACAATGCTGAAATGTGTTTAATCGAGTTTATAAAAATAATTTTACAGTCGAGTTTATAATATTTTTCTCTTGCACAGATTTTTATTCTTATTTTTTTCGAAATAAAATTGCGCAGACAAATATAATAGATATTTGGAAATTTGTTTGAATTTCTAGCCTCTGTTTGTAGTTCTATCATGAATATGATCTAAGCACACTTCTGTGAACTGTGGAAAAAATAGTAATTTTCTAGCAAATAAAGAAAAAAGGAAGAGTCCTTCATATACTCCATATCATACGAATCTAAGCACCTGGCCATTACCATCCTTTTTCTGGTATCTTTGCATTTTGCGTATATTCTCTCTCTCATTCCGTTTCATATTAATTTTCATTACAGATGTAAAACCCCAAATAATTTATTTGTTTAACCTCCTAAAAAACGTAAACGTTTCTGCTCAAATTAAAACATCTTCTAAATTTCCTGTCAGAAGCAAAAAACTGTGTATACATACATATATACGTATGCCTCTGTCCACTTTTATCTTTCAAATATGACTTAAGCCAAGTTCATGTGTTGGAAAAAGCATAAAACGGAAAGAATAGCTCTTCGGGCGCTATTTTGCATGGTCATATAATGTAGGCAAGTTTTTACTCTTAAACTATTTAAAGAATTCCTTTGATCCCTTTTTCTAGCAAAACAGGACCTTCATTTACCTTTACCTAAGGGGTGTTAATGTTTTGCTGCCATGTGTATAGTTTCGTTTTATTTGGGGTTAGAATATAAAATGTATTTTTTTTTGCTTAATAAATATTTTCTTAATTAAATATTTGTAAAACCTGATTGTGCTGTGCAGCTTTGAAAAAATTTTTTTTTTTATATAAAGTGTTACACTACATTAATTCTTATGCTTTTTAGTATAGGCTAAAAAGAAATGAGGATAACAAATGTAAGCTTTAAAAAAATAAATAAATAGAGTGGCGCAACAGCTCAAGGTGAACCAGGGCCAACTTCTCAACAATGTATGCTGGTGTGTTAATTTCTTTTTACATACAAAAGGGACCTACAATTTTTTGCCGAATCCGAACGGCACTTTGAGAAGTTTTTCAAGACAAATGATACTCTCGGAGGGCTTGTCAGACCCTCGCGGAGGTGGGGACCGTGAAAAAGAACAAGTCTTTTTTTTTTTTTTTTTTTTTTTTTTTTTTTTTTTTTTTTTTTTTTTTTTTTTTTTGTAAGCTTTGCACCTATATAAATATTTTACCAAGGTGGGAATTGAAAACCCTGTGATAATAGTGAGGGCTTTCCACCTTTTAATTCTTTTTTTGCTGGTCTGTTGTTGATAGTTTTTAAAATTTACACTGAAAATTTGTAAAAAAAATATGTTTCTAAGTAAATTGAGTGCATCAACTTGTAGTTTAATTTTTATCAGGTTTCTTAATTCAATAGCTGAAATTCAAGGATGTGCGCTGGTTGCTGAAAAAGGCGAAACATTTTTAAACGCGATGCAAAACTACCTCTGTAACATCATTGACGAAAACGAAGATGTAGACTGCAGAGCACAAGTATTTGGGATGACCTACAGCGAACGTGCATAGAGAAGGCCAAATCAGTCCTAGGTACTTCAAAAGACCACTTTAAACAGGTCAATGAAACATGGTGGTGGTCAGATGAGGTGAAACTAGTGATTAGTGTAAAGAAAGCGGAATTCAAGGCATGGAAGAACTGCTCCTCGAACAACAGACATGGAATGCTTCGCCTGGAATTGGAATATAGACACCTCAAGAGTCTTGCTAAAACGGAGTGGGCCCATGTTCAAGCAAAGAGAATGGAGGGCCTGTATTAGGAATTGTAGGAAGTTTCTTCTTCCACTGCTAATGCACATCAGGCCACACATGATCTTTGACAAAGGACCTTGAATAAAGGGGCTAAAATCTTCAAAATTTCCGCTCAGAGTAGGAGAAACGCCCAGGCGAGCCAAAGTTCTTCAACAATGCTCAGGGATAGCTTCTTGTGGATGACAACAAAATTCTCCACAGGTGGCAGCAGTATTGTGAGAGACTTTCAAAAGAACAGTTTCCCAAGCAAAACTTTCCAGAAGAAACAACTTCTAACTGTTAAGAAGAACCAGACATCACAGTCGACGAGGTTGGGAAGGCGGTTAAGTACACCAAAAAGCGAAAAGCGGTTGGGCCAGATCAGATACCCTCAGAGTTCTGGAAGGAAATAGGAGACAGCGGGTCCAGATGGCTCTAGGCCCTAATCTTGAAACTAATAAGAGGGGATCCAATGCCTAATCAGTATGGAGAGAACGTTATCTTCTTCCTTTGTTTAAAGGAAAAGGTGATACACGAAGCTGTGACAATAACCGTTCTATCAAGCTGACGTCTCACACAATGAAGATCGTCGAGCGGGTACTCGATAGTCGACTGCGGAAATAATAAGGTTATCGGAGGATCAGTGTGTGTTTGTCGCGGGTAATTCAACCATTGAAGCAATCAAAAGTATGCGGATCATAATGGAAAAACAGCGTGACGCCCTTAAAGATCTGCATTTGGTGCTGGTTGTTTTTGAAAAAGCTTTCGACTTCCACGGATTGTCGTGGCGAGACCGATATAATCAAAGGCAGAGAGGGTTGAGGCAACATTCTCTCAGCGTCATAATACCCCGACGTTAGATTTTGCTAGAGGGTTGATGGAGTTAAAAAACGCACCCCTGTGACGAGCGACGGATGGCTACGTGCATGCCAGCAAATACTCAATCGCCAACAAAGTTCACCCCTAACAATCAGATCTGATATGAGTGGCGCTAAGAAAACAAGGAGTTCCGGAAGCCTACGTGCGGATGATCATGGACATGTATGATGAAGCAAAGACAAAAGTAAGATGTCTTTCCGGCGTAACTCATGAGTTCCGAATTGAAGTCGGCGTACACCAGGGAAGCGTCCTAAGTCCTTTGCTTTTAATTGTAGTCCTTGATTATCTGCTTGAAGGAAAACTACCGGACCCGAAAGTACATCAGTTACTCTTCGCTGACGATGGGATCATCATAAGTGAAGATCATACATCCCTGCAGCGAGCATTTAACACATGGGTGGATATTTTAGAGCGGAATGGGTATCGTTTTAGCAAAAAGAAGACAGAGTACCTGTGCTGTCCATTCTCATGAGCCAATTCCAGACATTAAACTGAATGGAAATGTGCTTCCCAAGTGTGAAAAGTTTAAGTACCTGGGTTCTATGATTAAGAGCAAAGCAAACTGTGATGACGACATCAATCACCGCGTAAGCATGGGTCGGATGAAGTGGCGAGAAAACTCTGCCATCTTCTGTGACCGAAAAATGCCCCTCCCCCCAAAGCTGAAAGGAAGGCTCTACACCGCAGTTGTGCGTCCGGCGTCCACATATGCTTCACAATGTTGGACAGCGTATAAGAAATATGAGAGCAAATTAACGGCAGCTGAGATGAAGACGCTTCGCATGACAGCAGGAGTAACAAAGCGATAGAATAAGAAGTACGAAGATCCGAGGAAGCCTCAATGTAAAAGAATCTTTCTCCAGAAAAATGGAGCACGACCGGCTCAGTTGGTTTTTGCCCCGTTCAAAGGAAAGATCCTACGAACCCCGTCAACATCAACATTCCAACGCAATCGTCCAGCGAAGGACAGGAAGGCCTAAAAATTCATGGAGCACACAAGTGCAACGAAAACGGTATTTATTTTGCCTCAGTGACGAAGAAATCCAAAACTGGGTGGCCTGCCAATATATTCTGATTTTGAATCGGCGTAACCCACAAGCGGACCATCGCTACCATTACGATTCATCACTTCAGATAATCTTCAGATCGCGCCTAAATGAAAAAGAAGAAGGAGCAAAAATATTGAATAAACTGCATGTGAAAATTTACCTTTAAAATTGATGCCACTCCCACCGGAGGAGGTTTACCAATAAAATTTTTATTTTTTGTGTCTTACGTTTCTAAGGAGATCCTCAAATTTCAGCTTTTTAAGACGTGTTACAGTTTTGAAGGCTCTGGAGGTAGTTGCACATTTAGACCGATTGTGGGCGTGTCTGTGGGCGGATTTCCAAAATGTTTACACTTGTACTGCTTCGCATGACGTGGAGCTCAGAATTTCAGCTCCTAGCTCAAAATTTAAGGTTTGAAAACGTGTTACATACAGACAGACGGACATGGCTTACTCAATTCAGAATTTGGTCTCGATCGTATGGCCTTAAGGTCTTGGTGGTCTACTATTGTAATTTCACTGTGTTACAAACTATGTGACAAACTTAATATACCTCCTCCTATGGGAGGTATAAACGGGAAAATTCAGAAGTGACGGTCTCAAACGAGCGGCTTTCGTTACGTTAAAGTTGGCCGATTGTAAGGCCTCGTAGCTGCTTTTCCGTCCTGGGTTCCACTTCCTGTTTTTCGAGTAACATTCAAATATATACTAGGTGGCCTGGAACTAAACTCTCTGCTGGTTATACCATTGCCCTTGTAGTTAAAGGCATAACACTTGCGGGAAGCTTTGGTGTTAGAAGCAACGTTTTTATGTTCAGCCCGCGCAGTGTTTGTATATATTGCAGCGGAAACAGGCCTTCTCTTTTATTTTATAACCAGTGAGTAAGTGCTTCAGTGTGTACGCAGAAGCTACAGTCCGTAAAACGGACCGTTGAATACCCCATCCTATCCCACATTGTAAAATGCTGTTGACATGGCTATTTTTTGACATTTTATAAGTAATGCAAATTTCGAAAAGGGGCGTGGTCCAACCGCCCCTAATGAGAAACCACATATATATCCAAGTTACACTTAAATATACGTGAAAATGCAATTTTTTTGCCCAATTTCAATATTTTTGAAAAATCTACCCTTAAAAGGGGGCGTGGATAAAAACTTTATATGAACGAAATCTGGACTGAAGTCCAGATTACCTAACCTGCTGCTTTTTTTGTTTCATGCTTTCCTTAATTAGGCTCAAGGCTAGTAGAAATTAAGTTTTTCAGAAAAATTTTAGGTTTTTCTTCAATTCTGCCTCCAAATATGGGCGCGGCCCAAAGTCTTGTATGAAAAAAATGTAGAACTAAGCGTTTTCTACATAAAATATTAAGCACATTTTTTTTTTAATTTTGAGCAAAAATATTAAGTAAACTACATTTGAAAATTTACTATTAAAATATATGCCACGCCCACCAGAGGAGGTTTACCGATTAAATTTTTCTTTTTTGTGTCTTACATTTATTAGGAGATGCTTAATTTTAAATTTCAGCCTTTTAGAACGTCTTACAGTTTTGAAAATTCTGGAGGTAGTTGCACATTTAGACCGATTGTGGGCGTTTCTTTGGACAGATGTCAAAAATTTTTACACTTGTACTGCTTCGCGTAACGCGGACCTAACGTACTAAGTTTCAGTACCCTAGCTCAAATTTTAAGGCCTAAAAACATGTGACATACAGACGGACGGACGGACGGACGGACATGGCTCATTCTATTCAGAATTCGGTCTCGATCATATGCTCTTAAGGTCTTAGGGGTCTACCATTATTATTTCACCGTGTTACAAACTATGTGACAAGCTTAATATACCTCCTATCCTATGGGATGGGGTATAAAAAAAAATGACATGATCTTACGAATACAAAAGGCCTGAATGCTTTTAGGCTGTTCAACTGCCTCGGAGATCTGGAGACCTGCACAAATGTTGAATTCAAGAGATTCCATCGTTGGAACCAACTAAAGTTTAAGTGTTACTCGCACTCATTCCATATTTTTAATAAATTTATTCCATAATAATTTTTACTTTTATATATGAATCAGGCTGTGGCGGAGGTGATGCTATATCCATTCTAAGGTCATTCTTTTATTGCAATTTTAAATTGTGTGCAATGAGAAAATTTATTGAAATTATAATTTTTCCTTTTCAGAGAAGTTTCGAAAAGTCTCACATTCTCATTAGTCACGCTAAAACTATATTATCCCATAATCACATGTCAAAATTACCAATTAGCTTAATCGTCCTCGCAATCCCATTAAAACTAAACTCTATAAACATCTCTAATAACTAGACAATAGGAAAATCAATTCACCCTATATAATAACTTCTATAGAATAACCAACAAAGTGGGTAGAAAATTATGACATTGTGTGTCCCTATCGATTGACAATATCGATAAGGATCTCCACCCTCGTTCAACCCTTTGTCGGTTGTTGTTTGCTGTGACATTTAATTTACGATACATTTATACTTTATTGCATTGCAGCCAATAAAACACATTTGACTCAAATGTAAGGGAGCCCCTTGTCCCTCTACCTTATACAGGGTAAGGTAGAGGGACATCTACCGTTACAGTAGCTCGGCGGCCGGCGCGGCGGCACACCTTGCGTGTTCGATTGACCATTTGAAGATTGTGTAGTTTCGATAACTATTTAAACCGCCACGCTCTACAGTGGATGTAATGTAGGTACAGTCCCTGTTGGAAGGTCAATTGTATGGATTTTAATTGTGTATAGAAGCCAATCGGCACGGGTCCTTCGATCGGCTATTGTTCCTTCGTATCGTATCGATGGATGTATGAAAATCAACGGCATTCTAGCCACAAAAAGCAAAAAAAAAAAACTTACAACTTTTCGTTCCTAGTAGTTTTATTGATAGCGCCACTGTGAAACGAATTATGGTCGATCGGCACGCTAATTCGATTCTAGACGGTTGGCAAGAACCCACAGGGTTTTTTATTTATTGATTGTTTGACAAAGCTGGTATCTGATTTAACTCGCAGGATAGCTTTAGGGCAGAAAGTTTTTGCCGGCAAAAGTCGTTGTTTCGTATACTAATGACTTGAATTGACTCACTGCCTACATGTATGGTAGGTAAAGTGAAAAGTTCCTTACTTCGATTAGCTAAAAAAGGGACAAAAGGTAGAAAGTATGTTATCGACAGACGAGCGCACGCAAATATGCTTGCTTAATTTCTTTCCCTGAATATGGTTGTTTTTACAGATTTTCTCGAGCAGCTTGGTTGCAAGATTGATTATTTGATTGAACATTAAGTTTTCCAAACAATGAACGAATAAAGATTTCGAAACTATTTAAGTATCTATCGTTTCTCAGTATATTGCTTAACTTGGAAAGGGGCTGGCGTAAGGTTCTTCCTTCTATAAGACTTTGAAAAATAAAAGCACTTAGACAAGGAACTAAGTGCTTTTATTTTTTTCTATGATCTATTTGGCTTAGTTAGAGTTTTCGGGTTTTAAAGAGAGCGGGGCAGGTATACAGAGAGGGTGGAGAGTGGTCTCTTCTTTCTCTTCATCCATGCAGCTTCTGCAGAAGCTGTTATAATAGACACCCAAGCCTTGTTGCGTGCCTACATCACACAAAATCATGTAAGGACACCGATTGTAGCACTCATATATGCAATCTATTAAGAGCGATGAAGCTTTTGGAGCGTTTACGATCTAGCTTTGGCCATATCTGTTTAGTCACTAGACAGGTGCTGCCACCCGTCCATCTGAGATTTGTTATTACTATTGGAACCTGTTTGAGCAAAAGTTTGCATGTGGAAATTGGCATTTTTCAAGCAAGATTGGGAGAAAAGTTCCAAGTTTTGCTAGTTCATCAGGCTTGCAGTTACCTGGAATGTTACTATGCTCTAGAATCCAGCACAGATGAATGCTAAACTGCTCCGACACCTCCTTTAGGGAAGATTGCTTGTATTATGGCTACTTTCGATTTATACAGTCTGATTCAAGGCACTTGATGGCCACCTCGCTGTCGGAAAATAATCGTATATCCTTAACGGACATATAACGTTCTTCTTAAGTCAGGACAAGACTTCTTTCATCGCCATAATTCAGCTTGAAAAACACAACGATGGTGATCCGGACACCTACCACATCATTTGTCTATAATCCATATCGGTGTAGAATTGGATCGATTCACATTCCAGAGGGGAGGCGGTCGTTACTAAACGATCTTGGGAGGATAATTGTGTGGAAGTTTGTATCAAAATGTAGGAGGAAGTCTATCATTCCAAGAGGGGACCTGAATGTGTTCAGAATAGAGGAGTGGCCTATATCACTGCGTCGGTGCACTGGGAAGTAGCCTAGAGGCGAGTGGCCATGACTGCAGCTGTTTGTCTGCTGAAGATGTCAAGGGGAATTAAATGGAATCGGATGTCTAGTGCTGCTACGGTAGTGGTGCGAAGTGCTACGCTTATACATAAGCAAGCTAATCTTCATTTTGCTTGTTTCGAGCATGTATTAAAATGTTAAGTATGTATTAAGATGCTCCCCCGAAATGGTAATGGCAACGTCATCTGCGTTAGCGATCACTCTGCGACCATTGCCTTCCAGGACGTTTGGCAGGAGTATTGTTCACCAATAGGGCTCGACCTTGCGGTGTTTCTTTGCTGACAGATCTCCTGGCAGTGGTCACACCTAGCTTTGAGTTTATAGTCCTGTTCGTTAAAAGTTGGTTGATTAACTCACTAAGGGCCGGTTTTTCAGTGCAAGATCATCCGAGTTTCCAAGTTAAACCGAGATTAAGCCCATAATAAAAAGAAGTTTTTTTTAGTGAACTTAGATACCTATGTGATTAATATCGGCGTAATTCGTCAAATTTGGTGAGATAATCTCGGATCAGCTGTGGAGAATAGTATGAACTTTTATCAATGTTTTTTCTATGTGGAGTGGTAGTTTATTTGCACACTTTTCTAAAAAATTAAATCTGAGAATAACTCGAGGTTTCTATGTAAAGTAAGAGCTGGAAGAGTCAACAATTCCGAGAGTCAACGATTTTGACCACTTTGTTGACGGAGTTAACTATGCACTGAAAAACTGCTCGCTTCGTTAACTCCAGATTCGTTTGTTACGGGATTAACCGATCTTGGTTTAAGCTGAACTTAAATCAGCACTTAAAAACCGGCCCTAAGTGAGCCATCAACCTACATAGCCGACAGTGCAGCCAAGATCGCAGTTGCGTTTTATCCCTTGGAACAAGATCGTATTTGTTATCGACCCTATTACACGGCATTGGCCTGAGTCAACGCTATTAAAAACTTCGGAGGTACCGGAAAGTGGGTGCCAAGTAGCAGCTTCAGCGATTCTTAGGAAAGTCCAGGAGTCATCTGCTTCTTTGAGGCAGCTGGGAATTATTGGATTTTTCTTATCTTAGAGGCTTGGGAGGTTTCTTCTAGTTTACTAAAGATGAGTCATCAAGATAATCGTTTAGCTTTCCTTTTCTGTAGGATTCTTTCCTTTATTCTGTCCTGATCTGAGAGATGTTTTGTAGCCATCCCATCAGTCTGTATCTGCAAATGCGGCCTTTGGTTCTGCTAAAAAGTTTCCTACTTTCATTTTTAAATAGGATCAGTTCAGAGGTTGACCAAAGTGTCTTTTCCTTGCCCTTTGAGAATATAAGAGGGCAGGAGGAAGATAGCGCTTCTTAATTCTTAACCTTTTATTGTGATCCAGCACATTGGTGTCACAAGGAGCACTTAAGAGGGAGGGATCATCGAACGGTGCAATGAATCTTTGTTTAAAAGCCAATTCGTCCACCTGTAGTTTCTGAAGGTTGTTTGGCGAGAAAGTACTAATTTAAACCGAATTAAATTTACATTTCTGGTGGTTTGAAAGAGAATGTTCAGACGAGACTTTCCAATTCACAATCAGTTAAACGATGGAATCCAGAGGCAAGAGTGATATCTAAGACCTCTCGTCATTTGCCGACTTCTTCTGGTATGAAGGTTGATGGTTCGTTACCCGTGTTACAAACAATTAAGGTTTGTTTTCAGAATAAAGCCAAAAAACAACTCATGTCTATCGTTGATGTCGCGATCGGAACTGCCTCATACTGAGTGATGAGCATTTGCATTGCACCCAATAATGAAGCCAGTGTTTCGTTGTTCAGCTTCCTTGATGACAGTCTCCAGGGGTGTTCCCAGAGGGCCTGTCCACCATATCGTGGGCAAGAAAGGCAGCGAGTCACAACCTTTGGCCGTCTCTAATCTTCTCACGGTAATGTCTCAGTCGCTGAAGTTAGAGAAAAGAGATACATTTAGACTACTTTTCACTATAGTATGCTTTTCCTTACCTGTCATACATTGTGCGTATACTAACCAGGAGTCTAGATTCCGGAAACCACGTTCTTTCAATAACTCATGGTTCTTGGATAAAGACCAATGTCGTCTCGATCTTGAGCCAGATGGAAAAGAAGGGAGGCCTCGAGGCCTTCTTGGAGTGCTGGAAATCAATCTGAACTAACTTCATCATTGTTGCTATGGTCACGCAGAGAAACATTTACCACCCGTATTGTTGAGGCCTACGTCAACAGTAAGTTTTTGCTTAAATTTCATCATCATCATCATCATCATTTTCAAATGCCGCTTATCCTTTAAAAGGGTCGCGGAGCGAGGGTGGCTAAATGGTCCTTCCATCTTTCTCGATCCTCCGCCACCAACTCAAGAGACTCCGGCACAATCCCCAGGCGGGACTCAGAGAGGTTCTTTACCTGATCCCACCACCTGTTTCTTGGCCTACCAGGGGGCCGACGCGCTCGCATCTCGGCTAGCATGACCTGTCTAGGAACTCATGCTAGCCGAGATGCGAGCGCGTCGCCCCGGAAATTTAAGTTTTCGCTTAAATTTGCAAAACTAAACAATTTTCGCAGGCTTTGATATGTTCGCTGAGCTAACGGGTTCGTTGTTATGAGGATTTTTTCTTTCAAGCTGAAATAAAAAATCTTTAATTTTGGCCAGTCGACAACCGTATTCGGTTCACTCACTCATCAAGCAGCTTTTATTATTTTCCAAAAACGTTCCCTAATATCGCGTTTGGTTAGTTTTTAGTGTTTATGAGGGCTCATCTTGAAATTTGTTTTGGATCGTTGTTGAAGGAGGCCTTATATCCTTAATAGGCAAGTTCAGATGGAATAGGAACCCTCAACAACAGTTTTGCTAGGATAAATTTGCGATTAGAACTGCCAAAGCACTGAGGCCCTAGCATCCTTAACACCACCAAAAATTTTCCAAGGAGAAAACGTTTGGAAGCAAAAACGCAACACAGAAATGGAAACTGTTCTACTAAATTAATGAAAACTTATAATCACAACAAAAAAAAATCCATAAAATCTATACCTAACGACTTTGATATTGACTCGCCTCCAAAGTGACTTTTAACATTGGAACATATCCTTTTGATATGTTCCAATCTGCATTTTAAAATAATCAATTTGTGGCAATGGTTCTGACCCACAGTTTACATTTTCTTATCCTTTTTTATTGTCTTTGTTTTATCTTTTAAAAGTGTTAAATAATTTGTTAC
The DNA here is from genome assembly GCA_947623515.1 of Neoascia interrupta. Classification (NCBI taxonomy): domain Eukaryota; kingdom Metazoa; phylum Arthropoda; class Insecta; order Diptera; family Syrphidae; genus Neoascia; species Neoascia interrupta. The sequence continues at coordinate 124,754,394 of OX392463.1, forward strand.
TTTGAAGATAATAATATTCATTCTAAAACTTATCCAACGTTATCTTCCTCGCATGCTATGTAGGTAAAAGCCTCATCGTATGGTCCTCTTTGGGTCAAACCTAGTCAATTAAATTACATGCACTTTGTTCATGTTCAAAACATACAAATCACTCGTCAGTTATGTGCTTGTACCTACGTTTAGTTCGCTTCGCAAAAAAAATATGTTTACCACCTCCGTTCGGACTAGCCTAGGCGCTAGGCTCATACAAACGAAACACCACATGAGCTCTCGCCTGTTGACGGCAATTCATCAGCTCCATATCGTCCTGTGTAGGTATTGTCCACATAAAACGCAAACTATACCAGCCCTATATCCACGCACGCATCCACTCTACACACTAAATAAAAAAAAGGACCTCATTATCCCATAAAATGTGAGACAAAGACCACGCTGACAAATGATGTTATTAATGATGGAACTTTATGCGTTGTCCCAGCCCCATTCCTCTCTAGTCGGGCTTCGAAGAAAGAAGGCGCGGAATTTTAATTATTTAATTAATTTGAATCACTGATTCACGCGAGCAAGCAAATAATAAAAATGATAATAACAATAATTATGAATATTATCCGATTAAAATAGTGCGTATGCGGTGGCCGAGGTGTCCCCGGTGCAAGTTCGATAGGAGTGGACATCGGCCAACGCATTACTGGATGGGGGAAATAGATCAGGCATCGCGATACGCGTCCTCCATATACACCATCGGATGGTTCAGATGCGTGCAAGCAAACAATTAATAGTTATCTAGTTAGTTAGATGAAGGTGCGACCTGCGGCGATGCATGTCAACTTTGAGTGACGAATGATGTCATTTTCGTCAGATGGCCTCAAAATTAAACCTACAGCTATAGTTGTAAGTTTGAACACAAATATAGGTACTTTCGATGCCAAGTAGTGTTGCTTTTTGAGTACCGGATTTTCTGCTCCTGGCAAGTATGCAAACTTTAGCATCCTCGTCGATACCCATTCCAAACGACCAATAAATATATCATGGAAACGGAAGGAGCATATCTTAGCGATATCCCACTCCGGAACGGGATGTCCTTTTGAATTATGATGAGAAAAGCAAAGCTGTCGATAGATGGGAGCGGCGCCGGATTTGTAATAAATTGCCTAATCCTGGCAGAGACTGAGAGAGCCATATGTAAATTTCCACAAGCGGCAATGCTCCCCCCTGATGGGCTTGCTGTATCGATATTCAAAATTCGTTCCATCGTTGCTGTGCTGGCAGTGAAAGACGAGATAAACTCTTTCGATTCAACGCAAAATCCACCCCACAGAGAGGAGACTGTCGTCGTCGTTGTTGCTGCCGCATCCCCCTTTCAGAATATGACATTCAAATGCTTTGGCATATTCAATTCCATTATTTTATGAGATCACTATATGAACTCCAGCTCTGGCATAACAATAGACAGTTTGATGAAGCAAACCAATAAATCAGTTTTTTTTTTTTTTGAAAAAAATGGAAAACCCACAAGATTTTGGCTGCAAAAGGGGTTGGGAAGGCATTTTTTACGAGCATCTTTTATTGCTCCTTTAGTCATGTTCTCCTTCATTGGGCTGTTGACTCTTTATGGATGTTTGTGTGAGTGTGTGTGTGTGTGCGCGCCTTTGGGAAGTACTTAGTCGCATTTTACCATTTGCCGATTGTGTGAATGTCAATTTCAATATTTCCGAAATAACAATGTGACTTTATGAGCTTGGAGTCGATTGTCATGCATGCAAATAGCCTCATTGAGAATTGCTTGTATTTATTGGGTGGGTGGGGTTTGTTGCTGAGTTGGATAGGCACTTAGAGTGATTGAAAAGCAAAAAAAGAAGGACGCGTTTCCATTTAAGAAGAAGAAATGATGGAGATGTCAAAATCTATTAACCGCCGAAGCACTCGCGGCTAAAGACTCTTAGCCGCGAGTTTTTTCCTGAAGGAAGGAATGTTCATTACATACCTACATTCAACCTGTGTTAGAGAAAAAAACCTTACCCTAGGCTCAAATGGAATGTGTTCAATTCCTGAACATTTGTTTTATTTTAAAGTATTCGGTAGGTAATCCATTTTCTAGGACAGACCAGACATTTCGACTTATTCAAGCAGATACAAAATAAACAAATTTAACAAAATGGATTACCTACCGAATACTTTAAAATAAAACAAATGTTCAGGAATTGAACACATTCCATTTGAGCTGCAATTAAAGATAATAAAAAGTCTTCTTTGTCATCAAAAAATATTTTTTCCATAACCCCCCTCGGGTAGGGGTAAGAATATACCCGAGGTAAGGGATGCCTGTCGTAAGAGGCGACTAAAATCCACCCTGCGAGGAAATTCACCCCCAAAGGGAAACTGATTTGTTTTGGAAGATTGCCTTTCTTCGGGGTATCTAATCTACGTTCTACTGCTACTGTTGCCGGAGGAGCCACTTATTGCTTACATGTCATTTGCTAGGAGGATCAAGTAGGATCCAGTTGCTAATTCGATCTGGAGCATAAATATCGAATGTGTTGGGATACGGGAAATCAAGTCCCCCGATAAATCACGAAGGAACGAAATATACCAAAATATGATCCAAATTATCGAAATATGTTCCAAATTACACTAGGAGACTCCGCCTAGGCTTCACGTTTCAAAGTTTAGCCATTATGATTACGATGTTTCCTTTCACAATGTAGCCTCGGCTTCAACGTTTCGTTTCGCCATCGAAAGAGAAAACGTAATGCTATGTAATGAGGCTCCGAAGCGAAGGTCAAAATGTGCTGAATGTCTGACAGCTCAATAGTTGAGAATGATTGCTCGCTAAGAATAATAATTTTTAGAAATAGGACATAACTAATGAAAAATAAATTGCGCTTGCAGCTCAGAAGAGCCATCGCCTGACTATTTTTACAATCGTGCATGCTGTGTTCGTCACAGGTGTTTTTGCACAAAGGTTTTATGCCGATTCCGAACGGCGAATTGATAAGTATTTTGTGAAATATGATACTCGCGGAGGGCTTGTCAGACCCCGTGACGATGACCCCGTAGTTAGGTTCGGTTAGATTAGGTTGAAGTGGCAGTCAGCTCCAAAGAAACCGACACAATTAGCCTTATATAGATCTATCGGGATACCAGGTGGATCTGAAAATCCCTCCTAGTCATTGACATATTTTGAACTATTAATTAAGCGCGAGAAACGTTTTGGGTCGGTCCCGTTTAGATCGTTAAAATCATTTTAGAAGAAGGCTCAAAGGTGAACATTTTGGTTTTTAGGGAGAGCGGGGCATGTGCAAAGAAAGTGGAGAGTTGTTTTGTCTTCCTTCTCATGCATGCAACTCCCGCAGAAGTCGTTGGGATAAACACCAAGCCTTCTTGCATGCTTGCCTATCAGACAGTGTCCTGTAATGACACCGATTATAGCTTGTAGCGCACTGATGAGCAATCTGTAAAGAGCGATGAACTACTCCAATATCTCCCTTAGAGACTATCGGCAGACTAGGGCTAACTTTAGAGTTAATAAAGACCAGGTACTTGATGGCCGCCTTGCTGTCAAAATAGATTCGTATATTCTTGGCCGATAAAAAGTTGTTCTTTCTGCTCTTTATCTCCATAATTTCAGCTTGAAAAACTTTACAATGATCGGCAAAGCGGAGAGAGGGACTAAGATGTAGTCTTTATGAGACCACCTCTTCATTTGTCTTTGAGCCACCGTTGTAGATAAGTGGATCGATTCGCATTTCCGAGTAGCATAATCATCCCAAGAGGACCAAGGGGGTAGGTTGTGTGAAAGTTCTTGCAAAACTGTATAGCTGAGTTATGGACAAGTTCATATGTTTCCAGAAGGGAACCTGAATGCGTGCAGAATAGCGGAGTGGCCTATCTCACTATCGGTCCACTAAGAGGTTGCTTTGAGGCGAATAGCCGTGATTGCGGCTGTTTGTCTACTTAAGATGTCAAATGAAATAAGATGGAACAGGATTTCCAGTGCTGCTTAGGTACGAAGTGCGAAGTGCTCCGCTTAAACATAAGTAAGCTTATCTTTGGCCTTACTCAGCTTGTCACGTTTTACCGCCTTATCCGAGGTGGTCCACGAGGCAACCGTTCTTTACGTCAATATGGGTCTTACGACCGAGATATATTATAGCCAGTGGGTTATTCTGCTGAAAAAGCTTTAAATGCCACAGTCCGGAATTGAACCTGGGAACTCGTGCACAGTCGTCCTACACACCAACCACCAGAGTGCAGTAGGTAGCAAAACAAACACTCTAAAAGCGAATAAAAAAACATTCATTTTTTACGAAATTATTATTTTTTTTAAGGAAATGTAATTCTAGTGTAGAAAACAAAGGATGACATCTTTGGCTAGTTGTTCAATTTTAAGATCTATCAAACATTGTTTTGATGTATTAAGAGGTGTACCTACCTTCGTTTAAAAAAAAAAATTTAGTCTTCTATACCTATTCATAGTTGGTATTCATAGGTGAATTTTAAGTTTTGGTACTCTTTTTTTAAAAAAGCTAAAACAGATGACAAAAAGTCCAACCGCAAAAGGCCAAAAGAAATAGATTAGAAGTTATAGCCACTTTACTAACAACACTACCGCTTTAGTATTCGATCTTTAACTATTTTAAGCATATCTATCTCGAAAATGGTTTTTGAACTAAAATGCTCTATACCTACGTTTGATTTTGTTTCCAATTTATGCATATTCCCGCTACTGAGATAGGGCGACACACACAGGTTTGTTTTTTATGCGTTTTTTAGATTAAAAACCATACAACTCCAATTAAAAATATCTTTCCCGGTAGTATCTACCGATATAATGCTTTTGTGATTTTCAAGCATACGTACTTTGCTATGACTGTTTTTTCTAGTACTCTGGGCACATGAATTTAAGAATAGCTGTAAAAATACAGTTTTTTAACTTGGCTTTTTCAACCATTTCAAAAAATTTCAACCTACAAACAGCATGTTTAATGTTTTTTAAAATTAAGAATTCCGTTTACAAGTTTTATGTGAAAAACAAATTTCATAACAATCGGTATGACGTTAAGATACCAGAATATTTTGAGAAATCGTATTATAAATGCTTTTGAACTTTTCAAGCCGAATACCAGAAGTGTTAAATTTAAAGTTTGCTATAGCTCCTTTTCGAAAATTTCAAATAATTCTTCGTTATAATTCACCAAGCAATGGCTTGGTTGATAAAAATGGTCTGATTTCTTAACTTTTCAATTTAATTGATAAACATTTTACAAACACACTATAACATAAAATTTCCGCTTCGGGTAGAGGTAATAGATTGAATTCATGAAAACTCTTCTTTTCATTTAAGATGGAAGGGGTTATTTTCATTGTTTTCGGTTTAATTTCCACAACCATACTTAGGTCCTATTTCATTATGAAAATTCACCCAATTTCTTCGGGCCCGATTTCATTTTTTCTTTTGGGCGTAATTTCCTGTGGCGTAATTTCGGAACGCCAGTTTCTGGGCCTGAAATTTTGAGCTAGGAACTTGAAACTTAATATCTGTTCTTTCTAGATCCCGAAGCAGCTCAAGTGTAAAAAATTTTGAAATCCGTTCATTGACACGCCCACTTTACTTTATAGCATGAAAAATCAAAGTTGTCGGAGGAAGTTGAAATTTGGTATGCGTTATCCTAGTTAAAGTGTATTGAGACAAACATTTAATAAAAAAGCAAAACCCGCCCCCATGTGGGCGTGGTAATATTTAATTTGCATTTGAATAAACGGTTTTTATTTGATAAATTTGCTTTAAATCCAAAATCCTTGCAGATATGCATGATATGCAGATATATGTGCGCAACTGAAATGAGTAAATTTTGGGCACGCCCACTTTTAGGGGCGTTTTTAAATATAAACGAAATTTTTAATATGAAAATGCAATCAACACGTGTGTACCACTTCTGTTAAAAAATATGAACAAGAAAAACGATGTTATTGAAAAGGGGTTGATGCCACGCCTCTTTTTTTTTAGAAGAAGATTCTTAATTGACAAGTTATAAATACCTACAATTAAAGTTAAAAGAAACTGAAGTTTAGCAACTAAGATTTATGACGCAATTCGCAGCATGACGGTGGTCAATTCGTCGCTGGGTATCCAACGATTCGCCTAAGTGGATTGGAACCCTCCCACTAGTTATAATAGGACTGGCAACGTTAAGTTGTGATCTCTTATTTGAACATGGCAACACCAACTGAGCCGGTCTTGCTCCACATTCCTGGAGATAGGTTATTTTAATGAAGCCTTCCTCGGATCTTCGTACTTCTAAAATGTACACCGAAAATAACATCTTATACATAATTGTATAATTGAGAAAAATGCAGGTTGATTCAACAATATTTCTATAAAAATTCCAACAAAACTATTTTATCACATTGACAAAATTTGGTAATTATGACAACAAATAAATCGATAAAAAACTTATTTGTTGAAACAACAAACAGTTTTGAAAAATTGAAAATGACAACAATTTACAATCCTACAAACATTATGATATTGGCTGGCTATTATTAGGCCTATAGTGTTTGTGGAATTATAAAATGTTGTAATTTTTCACTTCTCAATATTAAATTTAATCTTGCATGACTTTCCTCTCCAATAAAAGCAACGATACGCTAGGTTAGATTTTTCATTAACAAACAGTTTTCATACCTTGGAAATAGCCAAAAAAAATGTAACCCTTTATTTTTTTTAATGACAGGAACGTTAGGTAGAACGTTACTTGTATAAATCCTAAAATTTCTCCGGTAGAAACCGAAACTAGAATTTTCTTGAAAACTCATTGACACACAGGGACGTTTTTGTGTGTCACAATTCACCGCGTGAAAGTATGTACCTACCTAACTCACGGAAAGAAATAAACGAAAAGTTTTTAAATTTATCACTAAAAAAATCTTTCAATTTTTTTTATATTTTTAAAAATGGACTGTTATTGCTTGTTTTAAAGCTGTTGTGTGTGTAGGTTAACGTTCATGTGCCTGCATCAAATTTGGTTGGTGTAATAAAAGCCCAGAAGTTAGGATCGATACACATATTTGCTAGCAGCATCATTTTAGTCAGTCCAATAAAGTGTTTTCAAGCATATCTAGAAAACCATAAGCGTTCGGTGTTTTTTTTTCAAATTTTTGCCTCTTATCATTTCGAAAATAGAGGGTAGGATATATATTTTCTGGGCCTTTTTTACCACATTTTAAAATTTATAATCCATAAAACAGCAATTTGGATTTTTTTTTTCAATTACCGTTAGGTTTTTTTTTCAGTTTTAGAACCAGCTGCGGTCCATCGCCCACTTTTCTTAAATTCTGCGGTCATAGAATTCTGAGAAACGGTGACACATGTTGTTCTCTATTTCTTTTGTTTGAATGGGTTTAAAAACTTCAAGTTGGAAACGACAATTTTGAAACTTTTTAAATGCAGTAAGCTTGCGTTTTAAACGCTTTATACCTCAGCCAAATTTAAATTAAATCGTCATTACCGTTAACAGACAACCTTAAAAAAATCGTTTTCGAAAATATTTGTACGTTTTTCAGTCAAATCTTCGAAGTTTTTGAATATTAGAAGTTTGCTTTGGCTTTAAATGAAATCTTAAAAGATGGACTATGCCCGTTATTTATTTCAAAGCTATAATTTATACCGTTTGGAAGCTAGAGGGGGAAACAAACCTCCTTTTGACCTTTTTTACAATTTCTTAAAATTCAAATCCATAAGCAACTATTTTGAATTTTTTTTTCCAGTTCCGGTTAGACTTTTTTCCATAGCGCAACTACCAGCGCTAGCATGGGATGTTTTTTTTTTAATTCTATGGCCAAAAGTTTTTGCGAAAACGGCAGAACAATTTCCTTTTTTATTTCGTTTTTTTTTTTCAATAAAATTCGAAAAACTTAGGTTAAAAACGGCAATTAAAATTTTCTTTACGCAGCTTGCTTTCCTTTTGTAAGCTTTGTACTTGAACGAAATCTGAACAAGATCGGTTTTACCGTTAAGATACTAGAAGATTTTAAAAAATAGTTTTTTAAAATGCTTTTCTTTAAATCTCAGAAGGTTTTGGAACGTAATTATGCTTTGATGTTTAAAGTGACAACTTTCTCTACGGTTTTCAATAAATTTGAAACTGGAACTTTTTTATTTAATCTTTGAGTGTCTTTTTTCTTGCCGGAACATAAATGGAAGATGATTATTGAAGCAACTGAAGAAGGCCATGAATGACAATGTAAAATTAAATCCAAGTGTGCTTATATACGGGTCGTAATAGGATGCATACTTGTGGATAGAACATGTCCTGGCCATTATCTAATTTCGAACAAAAAACGGTTGAAGTTTTGAAAAGTTTCTAATTGTTGGCAACTGGTTTAGGTATCAGGTCATAATTATTTTAATACATTTTGTTAAATTTGGTTATATTCCAGGTCGAGGTAGCACTTTCAAAGTTTTTTTAACCTGTACCCAAAAACACAAGCGTATAGGTACCTTACCTACCTACAATTATTAATAAAGAGCAAGAATGTAATGCTTATCAATCTTTTAAGACTTTGACTCTGGTGTGACATTTTAATTTTATTTCGTGTTTGTATGTACGACGCATTCACATTCACACCACACTTATACTTGAATCCCATTTCGAAAATTCATTAAACTGATTACGTGTGTGGGAGTTTGTTCTATTATTGCCCACCGTCACGACTCACATAAGTTCAATTGAATTCCAGAGAAGAGCCATAAAGAGCATCGCAATTGTACGCAATCTTCGAACATCTCCCACTTATTGTGCTTGTGCGACAGGCAAAGTAAAAAAATGCTCCACCAAACTCAATTTCCCCAACCGAAACCGACGCGAACACGACACACAGGATAATAAGAGTCATTGGTGTTATTATCCAGCAAAAGAGACTGCAAGAGAAAAGGACTATAATACAAGCGTAGCGGCGAGCGCAGTCAGTGTGGTGAAATTTCTCTTCTTTTGAAACAACACAATTTTATCGGAGAATTTCCTTTTTTATTCATTTTATTTTGGTTATATGCAGAAATCGACAGACGAAGGAAACTTGTATGTTTTTTTTTGTATTTTTTGTCTCTCTTCGATGGAATTCCTTGATGGGCTTTGGATGCTGGAGCTGGAGTTGGAGCTGATGCAAATGTTTTTTTGTTTTTTCTACACCACGCCTCCTTTGATTTTGCTGCGTTGAGGTGCAGGGAGGGATATAGGAGACGTCTTTTCCGTCGCTGCTGCTGCTGCTGCTACTCACCATCATAATTGTGTGCATGGATAGCTTGCAGACTTAAACTGTGGGAGTAGAAGACATTGAATGTACTTGGCTATAAGTTGGCATGTTGTTGTTGCTGGCAATTGTTAATGTTACTGTGGGTCCAGGGGGTAAGGAAGGTGCATTGTGATGGAACCTTTGGTGGGTGGTTGAACGACGACGACGCGGTCGTGAAGTGCACTTTCTGGTGATTTTCCTGGGCTTTCTTGGAAATATGCGCTCAGACAAAATGGCATGAGTGAGCTGAGTGTTGATTGGAGGTGTTATGAGGTGAGTGTGCGAGGTCAGACGGTGATTTTTTCATTTCTTGTATATTTATACCTACCTATGATGTGTTTTATTTTTTTTCTTCAAATTTTTACACCTTCTATGCATGAACTGGCGACCGACGTAACTGTTATGAGCTTAATATCTATTGAAGTAAACGTCCTTTAATATTAAAGAGCTTCGACCTCTGTTTTGTTTCATTCATAAAGATTTTCGTAGGTATGCTAGGCTAGATTTAGCATACCACTTGGGTTGCGGGTTGAGTATAAGTATTCACTGACATTTTGTTCTTGAAAAAAGTTAGCATCTGCAGAAAGTTGTTGTTCGCCTTGAGGTACTAGAAATTATCAACGCAGCAACCATTCTAGACTCTTATCCGTCTTAAAATCCTTGACAGTGCTTCCCTACGGGATACGTAAAAGTTATTTATTTGATTTATTCAATTTGCCATTACGAAAATGTTTTATAAATTTATTTATCAAAAGGAATGTAGGCAGCTGAGCCTGATGTTACAAAAGTTTTATGACAAAAAGAAATATATTATAAAATAAAATGTTAAATTTGAATGTCGAACCGATTCGTTAAAATATGTACTTTCTAGAAAAGCCCAAAAGGGCAGCGGAGTTCTGGTATCGAGGTGTGAGATGTTAGACGCTGGCTTTAGGTGTTACACGAGAAATTTTGAGTACCTACCGCAGTAATTTCTCAAAAATGGGTTCCAATAAAATAATGCGCGCATCATGCCAGTGAAAATTATGTGCCAGGTTCATTTTGGAAAAAGTAGGTTGATGTATAGGATAAAAAAAAACTATATTTTCTTGGTGGATTTATAACATGTGATAATGGATTTTATTTATTGACCTATAACTTCATAATTTGCTCCTTGACGAAATGTGATTTCAGTCCGCATTTAATCATTTAACAGAGACTTAGGAACTGAAGTGATGGATAGGCTCATATTTGGTAGCCAGATTCAATGATCTTGGCCTGCGTTTTCTACGCACATCCAAGTTTGTCAATTCATTTGCACGAAGAAGAACTATTCAAAACTCAAACCTTTCTGACTTAATGAACTCCGATCTAAACATCAGGTACATTCTTGTTAAAAACTACAAACGCCCGCCTGGTTTTTTTTACCCTTCTTTATATAGTGGTGCAAAATGGAGCCTCAGAGTATGTTTGAACACTCATAGCATCGCCAAAGAAAACTGTCTACAATAGCTGTCACACAATTTATAACAATTTATAACTTATATCTTTCTACTGAATAATTATTTATATATTCAGATATAAACCTGAAAATGCGGAACCTTTATTTAGTAAAAGTTATCACAAAGTAAAGACAAAATTAAATACTTATACTTCTACATTTATGTATATAAAATGTTATAAAACATTTACAAATAGAACAAGTAAACTAATGAATAATTAATAAATAAATAAGCAATTAATAAGTAACAAATTTATAATAAATAAGCTGACCCGACAGACGTTGTCCTGTCCAAGCTTTGAATGTTCTATTCGAACTGGAATGAAAACTACTTAAAAAACGTAATTTTTTATTATTACAAATGCTTTTTAATATCCAAACAAAATTTAAACTTTGATTTTGCCTTTCGCCTCGGTGGTCAACATCAAATCAATCCATATTTCCCATATTTCCATATTTCCTATAACTTGAGGATGGCATTACCTACCGATTTCATTCATTTTTTATCAAGAAGTTTTCTTATTTCAAATAAATTTGGGAACGGTTTTTTTTTTCGTAGCATAATAATTTTGTATATTTTTTTTTCAAATTTGTTTTTTTAGTAGTAAATTTATTATGGCACTAAGTTTACTGTAGGTCGGAGTGGAATATGTATGATTTTTTATTCTAACATATGGATTTGGGTGTCCCGGTTCCGAATTAGCTATTAAAAATTTTCGGTCTCTATTAGCCTAGAATTTATAGAGAAAAAAGGTAAAAAAAAAGAGTGCAACTTTCACATATCCGTATATGGCCACAGGCGCCTGCCAGACAGCTGACACCCGCCCTAGCTGACCCGGCAGACATTATTCTGTTGAATCTTTGAATTTTCAATTTGAACTGGAATGAAAATTACTTCAAATAAGTAGTTTTAATAAGAACCTTTTAACCCTCTTTATCGGCTAAGTCCTGCGGTAAAGAGGGATGAAATCCTTTACATCCGTGAAGCGGTCCACCCAAACACTGTGGTCTTTAAAGGCAGTTTTTTTTACAGATTTTATTTAATATTTGATATTTTGATTTGATTAAACTAAAATATCTTAAACAGAGTGAATGTGCACAAGTTGCATTGGAAGCTTTCTAAGAGTTTTATCTATGGGCCAATACGAATCGATCAAGCCCAAAATTGTCAAAAACGAACAATCCGTAAAGCGATTACCATTCATTTAATGCATTACCCTTTGCAATGTTTGTATTTTTTTAAAAAAAAACTATTACGGCGAGTATGCAAACAGCCGCTCACCAAAATTTCATTGCAATCTGATGAATGGTATAGACAAGTGTTTAAGATAAACAAACATACAAGAATTCATTTTTATATATTAGTTAAATATCTTAATAATATTATAGAAAGAATAAAAACTTTTCGGAGCTTACCGCGAATTAATATATTTAACGGTTGCCCAACGTTTTGAAAGGGTTACACCTTTCGTGGCCACGGGAAAACTGTTCCCGTTCTGTCTTTAATGTCAAATCGTGATAAAAACAATTAAAAAGTAGTTAAACAATTAAACCTTAGTAGGTAAAGGGTATTCTTTAATATAATTGAAGAAAGAAATAAATAAACAGAAATTATAAAGCTAACTCAACATATGTATACTACTTAAGTATTAGCTGTAGTTATAGTATAAAGTGTAGATCAACTGTAGGCAAGTGTCGAAAAATGTAAAGCACCAGTTTAGACCCCTGTTTTGATAAATTTGTAGTTTTATCCTGTGGGTTATTGCACAGGTACCCCAACTCCGCAACCATAAAGTAAAATACAGCCTGAAAAATTATTGTGTAACTCCGTTATACTTTTGTCCTTACAGCTAGTTGCGAATTTCTATTAAGAAGAGGGTAAATCATTTTAAGCAAGGTTCATTTTACGTTTTGTTGCAAGGTTCATTTTAAGTACGCCCGGACCCTTCGCAGATGTCCGGGCGTACTTGTTTACCCTGTCTGCACCCACCGCAGTCACGCCAACGTGCCCTGTGCTCACGAGAACCAAGTCTCAATGGCGGACGTGAAAACAGGTACAGGCCGGTCTAACGCAGATTCGGGTCCTGCGAAAACCACTTCATCGTATGAGAGGAGTGGTCTAACCATGGCCGTATAGATCCAGAGGACCCCTTTCGGAGAAAAGCCCCATGTCTTGCCTTGCTCAACGCGCCTCTGCACTGCCAGAATGTGTACAATGCTTTTTTGGTTTTGGATTCAACATGCTTGGACCATAGAAGTTTTTTTTATCAAAGATTACTCCCATATATTTGACTTTATAGGATAAAGAGATAGTAGCACTTTTAAAAACAAGTTGATCAGTCAGACCAGTGACCATTCTCCTTCTCGTAAGGAGAACCATCGTAGTTTTAAGTTGATTCATGTTCAAAGAGGATAATGTTTCATCTACACCGCGTTGTCTGGCTGAGTTGTCACATACTACCAAACGTCGCGTTATCAAAAGCACCCTCAATATCGACGAAAACGCCCAGCACGTACTGCTTCTGGTCAAGAGCACATTCCTACCAACATGGTTTCGAAGCGCAGTTTTGCAGGATTCGCGTGTTGTCCACTGATAAGCGTGTTGATTCTCAGAAAGAGGATGCAATCGAAAAGCAATCTTGCGCGTACGAGCAGCTCAACCAGTCTCTCCAAGATTTTCTGTGGGGAAAATCTCCAAAGACATACTTTTAAGGTGTCTGGCATTTTTGGCTAGGCTGATCCGATAGTGCCAAGTAATTAAATACTTGGCACTATTGGACCAGTTTATCGTAAAACCGTTATTAACAAGCAAGCTATTAGGTAAAAAGCATGGCTTCCTTTTTATAGTAAAAAACGTAGCCTACGTTTTACTATCTTTAACTTTCTATTGGTCATGTTTAACATTGTTGCAGTTGAGACTGAGCGATTGATTTCATGGGACAAGAAAATACCGATGTCATCCGAAAAATTTGCAACTTCAACCTCATTAAGTTTTGAAAAATCAGACGTGAGCAGCAAGCTCAGACTATAACAGTAATTCAAAGCCCACATCCACACAATTTCTTAGCTCAGCCTGTATAAGGTCCAAACGCCCGGTTTCGAATCACTTTTTCGCGATTCCGAATTTTGCCTTCATGTTCATGATGTAAGAAATCATAAACTGTATACGGCGGTGCCGTGACATAAGACCAAGCCACATAAGACCAAATCTCGAAATTTGGCCTTAAGTCACTTTGTGAAAGTGACATAAAGCCAAATTCAAACGTTTGGCATTGTGACACTTTTGTAACGCAACATAAGCCCAATTTGGCTTTAAGTCACATTGCACTTTAGAACCAAAGGGAAAGTAAAGGAAAAACCGACAGGTGGGTCGCAGGGGGGCAGCATGCTGATTCCAGCATTCTAGCATTTCGCCTAATGACACTTTGGTAATTTGGGCTTATGTCGCTTCAAAAAGTGTCGTAGTACCAAATGATAAAATTTGGTCTTATGTCATTTTCTCAAAGTGACTTAAGGCCAACTCTCGAGATTTGCTCTTATGTCGCTTGGTCTTATGCCACGGCACCGTATAAGGGCTTAAAATCATAATGAAAAAAAAAAACTGGGCCTATCAGTTAAAAATATTTTTATTTATTTTTAAGAGACATACAGGGTGAGTCTGTTGCGGTGTAAAAAAAACCTAGAGCATAAAGGTTGGGTCTAGCCAAGAAAAAATTTTTTATGGAAGGTGGGGTCCCGTTTATCCGAAAGGGGTGACTTTATTAAAAAAATTACATATCACACAAATACAAAGAAAAAAAAACTTCCACAATCCCATGATGTACATTTTTTTTGTAAGGCCAGAAATCTCTTTTTTTATTTCGTTTCCTTCAGGGAATAGTTTTCAAAAAATTAGTTTTCAAACTAAAAATATTGAAAAAAAAATAGAAAAAAAATTAAAGTAGATTTTTTTTTCTTATTTTTACTTGTAAGAACCTTCTTTTTTCTTTATAGCTCAATGCTCTTATAAGTTTGTTATTAAAAGTAAAAAACCGAATGCTAAAATGTTTGTCACTTTTTGAAAAAGTTCAAAAAACGGCAACCACTTTTCCTAGGGAAAGCCTTTTTTAGAAACCTTTCCTTGTCCTTGCTAACTTATTTCTCTTATTTTATATATATTTTTTTTTACTTTCTATTAAGCATACAATAAAGTAACAAAATACTGGGCTTTTAAACCTGAAAGTTTTTTTTACAACGACTATCGCGCCACCTCTTCTACCTGTTTGACCCAAAACATTTAAATAGTAATTTTTATATCTAACATACAGAATATGTTCAACCTTAAATTAAATAAATTATCAAAAAAGAAATAGAAATAAGTAGGTTAATGTAATAAAAATAAAAAAACTTCTAACATATAAAAATTTGAAAAAAAAAAAAATACTTTAATTGCTTTGTTAGTTTAGTTTTTTTAGAAAAAAAAACTCCCTAAAATAGTTTTTATGTATACAAAATAAAACATTAGATTTCTGGTCTTACAAAAAGATATATCACGGCTTCGTACGTATAACCGTTTTTAAAAAAAAAGTTCTGTTGTAAGTATTTTTTTTATAAGGTCGCCCCTTCCGGCTAAAAGGTATGTAAAGGCTGTATAGAAACCAGAAAAAGTTCTCGTTTCAGCACAAACACAAAATTATTGTCAATACGAACGTTTGGAGAATTCAACCAAGCCAATGATTACTTCCACGATGGTTTTACCTGCTCTTAAGCTGTAATGCGGTCTGATGAACGCCTGGATACGGAAAATTCATTGATGATCAAATTGTTTCTTAGCCTTCAAGGCTTCTTTTCTGTTTCGAGCAATCTCGATGACTTTAATCCTTAAAACCTTTTTGATCTTTTGTATGAAAAAGAACAAGCGCGAAGAAAATGCTAAATTGAGAATTCAAGGAATATGGAATGTAAATTCTACACCTCCGGCACCCCATGTCCGAACAGTGTTCAGAAACTCATCTTTTAAATGTAATTAAGACATCTTCCTAAAAATCTCCAACACCAGTGTGATCAATCTCGCACTAACCATCGCGCGCATAAAACACCAACCAAACCGCAAATCGGTCAGCCTGTGGCATATTTTCCTAAGAAAATTCCATCGGCTTCCTTCCTAATGTTCGGTATTCGCCAGTTCTATCCCCCGTCCATAAACTAAATACAAAACTGACTAGATTAATTCCTATCGATAGATCATCAACGCACTGGTCCGGTGCGGACTGGGAATTCCGCCTTCCTTAGCCATTGAGCTAATCCAACACCTTGCGACGCTCCAAGATATTTAACGCTATCATTTGCATCTACTTAACACACTCGGAAGATGAATGGTCTCCTTGGTAGTTTGTCAGTGCATCATCGTCGGTTCCAGCATCCGAAAATCTCCGCAACTGAGTGCAAGTTCGCGCAAAAATAGAAACGATTGGGATACTACGAGGACGGTGCGCGCACTCCTTCCATATTTACAACAACGCGCGAAACGGGCGAGGGGCCGTTACGGGTGGGTATATCCATACTATCCGTTATGACATTTTAACTATAGCGAAGGAGTTGGAATTTACGGCACAGGAGATGTGCAATGGCCACAAAACGACCTGCCTTGGGCAATCAATTAAAACGCGCAACACTTTGCGCAAAATTTATGACGAAGCACTTAAAGTTTCTTTTATAGTTCCACATCCGGCTGTGCATAGAACCATAACCTAACGATGATAGCGGGTCAATGGAGGAAGACTGGAAGACTAGGCAAGGATATGCTATACCAAACGTGGGTGTCAAGTCCCATCGAGCTGGGAATCGATATTAACAAATGACCGAGGTGCCCAGTACGTGTGTGGCTTTCGATGGCGAACGCTGCAATTTGTCAACTTCCCGGTGGTAATCCATCGATATAGCCTTGACTCCGAAACAATATAAATGACCATCAATTAGAATCGACATGAACAATCTGAGATAAAAAAAAAGAAGGTATTAATAACATGAGGCCATTATGCTAATAAATGGTCATGCAGAGGAGACAGCTGTCGGCTGTTTAGTGTTCTTTAAATGGGTCCCATCAGTTGATCAGCTCTATGGGGAGCGAAATTTGTCACCGCTCCGAAGATGGTCAAGTGATATGCGTCCCAGTCGCAGCCTGAAAGAGATTTATCTTTTACTGATCAGAAAGAGATGGGGGTGAGATAAAATAAAGCGCGAAATACTTTTGGAAAAGTTTTTAAGGACTGGCCACAGCCCTTCTTTAATTAGAGAAGTTTTCTTATTTCGAATAAAAATGGACAAGTCACGTAGCCAATTGATTCTCATCGTCATGTCCTCCATTGGGACGAACCTCAAGAGTGGCACTTGAGCAGCAACGGCAGCGCGACAACTTTCGAGCAAAATTTTTCGCATAACCCTTTGTCACTTCACTTAAGGCAAAGTAACTTTATTTTTCAAGTGCATTTCTTCAAACAGAAAAAAAGCCTTAATTAATGCGGCAGCCACCCGAAGAATAGAAATTCAATGCACACGTGCCAACTGTGTTTCAACCACCTTCATTATTCGCCTATAAGCACGCAACGCAATCAAGCCGCCCCCATTCGATAGAGCGTCTGCGAGCTTTTGTCCTTCAGGCTAGTCAATTACCAATTCACTTTGTTGTGTCCCAGTCCCAAATCGATCCCAAAAGCGAACATATTCCCTTTACTGACACGCCATTCCCGCTGATTAACTCGGCAGTGCTTGGCGAATTCCAGGCGTGTCACAGTCGGCGCTTTGTAGTCTTGCCAATCATTCGATAGCTCGATTGATTTTAAGAGGACCAAAAAGGTGCCGCCAAAGTCCTCCAATCAAGTGCAACAAAAACAACACACAAGCGATTTGTTGGTGATTAATTACGACACAGTCAAAGGCATTCGTCGTCGTGCATATAGACATCACATTTGCATCTGGAAACTTAATCCGCTTTCGACATGGTTCCGGATTGACTTTATTTCCATCTCCGACTGCTGACCGGCTCAAAAATGTACGCGCATAACACACCAATAATTGGCAAGATCATTCAGCCAGGTGCGGCTGTGCATGGAAGGATACGCGGCGCGTTCAACATCAAAGAGTTTGCGCGACAGGACTTTGTTTCAGAAAACACACAATATTTGAGGCCAAAGTGTGCGCACTAAGCATCGATCAGTATCAGCTTGGATGAAAGTGTTTCAAGTGTTTCGTTGGCCGAATTAAATCACCTAGAGCTCGGATGTGCGATGGTGGCAGGGGACACTGTCTAGCAAACCCACAGCACACACGATCAAAGATATAAATTACTTGCAATTATGTTAATGAGGTGACTTGTTGCAATAAATATTTGTCACATTGAAATGTGACAGTGTGCCTTGGACAGTGTTTGGTTGGTCGCTTGACATACGGCCACCCACCAAAATGTCGCATTTGGACAGTGGACCGTCAATATATCACACTTGGCGGGGCAACAAACTGCATAAGTAGGTTTAATTTATGTTTTTTGCCTAGAGCGAGTAATGAGTAATGAGAAAAGGAGATCTTGAAATTGAAAAGCAGCGCGAAGTTCAATCGGGATTTAATAGTTTTCATAAGGTTGGGTAAGAAGATGCTGCATACCTACGGAAACCAATTAGAGATCTTGATGAAAATTTAGTTTATTACAGGGGGCCATGAGTATGACCCTCAAACAAAGCGAGAGAGAAAAAGACGCACAATTCGAACACAAAAAACCCCTACGTAGGTGCACCAAAGCTTTCATCCGCAAGTGTTATGCCTTATCGAAATATCTGGTGAGTAATCGCTGCCGGAAGTCTCATGGGAAGTGTCCCAGTTCATAGTAAGGTAGCGATGGAGAAGTCGAAAAGTTCAGGCTTTTTATTTCTGTCGGTTGGCCAATATATTGGCGTTTCATACTGTTTTTGTACAGTAATCTGCCTCTTGTTGAATTGCATCTTGAACCCAAAAAAGTATGCTTCGCGTTCAAGTCACCCCCAATAATAAAATATGACCCAATGAAGTCATACATACGATCAAGATCATCTTCCACCAGTCTATATCGCGGCGGGAAATAACAGATGGAATGTTGTAATCTAAGCAGTCAATTTTTACAGAAACTGAACTTATCTGCTTAGAGTCTAGTTCAACTTCTGAGTTCTTAAAGTGCTTTATGCAGTTCTTAATGTATAGGGAGGATCCTCCTCTCGAATTTTGCGAAGGGTGATGTGCGTGATAGTCATTGTAACCTTTAAGTTTGGGTGTAGACCCGTTTTTAAGGTGAGTTTCCGTAATCATGCAAATATCAATATTGTTTTTCCGTAGAAATACTTCTAGTTCGTCTATTTTATTCAGAAGGCCGTTTGCATTCCATGTTAGTATTTTAAATAACTGTTTCATATTCATGTTCTCTTGTAATTTTTTCGAGGCTTAAACTCGAGCTTGCTCAGTTTGTCAAATATAACTTTGTTGTTTTTAGTCTGATCCTCAAGTTTCTCCAAGATTACAGCGAGGATCTGAGACACTGCATCTGTTGTGGGCGATCTTGCATTGCTTTCGTTTGCCGCAACCTGTGCGTATGATTTCGGTCCGACCAGTGGCGGTTTCTCCGCTGCACTTGAACTGGCGCCGCTCTTTTGTGGAGCTCTTACGCCTTTTGTCGACGCCTCCTTTGCCAATCTCGCACTTTTGATCGGTTTTAACGTCTTTGGAGTCTTTGGCTTAGGAGTTTCAGCAGTTTTTGGACGTCCAGGGCTTGGTTTCTGACCTCGAGTATTTTCTTTAAGAAGTTCTCGTCCCTTTTGCAGCTCTATGGCTACTTCGCATCCTCCATAGTTTGCGGGGTGGTTTCCGTGGCAATTGGCGCAAACTGCTGAAGCCTTTATGTCAACTTTGTACTCTGTTGAGAGGTGTTTTCCGGTACATTTCAAGCAACGTGGTTCTTTTCGGCAGTAGGCACTTGTGTGCCTGAATTCTTGGTATCGCTTACACTGTTGTATTAGTCTATTGCCCTTTCGCACGGGTTCGATTTTAACCCTGGTTTTAAGTATCATTTTTATTTTCATAAATATCGTTATGTTCTCAGTTCTCTCAAAGGAGAGCATAAAAATTGGAAGGCCGCGTCTGATCACAGTGTCTCTTTCTCCTTCCGTGCGTTTCTTTTCCTCTTTAATAATATTAACGGCATCAATAACTTTAAGGCCTTTAGTTATTACGCCTTTTACAACGTCTTCTTTTGTGCATGATGGGTGGAGCCGCTTACAATGAATCGCAGGGGTTTTTCGTATTTATTTTGATAAGTATACCACTCGATTCTTTCTGCATTAAGTCTAAGAGACAGCGCGTGATAGGAACCGCTGTTGTCAACATTTACCTTCCACACGTTATTTCGGTGCGAAGTAAGCTTATAGTTTTCTGTTCTCACCGTGTTTGCAAGAAGGTTGCGCAATCTCCCGAAGTCTGCTATCCCGACAATGTTTATATTGGGAGGTGGACGAATTTTCGCTTCTGGCTTAGCTTTGTTTGAGCCAGAGGGCTTATCTTCTTTTTGTATTACTTCGGGAGAGGAATTCGACTTACGCTTCTTCCCTGACCTTTTTTTTTAAAACTGAATCGGTCCCAAGTGCAAGTTCGTCCTCGTCCGTTAAGTATTCGCTTGCTGGTCGGTTCGGTGTTAAACACACTTAGTTTTCACTGAGTCCTGGTTTACCGGTGGACTGCTTTTTCCGGATATGTTCGATCTAGGTGGTGGTGATCGATCTAGTTTTGTCCTTTTCTCAAAAGGATTTATAAGCAATAAAAGGCTCTCCCCAGAATCCATAGAGCCTGCCTCCGAAGAGGGTGGATTTTCCAGCATAGCTGGGCTGCCACCTGGAGTCATCAATTCTTTCCTTTTGTTTATTGCCATTTTTTTTTAACTTGTCGTTTTTATGAGAAAAAGGGAAGTCTTTTTTTTCTTTCTTTCTATTTCTTTTTTAAATACAGCCGCCTCTTTGGATACAGACGCCGACCAGCGAGCCGCACAATGTGTGACAGACGCTTCTGGATCTTAATTTAGCCTTCAGATTCATCTATAAGTTTAAACCTTGCTGCCAAAAGTTAAAAAGTTAAAGAGTACTTCTTCTAAAAGTTAAAGAGGCTCTTACGACAGGCATATTTTACCTCAAGGATATTCTAACCCCGACCTTGCAGGGAAACTTCCAGAAACTTAAGTGTCAATTTATTACAGTGCAGGCAGGAGCATTGAGTGGAGAGCAGAAGAGACTTTGAGAGGAAAATCTTTCGGGTGAGTTTGGGTCCCTTCTTTCAAGACGGTAAGTATAAAGGACGAGATATAACCTCTAACATCGAATTGTATACGGACTGCAAAGCGACATCGACCACCAAGCCAAAAGAGTCAGAAAGTGTTGGTTGGCTATCTAGAACGGATGAAAACCAACGCCCGATTCCGAAAAGTTTCGTATCCTTCCCGCAGGGACGTAGAAAGAGGACCATCGAGACTGAGGTGGCGCATGCAAGCGCAAGGGGACCTCAATCAACTGCACGTGCGAAACTTGAAACTATAAAAAAAGCTGACTGATTAGTTCAAGCCCAGGTCGACCGGGGCAAGCAAGTAAGTTCATCATGAGCCTGTATAGTTCGTTCACTTGATTTTAAAGGTTTAAAATTGTAGATTGTAGGTACAAACACGATAAATTTGATCACTACCATAGGACCCTTTTGCATTGAGTGCTTTTGACAAGTAATTAGGTTGCGAACAAAATGTTAAGAAAAGCCTTCTGAGTGTTGAAACTAAAAAAGTTTAACCTAGCACCTGACGTTCAGTTCTTATTTTTTCATATTATTTTTGCATATTTTTAGGATAACTGATTGCTTTCGAATTGCCAGGAGCTCTTGAGCCTTCAGCGGCAGCTTGCTATTATTTCTTCGCCTTTTAGCGCGATAGAAATCATTCAAAGATTTTTCTTTTTTTCTCGCACTCACGGACTAATTTGCTTTATCAGCTGAGTGTTGTTGTAAATCATTTTATAGTCTAATAAAAAAAACTTCTTCACCCCTTAAAATTACCACCTTTAGTGGGCACATCACATTGTCCCGCTCCTAGTTTGGTTGTCCCGGGCGAGCCAAGCACAAGTATCACCTCCACAGCAACGTCCACACAATTGCTCCTAATTCCATATTGTGCCCCTATTGTGTCTCCCTCGGGTAAGGTCGATGTAAGATTACCATTGATGTTACTTACGTATACTTATCGATAGCGCCGACAAAAATCCACTGGAAGAAGGTTTTGATGATGTTATAAATTATAATCGATATTGTCAGGAGAAGAAAAACACTCCTGATCGTATAGAGCTCTCCCTGAAAGCAGTTATTATTCAACTTCAAAACTAATATTAAGGAAACCAAATCCAGGAGCATCTAATGCACATGTAAGTGGTTCACTGCTCAGACCCCGGCCAGAGAGGTGGGGTGAAAGACAGGCGAAAGATCTTAATTAACTGTGTAATCGAACTTTTTCGACCGTCACCCTATTCGAACCGATCGTTGGGTTCTGGCCCTTTCAAACATGCAATTATCGATGCATAAATCAAATGCTTAATCCATATCAATTAAAAAAATTCATAGGCTAAGCACATATATATACAATACACAAGGAAAATAAAAACGAATTTTCCCAAGTTCCACGATCGGGAATTATTAATGTGATCTATTTTATGACATACTGCCCAGTGCTTTTACGACGAAGGCGCCCATAGCGCACCACTCACCATTGCTGTCCATAAACAATTTCATTTTAATTAATCGTCTGGCACTATCGGCGGCAATGGGTGACTAAACACGACAACTACACAGCCCCCGCAGCCGAACAGAGTCCTCGCCCCATCATCTGTGATATGGTTCCCATCGTTCGACTTTAAATTTCGATCCGCAATGGGCTTATAATTCATTGCGTTATTAATTGATATCCGACAGATCGAATGCGGTCATTAAATGATCTCAGTCATTAGTCATATGATGTTTTTAGACACCCAACATGACACCAATTGACATTTGAAAGCAGCTACCACCACCACCACCACTACAACGCGCGGGGCACTTAATTCGAGCATCAGATCTTACATGCTTGGTCCGTGAATGCAAAACGTATCGGGTCTTGGGACGGACTCTACCGCATTACTCTGCGATACCACCCCACCTAGATTTGTACATGGGCAAGGTAATTGTGCATAAATCATTTGAGTGCTTGCTGCTACCCCATTCTACCTCACCGACGTGTTTGATTTTTTCTGGTCGTTGGTCGTCGCGCATTTAAGAAGATGAAAGATACTTTACAAGCACCAGATAAAAATTAAAAATTCATCTTTAATCAAAAAAAAAACGTAGTACCTTCCACTTTTTTTCGTCCTTCTTCTGGTTCATTTTTCTTGTACTTTGTCTTGTAAATCATTTGCGGAAGATGGAGAAAAACATAATTACATACATACACAGCCATCACCCACCCTCTCGGTACGATTTTCATGGAGGATAACCTCGCATTAGCGCTTTAGAGACTACACTCATCAGGAATCACCTCATTCTCACGAATTGATTTTTTAGGTCGGCGTTTTTTGTGCTTTTTTCGAGAAAAAAAAAATTGTAAATTTATTACAACAGAGAATTATACACGCGGCATTTTAAACCCTCTGTTGGCATGACCCTCTTTGCTCAGTCTCGTATTGATTCCATATTTAGTAAAAATACGGCAGAAGAGGACTTTGTTTGTAAGTGGGGTGGTAATTATTGTAGAAAAATAAGTTTGAAAAAAAATATACAACCCCCCACCCCACCCCAGTGGGCCTTAGAAGCATTGGCCAAATGGTCCTCCGGGCATAAGGATTTTCCATCGTGACGCGTACTTCTTCATCCGTATCTGTTTGGCCCATCATCAAAGCAACGGGAAATGGATTCTATACCTACTTGTACCTTAAATGGAATGGGCCAAGGCGAGTTTTGGAATACACGTAGATATACTTGAAATGGAATTTTTGACATTAAAATGATTGTGCATACGTAATGAAGGGCACTAGTATATTATTCCTAAGCCAATCTAATTATCATTTTTAATTGATTCCCCTGTAGAAAGCATTTTTAGCAAATAAGTGTCTCCAGAAAGTAAACACAATTTGCGCTGTGGAATACCCACAGCTCGGGATTTGGAAAATTTTTGGTACGATTTCATAGTTTCCCATTGTTGTTTCCGCATTAAAAAAATTTAATCAACTAAATTAAAAAATTAGTAGGTACATATTAAAAAACAAACATTAAATTAAAAAACTTTTATATTTCTATTCTTACCGGCGGATGGGACTTAAAAGACTTCTGGAAACTAACTCACTGGCACTTGCAGCTCAGAAGAACCTGTCTTATAATGATGCATGGTGTGCACGTTACAGGTGTTTTCACACACATGAAAGGGACCTTGTTGCCGATTCCAAACGACGAATTGAGAGGTCCCTCATGACAAGATACCCTCGGAGGGTTTGTCAGACTCAGACATAGTAGGGACACCGTGGAAAAAAACTTTTTTTTGCCCCGATCAGGATTGGTAGTCGGGACCTCGCACCTCGCACAAAAGCCTTCTGGAAGCACGACCGAAATTAAAAAAGCAAAATTTAAGCTTCTTGCTTTTAAAGTTTCGTTCGGAGTAACAGCATATCGTATAGGTGAAGAATGATATGATTATGTCCTGGCGAAATCTTTATTGCATCTCTAGGAACTCACTTTTTTTTTAATAACCGTGGCCGTGCTTTGAGAAAAAAATATGAAAATGTTTATTCAAGCACTATGCAATCGCACTGAGAAAAAAAACATCCTGTCTTTTCTGTACTGACAATTTTTGTTGAACAGTTGGTACACTCGGTCTCTGGATTACATCGATCAACACGTGACATTTTATGGCCCAGACGCCGTGCTACTAGTATAAATCGTACTGCAAACAGCAGTGAGAAGCTTGCCAGACTCAGAAAGCCCTGGCCCGGGCTTTGCTATTCAATTGCCTTCTTAGCCCGAAGAAACAGCGGTTGGCAAGAGTTATCCTTTGTTTGATTTCAGCGCTGGTGTCATTGTCTGAATTGATAGCGGAACCCAGGTAGACAAAGTCCCCAACTACCTCAAACTTATAGATGTCGATGGTGATGTTTTGTCCAAGACGTCGGTGTTGGATGTCTTTTCTTGATGACAGCATATACTTGGTTTTGCCCATACTTGGTGACCCATATTCGCCTCTTCCGTCCCAACACTCACGAAGGCTTCACTGACATTACGCTTTGTTCTTCCGATTATGTCAATGTTGTCTGCGTATGCGAGTAGTTGAACGGACTTTCGAAAGATTGTACCTCTAGTGTTGGTGCGAAAGTTCTTCACAGTTCTCTCAAGTATGATTTTAAGGAAGTCACATGACAGCGCGTCGCCTTGCCTAAATCCTTTTTTTACATTAAAGGGGTCGGTGAGATCTTTGCCGAGCTTGACGGAACAGTGTGAATTTTGCATCGTCATCCTGCACAGACTGATGAATTTGACAGAGATGCTAAAACTAGACATTGCGCTATATAGCCCGTCTCTACAGATGCTGTCATACGCGGCCTTGAAATCTATGAAAAGGTGGTGTGTATCGATTTGGAATTCCTGGGTTTTCTCCAAGATCTGCGGCAGTGTGAATACTTGATCGTTGATGGACGTTGTGGCCTAAGGCCACACTGATATGTGCCTATTGGATTGTTGACAAACGGCTTCAGGCGTTCACCTAGTACAGCGGAAAAGATTTTGTATGCGATGCTAAGAAGACTAATGGCTCTGTAGTTGGCACAACTCAGAGGGTCTCCCTTCTTCAGGATCGGGCAAACAATGCTGAGGTTTCTTTCATCGGGCATGCTTTGTTCCGACCATATCTTGCAGATGAGCTAGTGCATGCTCCTAGCCAGCTCATCGCCAGCGGATTTCAAAAGTTCGGTAGCTAAGCCGTCTGCTTCGGCTACTTTGCTGCACTTGAGCTTAGGCACAGCTACTTTCACCTCCTCAGGTCGGGTGGGCGGTATCGTTCGTATGCTTCGTCGGTAACTTCTTCGCCCGGGTTGAACGGTTCGTTTTGCCTGACAGCAGTATTTGGTTCGTCTTCGCCGTTATACAGTCTGCAAAAGTAGTCTTTCGAAGTCCTCAGCACCGACTGCGATTTTGCCATGATGTTCCTTTGATGGTCTTTACAGGCTTCAGTTCGAAATTTATACCCTTGGCTGGACCTTTTGATCCCCTGGTAAAGCTTTTTAACTTCATTCCTGTTGTAACATCTCTCTATCTCTTCAACCGCGTGCTTCTCGTGCTCTCTATTTTTCCTTCGGAAAAGCCGTTGTTCTCATCTCTCTTCTCCTCGGCTCGTAGAGCTCGTGGGCAGCTCTAGTCCTTCTATGCAGAGCCGCTTTGTATCCTTCTTGTTTAGCTGCATGTCCTTGCCGGCATTCATCGTCAAACCAGGGGTTTCGTTTTGGTGGCCGTGTGAAACCCAGCACTTCAGAAGTGGCGTCTCTGATACTTGATGCTGGCTGCATAGGACTTGGTAAAAGGTTTTGAGAGACTCGAGTGGAGAAGGACCTGGCGATCCCGTGCGATTGTAGTCGGCCGACGTCAAACTTGCTCACAGTATTTCCATTACTTCAATGAGTCAAGGAGTCAATGTTGGCCCCTTGGGAAGTTCGGACATCCATGATACTGGAGGATAGTGCCTTGCGTCGATCGCAATGTGGTCAATCTGGCTGACAGTTGATTTATCGGCGATCTCCATGTCCTTTTTGTGGATATTGAGATGCGGGAACTGTGTACTAGCTACCACAACGTGTCGCCCCGCAGAGTCGATCAGGCTGAATCCGTTATCGGAGGTCGTGTCGTGCAGGCTGTGCTTTCCGACAGTACGACCAAAGACGCCCTCCCTTCCAAGTTTGGCATTAAAATCGCCTTGGACAATTTCAATGTCGTAGCTAGGGCACACTGTTGCTAGAGCTAGGGCACACTGATCATAAGTTTTGTCCAGGAGCTCGTACAACATTTCTTTGGTGTCTCCTCTTTGGGGGCATGTGCACATATCAGGCTTATGTTGGCGAATCTAGCCTTGATGCGGATCGTCTTGAAGCACTCGCTCACATTGTTGAAGCTCAAGACTTTTTGCCTAAGTCTGCCTCTTACAACGACACCGGTGCTGGTGTTGATGCCGATAGCAGTCGCCGTAGTAGAAGTCGCAGTTTTTCATCTTGAAGTCGCATTTCTTTTGCCTTGCCCATCCCACCGTAACACTCCTCCCCCCCCCCCCCCTCTTTCGTCTGCTACCCCCAACAACCTTCCAAAGGGGTTGGAACCCAATCTTCAGTTGAGGAACTATAGGCACCCGGTGTTCACTACGGGGAGGTGATAGTATAGGAGTTGATAGATAGAGGTTGGTTTAGAAAACCTGTGGATGCTTGTATCCTCTTAAGTGCACATGTCCATTTTTTGACCACCAAGGTTCTGAATTTACTGTGTAATATTGATAAAGAAAAAACATGTACATCAAACAAGCAAGCCTACTAAGCCTGATATTATTAATGACCGACAACTTCTTACAAATCTATTTTAAT
Source organism: Neoascia interrupta (assembly GCA_947623515.1). Taxonomy (NCBI): domain Eukaryota; kingdom Metazoa; phylum Arthropoda; class Insecta; order Diptera; family Syrphidae; genus Neoascia; species Neoascia interrupta. The sequence continues at coordinate 124,781,820 of OX392463.1, forward strand.
ATAGATACATGAATAAGCATTCTAATTGTAAAGGTACAGGTATACCTGACGTTTGACTCAGCCGTAAACTTGTGTTTTTTCTGTTTGCGTTTATCTGGGAAAAACTATAAATAAACCTACATATACCTACAACAAACCCCGCCGAGCCTTTGTTCCCATTAACCATTTGATGACATAAAACCACTTTGATGCTTAATTTCCTTTGAACTACATAAATGATAATAGTCCACGGTTTTTGAACGGAGACAACAACCTTTTCCAAATCAAATCTCATGCTCGGTAGCCGCACACCGCCAGCGACCGACCGTCATCATTATCGGCGATCTTTATTGCTCCAGATTCACTGGAAGAATTTTGTTTGACATCCACAGAACAACAAATGGAACGAATTCCGTAGAATTCACCCCAAAACACGAGATGAATTGATTTTGACAAATGATCCACGAAAATCGAGTTAAAGTATGTGTGTGTGGGGAACACAGTGACATTTCAATCCCAATCCCCGTATGCATTGTCCCCTTGGAAAACATAAGGAAGTGTTGCAATGCCAATTTCCTGTGTCTTCGATCTCTAACACGCAGAAGAAAAGGGGTGTTTTGAACTCCTCCATCTGGGATGAGTGATGGTTTTCTGTCACATGTGACAGCCGGAATGTAAACCTTTTTAAGCGTTATTCCACGTACCCATATAGAAGCTAATCCGAGCAACCCTATATATATGGACGCACTCGTACGATGTCTCATTTGTGTAATTGAGAGAAATCTACCTAGGATACACTCACATGTCCAGGCCACAAGCAACCATATATCATTCGGCAAATAAGCTTTATTTAAGATCGAAATTGATGAGCACTCGTATGCCGGATCAATTCCCAAAGAAGATTAATGGCCCTCGTGGTGCGGCCCCTGTCGAAGCATCAACAAAAGACCCCGACATAAAGACCATCAGCCAGTAAAATTTGCGGTTCCAATGATGTGACACATACAAATTGGCAACTCCATCGAGCCGCGTATACGGCCTCACAATATACGAGCCAACAAATCACCTAATATACTCGCCCCGACCTTATCACCCGATGTCATCTTTTCCTCTTTCCGATATTTTTATCCACAACCTATTATACTAGATAGCCATTAGCCGTTGTGAATAAACACAGTGTCCACCACCTGTGCACGCCGGCCGCGCCGCAACCATCACATGTGTGATCTCTCGCCAAGATGATACTCGGAGATTTCTCGGGCCCACCAGCGAACAGCATCGATCGTTTGTCTACCACCGCAAGGCCAAATAAATCTCACTTCAGGCATTATGGCCGCAGATAGGCCCTAGTCGAGCTCCATCTCCAGCCCCGGCCAGCGGCGGCAGTTATGGGCGAAGAACTCACTACTAGTGGGATCGTATTGAATTCCAAATTAATCGGAGATGTCATTCGAGTGTGATCAGATGAGATTTAGGAGGTCAGAACCAGTCCTTCTTGTTGTGGCCGGCCGCCACGTTCACCAAAGAACCGAATCACGTCTGGGCCCGATGAGTAGGGTACACGGGGGTTTCTCCATTCTTCTTTTCTTCTTTTTTCCCGTTTATCTCCAATTGAGAATATATTTTTATTGGTTTGGATTCTTTGGAATTTTTGCTAGTTAACCTTGTTCTTAGGATGCATCGATTATATCTCGTGTTTTTGGCCAGGTTTCTGAGTAATTAAATTGTGTGGAAGCTATTGTTGGGATGTGCCCCTTGTTTGAGGTGATATGACATCCATCACAAACTCAGAAATTGTCATCGTTGGTGTTTTATGGCCCCGGAGATCATATCATATGCACAGGAGTTGAGAGATCCTGCGATAAGTTCCGGAGAACATGTAACTTTAATGTAAGGTAATCCGATGTGATCAGATGTGATCTGCTTTCGACACATGATGCTGCGCATTGTTCTGCGTGTCGTTCATTAAAATTTAAATCCCATCACAGTCCGATATAACTCAAGCTGTCCTCATAAATCAAGCCGGGTTCATTTGGAAGCTATCGATACCGATAGTGTTGTAATATGCGAATATCGTCGTTGAAACTCCTTTCGGATTTGCCCTGCGCTCGATGGGCAATTTAATGATTCACAATTAGCCAAACGATTGGCTTATTCGGGATGGTCACAAATCGAGTACAATCAAGCTGGATATAGAAGTGCGGAAAGACTGCTGCTGCTCCTGATGGTCAGCAACAGCAGCCCAACTGCGGCCATGCAGCTATAAATTCAAAGATTAATGCTGACTTTGATTCCAGTTTAATGTTCTGAGCGGCGGCGGCTGGCGTGCCGTGGTCAGTTCGATTGAATAAAGTATTGGTCACGTGCAATTTGATATTGGTAGTTGCTCTGGTCGTGCCTAATGAATCTCGAAGGAGCCTGACGACCGACACGGTTAAATGGCCCATAATTCGCGATGTGAGCATAATAATTGTCACTGGAAATAAGTGAACTACGTCTACACCTACGGAAGTTTTATTTATGGCCTTGATTGGACTTCCTTTAGGGAAAAAATTTAGTTTTTTTATAGACTTCTTAAATGCATTGTTTCTTGAACGTTGGTCCTGATTTGCAATGGAAAAATTACGACTACCATTTTTTGTTGGATTCAATAAATGGAATTTCATTTGGTTTTGCGAATGACAGGATCCGGCGTGCACTTTTGTATTCGATTGCTCCCGAAAAGGGTAGTTGCGACTGAGGAATACATGATAATAGTAGATACCCCAATAGAACCCACGAGCGTCTGCCTAAAATTTAGCGACCTATTAGATTAAGTAGAGTTGTTGGGTTGATGAAGCCAGGTAACCAGCACCTCATCGCACTTAGGTGTATTGAGACCTGTTGGACCCAGTGGGTGATGATCCTTGTTGAGTAGATGTTTACGCTTACTTCTTACGCCATGTTAAGTTCCTTGCTCCACCTTGTTCATTTAACATATTTGGAAAGAGACGTTAGTGGTGCGTTTGAAAGTTCTGAAATGTCGTGGAAGAAGTAGCTTCCTAAAGTTCTTTTCCTCAACTGACTTAGACTGGGACAGTGGTACACAAAGTGATATGTGTCCTCACAGCAATCCGTATCGCCACATCCTCTGTAGGTGTCATGTTGTCTCAAAACATTGACCAGTAAGTATACCTACTAGTAACGACAGAGGCTTCCTGTTGCTCTTGATGAGCGCGTTTGTTGGACTTATCATATTTAGGCCACATTTGTCTTGAGATTTCACAGGTGGACAAGGATGCCCATCTCGCGTTTGCTTTCATCTGGATCGTGTTTTCCACCTGCATTCTTAGTTCACAGAGTTGGGATTTGATCCATTGAAGTGCTTGTTGAGGTTCTAATGCTGATCCTGTGGCCAGGAACCCAGCAAAGTCTTACATTGTGCTGTAAGCCAAGAGGCTTAAGCGCTTTGCGACAACACTTAACAAGTTTGGATTTGATTTCAGTGGCATCTATTGACTTTATGGCTGCCTGACTGTCTATAAATATGGAAATGTCATCCTTGGTATTGCCCTTATTGACAGTAGGCTGGCTGCCTCCCTGACTTGTATTCAATCCTTCGCTTGGAAGACGCTGCAATCGGGCAATCTTATTGATTTTTCTATAAGTGCGGGTTCTCAGAGTAGAGACCCACAACTGTGACCCTCCGATTTCCACTCATTCCTGCTAGGAAACATGCAGTTAAAAGGCGTTTCGTAGTCTAAGAAGAGGTGCATTCTTCACGAATCTGCGCATGACCAAATGAGCTTGGTATCCATTCAAGTGACTGACTGAGCCACAAGGCGCTTTTGGCAGCAGAATCTTGCATATAAAGGTCGAGGGGAAGCAGATTGAGAATCGCCTCCACCGCCAGCCTTGAGGTCACGGTGTCGGTCTCATGGAAGATGTCATACAAATATTTGAATTTATTTGTCATGTAGCGTAGGCTTGTGTTTTTTTCCAGCTGCTTGCTACCAGACTAAACACCCATACGTCAGCACATCCTCACAATTGGAGTGTGCATCCAAAGGATAATTTTAGGTCTAGCTTCACAATTTTTACCGAAATGTGACTGCAAGTATAGAATGCGGCTTACACTTTCCTCAACGTTTCCAGCTTAGTTTTCTCTCAAGAATCACCTCTAAGTAGCATGCTCTATCGGAGAGTTTAAGAGAGGTTCCCTCAATTGCCGGTAAGGAGAATTGCGGTATGATTCTTTTTTTTTTTGTGGACAGCACGTTTACGGTTTTTAGTGGGTTAGCACTTAAACCACACTGTTTTTCCCACGAACTAAGTGTCGCTAGAGCCTTCTCTAATAGTTCGCTGATAGTGGGTAGGAATTTTTCTTTGTTCATTAAAACAAGGTCATCGGCGTAAGCCACCCCGTGAATCCCTCCCATGCCCAGTCTTATAAGTATCTCATTGCCTACCAGTACCCATACAGAAGTGGTGAGATGACTCCTTCTTGTGGGGTGCCTCTGGAGACAATCACCTTAAAAAAAACTGTCGCCTACGGATGCAATAATCGCGCTATTGTTAAGCAGATTTATAATCAGTTAAGTTAGAGCTTGGTCAACGTTAAGATTTTCTAAATTTCGTTTAATAGCGCAGGTCTTGATATTATTAAAACCACCTCGACCTATTGGTCGGCGACTCAAACCCAAGTTAGTATCGGCCCTAAGCAACCTGACAGCTATTGCGTTACGTAGTTTTACTCATAAGTCGGCTGGATATACTATTGTGCTTTCCTTCGTAAAAGCATAGCTCAGTTTAGCTTGTTGGGTTGAAGCCACTGTGGGATATGAGAAATGAAAAACTGACTGTATAAAGCTTTAACGGCATATTGGGCAGTATTTGAATAGTAGAAAGGGTGTCTATTTCGTAATTGGAAAGCGGAGCATGTGCTGTTGCTCCTGCTAGCTGTTTCCACACTTAAGACGCCTATGCCTATCTTGATCGACTAATTTGATTCTATATGAGAATTTTTCCTTGCTTTTCCGATCCTAAACGTGTCAAAATGAAAACCACTACATACTTATAACGTAATCTTTCAAGACATTTTGATAGGTTTGTATTTTTATGCGTTTTCTAGGCTACAAAGAATGTGCAAGGAACCGTATTCACAAATAACATGTAGATACAACAAAGGACATTCTATTCCGACCATATGGAACCATTTCGAAAAACAGCTACTTTTCGAAATGGAATTCGAGAAAGTTGGGTAGAATACACAAGAATTGGCAGACTCAAGGAAAGATTTCTTAAGTGTTGCGTAATACCTGAAATTCTCTACAAACGTTAAAAAACCGTTCATAAGACTATTTAATGCTCCTCATACTTCTTCTCGTATTATCAAAAGATATGTTCTTACTTATTAAAAAAATTAATCTCACAAAAAGAGTAAATCCATTGACCGTAACATAAACGTAAGTTTTTTGGGTTTAAAGAATACAAAATACCCATCATACTTAAACCCAGAACGCAGAAAAGTATTGAAATTGTCGATTAAATGTTTGACTATATCGCACTTATGCAGGGTGATTAAAAATAGTTCATATTATCATTAAGTGGTCATAGGTAAGGTCAAAAGAAACAGATTTTGTTGTGAAACGTTTCTTTCTGGTTGTTTTCCAGAAAACTACGTTTTTGGCTATTTAAAAATATGTTAAGAATACCGATGCGCATTCGATTCTGTTATTATTTAGTTATCCAAAATTAAAGCAGTGTAATAATATTTTCGAAAACTATAAACGTATAAAAAAACTTACTAAAAATATTTAAATTTATAAATATAGCCTTAAAGTTATTTCAAAGCTTTTGAAGTGATTCTAAAAGTAATTGTTTGCCGCCAAGATAGTGTTCGTTCTGACTTTTTTTTCCACACACAAAAATACATATTGTTATGTGGCGACAAGAAATAAAACAACTCGCAGGAGTCCCTGAATGCACCCATCGATTCGCTCTACAGACGCACCCGCTCGATTCACTAAACGAACATACCCAACTGTCATTCCAGTCATCTGACAGCAGCTGTCATATTTGAAGTTCGAATTTCGATTTCCCCTCCTTGGAATTCAGCGGAGGAGTACCAGTGGAAAATTACCAAAGGAAAGGGGGTATTGAACGTACTAGAAGGTGCTTAATTTTGTATAAATACACGGGTGGCAGGCTCGTACGAAACAGTTATATTTTAAACGTGGACTTGTGAAAATCGGTAATAAAGTAAAAAGTGATTGAGTTGAAATAAAGTGTTGAATTCTAAATAGTAAAGTTGAATAACAGTGTGAACTGAGTTTAAATAAGTTTGTTTGATAAATAAAGTGTTTCATTGTGTGATTATAAAAGTGAAATTGAGTTTTATTTGACGAACCCCAGGCCGAAAATATTACATTGGTGTCAGAAGTGGGATAAAACTCATAATTGTGCAGGTTAATTCTACAGTGGAATTTTCCGGAACAGTTGGAATTTCCCAGAGATATCGTGTGTGTAAACAGTGTCGGTGACTCATACGAATTTGATTGTGGAATATTCCGGATACATTGAAGCTGATTGTGCGATAAAGCTAAAATTAACTAAGTTATAAAAACGGTTTCAGTGATTTGTTTATTCGCGAGTGAATTTTCTCGAACAGATATAAGACATAAGCTGATTGTGTTGTGAAAATCGTGTGAAGACAATTCAAAATGGGTCGAAAAATTGAACAATTGACAACAGCTGAGTTAAAAGCGGAATTGGGTAAAAGAAACCTCCAGACTTCGGGGCTCAAAAGGGAATTGTTGCTCCGACTCCAGGACGCTATTACCGAGGAAGGTGGACATCCAGACACGATGCTGCTCGAAGTTCAAGAAGAACAGCAACAAAGCACAGTAAGTACTGCCGATGAAATGCCCGCTTTCATGAAGTTGCTTCTGGAGAAATTCGAAAAGATGGAGAGTAGCCAAAAGAATGCTCTCGAAGAACAAAAGAACGCTCTCAAAGACAAATTCGAGAAGCTGGAGAGCGGCCAAAAAGAACAAAAGAATGCTTTCGAAGAACAAAAGAACGCTCTCGAAGAACAAAAGAACGCTCTCGATGAAAAGCTAGATACTAAGTTCGATGAGCAGAAGAAAGCTCTAGAAAGCAAACTTGATTCCCAGAATGCGTTTTTTGAGGAAAAGTTCCAGGCAGTAGATCAAAGAATTGAAAGCGTGGAGGAAAAATTTACTGAAGTCAAATCGGAAGTTGAACAACTGGCTAAGGAGCTGGAGCTAGTTAAGAAACAGAAAGTGCGAGAATATTTGCCCGACGGTCCACGACGCAAAGAAATGCAGCCGCCTGTCTTCGATGGCCAAACATCGTGGCCGATTTATAGGAAACAATTCGAAGCTGCAGCGTTGACAAACAACTGGGACAACGAAGATAAATCAATTGCTCTCACGCTTGCGCTCAGAGGAACAGCTGCCGAACTGCTGCAGACCATCCCTGAAGAAAAACAAAAAGATTATGATGCCATGGTGAAGGCCATCGAGATGAGGTTTGGCGACGACCACATGCAACAAGTTTACCGGGTCCAGTTGCGCCGAAGAGTTCAGACAAGGGGTGAGACGCTTCAACAGTTGCAAGCCGACATCGAGCGATTAGCGAATTTGTCTTATCCCAACACCAGCAGGGAGATAATAAACGAGTTGGCCACCGATGCGTTTACCAATGCCATTGCGGATGGAAAGCTACAAATGGCTGTAAGAATGGCAGGTAAGAAGACTCTCGCTGAAGCACTAGCATTCGCCCTGACAATGGAAGCTGCAGACCAAGCTTCGCAAGGTTGCTATCGCATAAGGGAAATGGCTGGTCTAGAGTGCTCATGTCAACGCATCGACATCGAAAGGCAAAACACGAACACCACTCGGGGACAAATGAGATGCTGGAACTGTAACAAACTGGGACACCTGCAGCGACAGTGCCGAGCCTCAGTTAGACAAGCGGGTTGCCCACATTGCGCTAGAAGGAGACAGAATGAAGAAGCATCTGGCAGGATGTCGGAGCAGAAGTTGGTTGATGGAATCGACGCCCGCAGGACCATCATCCAAGTCTCGCAAACAAAACGCTGCAACAAGAGTCTGACAGTAGAGGCAATCATCGCCAACAGAAGATGCGTGGCCACTATTGACACAGGTGCCACGGCCTCCATCATCCGAAGAGACCTTGTTCAGACGTCATGGCTACATAACACCAGCTGCTACAGTCTGAAGACAGCTACAGGAGAAGCGGCGAAAGTATACGGGGAGGTGCAGCTACAGATACAACTAGAGGGATTGACCTTCTCACATGCATTCTTGGTAGCCGACATATGCGACGAATGCATCATTGGAGTGGACTTCATGAAGGCACACGAGGTAATTCTTGACCTTCGAATGCAGGTGCTAAGGTATCGAACCGTCGAGATCCCTATGGTATACGGAAACGACAACGCTGTGAATCTTCGAGCAATACTGGGAGGCGATGAAGTTCTGCGGCCCTCTTCAGAGACAGTTCTTTGGACACGTTTGGAGGGTGATCCTGGGAACCACCGATTCTATCTCATCGAGCCAGATAACAAAAGTGAATTTAAAAGTTACGTCGTGGGAAAAATTCTTGCAGAGCCCAGGGATAACATGGTGCCGGTAAGACTGATGAACCCAAATAAGCGCACCGTTAAGCTCAGAAAAGGAGAGGTGATCGGAAGATGTGTGCCCGCTGCAGCCATTTCGACAATAGCTGAGAGTGAGCCTGCAAGTCCTGTCTCTCCATCAAAATTGTCCGAGGTATGTAAGACTATACTCGAAGACTGTGAGCTAAATCAGGAGCAGCAAACCATAGCGGAAAATCTAATTGGCGAGTTTGCTGATATATTTGCCTCACAGGATGGAGACTATGGTCGAACACACTTAGTACAACACCGCATAGACACCGGAGATGCTAGACCAATCCGCCAACCTGCCAGACGACTTCCGTTGGCTAAACAGGACGAGGCCGCCGAGATGATATCGACCATGGAAAGAGAAGGTTTGATCGAAAGCTCGAAAAGTCCGTGGGCGTCGCCTGTTGTACTGGTGAAAAAGAAGGACGGCAGTACTCGATTCTGCGTGGATTACCGGAGGCTTAATGATGTCACAAAGAAGGACAGCTACCCTTTACCTCGAATAGATGACACATTGGACACACTCTCTGGAGCAAAATGGTTTTCCACTCTCGACCTGAAAAGTGGCTACTGGCAGGTACAGATCCATCCAGAAGACAAAGAGAAGACCGCTTTCACAACTGGCAATGGGCTTTGGCAGTTTACAGTAATGCCATTTGGACTGTGTAACGCTCCGGCCACCTTTGAGCGTCTTATGGAACGTGTCTTACATGGTCTGACGTGGAAAACCTGCCTGGTATATTTGGATGACGTCATCGTTTTGGGAAAGACGTTTGCAGAACATCGCGACAACTTGAGGGAGGTCTTCTCACGACTTCGAGCAGCACACTTAAAGCTCAATCCAAAGAAGTGTGCGCTCTTCAGAGCAGAAGTAAAGTATCTGGGGCATGTGATATCGACGGATGGCGTGAAGACGGATCCAGAGAAAATCGAAGCTGTGAGAAGTTGGCCAGTTCCCAAGGACAAACACCAGCTAAGGAGCTTTCTCGGTCTAGCTACGTACTACAGGAGGTTCGTCAAAGATTTCGCCGGGATTGCAAAGTGTCTGCACCAGCTCACTGAGAAAGGAAGACAATTTAAATGGTCAGATGAGTGAGAAAAAAGCTTTCAGCATCTGAAGCAGCGACTTTGCGAAGCACCGGTACTAGCTTACCCCATCCCCGGCAAGACATTTATTGTGGACGCAGACGCTAGCAATGTGGGTGTTGGCGCAGTATTGTCGCAGTTACACGATGGGCAGGAGAAAGTCGTAGCATACTTCAGCAAAGTGCTTACCCGACCAGAGAGAAATTATTGTGTTACCAGACGAGAACTCCTTGCTTTAATACTGGCGACGAAACATTTCCAGAAGTACCTGAGCGGCCAGAAGTTCATCTTGCGTACCGACCACGCCGCGCTCAAATGGTTACTGCAGTTTAAAAATCCTGACAAGTCACAAGATGGATCGAGCGATTGCAGGCTTATGACTTCGAGATACAACATCGCAAAGGAAGACTGCACTGCAACGCGGACGCATTATCCCGGAGACCATGTGAGCCCAATTGTAAGCATTGCGTGCGACAGGAGGAAAAGGACGAATGTACTGTCCAGCGAGTAAGAGCCGAACCTGCAGAAGGCTGGACCCTGACATTGAGCCAATCCTTGCATGGAAGGAATCTATGGAGAAACCGAGCGCAAGGGATATATCCGACAGAAGTCCCACATTAAAGGCATATTGGGCGCAGTGGGACTCTCTCCATGTACAAGATGGCGTTCTGCGAAGAAAATGGGAAATGCCGGATGGAAAATCCTTTAAGATGCAGCTTGTGGTTCCACGGTCGAAAGTCCAGGAGATTCTACGGGAAATGCACGATGGAGTGTCTGGTGGGCACTTGGGCATCAACAAAACCCTGGAAAAAGTACGGGAACGTTTTTATTGGCTGAGTGCAAGAAGGGACGTTGAGAGTTGGTGTCGAAAGTGTTCTACTTGTGCTGCTAGTAAGGGACCCAAAGTCCAAACCAGGGGTAAAATGAACCAGTACAATGTGGGTGCTCCCTTTGAAAGGATCGCCGTCGACATCGCAGGACCGTTTCCGGAAACTGAAAGCGGTAATCGTTACATCCTGGTTATTGCCGATTACTTCAGCAAGTGGTCCGAGGCATTTGCGATCCCAAATCAAGAAACGAAAACCGTTGTCGATCAGATAGACCACTGGGTGTGCAGGTTCGGAGTGCCAATGGAATTACATTCCGACCAGGGAAGAAACTTCGAGTCGAAGATATTCCAGGAGGTATGCGCAGCAATCGGACTACAGAAGACACGGACCACACCTCTTCACCCACAATCAGATGGAATGGTGGAACGCTTCAACAAAACGCTGAAGGAACATCTCTCTAAAGTCGTGGACGAGAATCAACGGGATTGGGATCGCCGAATACCTTTATTCCTTATGGCCTACCGGAATGCTATTCACAGTACAACTGGATATACTCCATCTGAAGTTTTATTTGGCCGAACTGCCAGGCTACCCAGTGAGCTTAAATTCGGATTTCCCACTGAAGAACCCACATCCGAGGAGGACTACGTGGTTGATCTTAGAGAAAGGATTAATGACATCCACCAGAGAACCAGAAGCAATATAAAAGTTGCAAGCGACCGCATGAAGACGAGATACGATGCGCGAGCAACGGCACCCGAGTTCAACGAGGGAGATCTGGTATGGCTCTACAACCCACATCGTAAAAAGGGAAGATCGCCAAAGCTTCAGAAGGATTGGGAAGGTCCCTACCAAGTTGTAACGCGAATTAATGATGTCGTATTCCGAATCCAAAGAGGACCAAGAGCGAAAATGAAAGTTGTCCATGTTGATCGCCTACATCGCTACCACGGAAGCAATGATGACGTACTTGTTCGGGACGAACAAAACTAAGAGGGGGGCAATGTTATGTGGCGACAAGAAATAAAACAACTCGCAGGAGTCCCTGAATGCACCCATCGATTCGCTCTACAGACGCACCCGCTCGATTCACTAAACAAACATACCCAACTGTCATTCCAGTCATCTGACAGCAGCTGTCATATTTGAAGTTCGAATTTCGATTTCCCCTCCTTGGAATTCAGCGGAGGAGTACCAGTGGAAAATTACCAAAGGAAAGGGGGTATGGAACGTACTAGAAGGTGCTTAATTTTGTATAAATACACGGGTGGCAGGCTCGTACGAAACAGTTATATTTTAAACGTGGACTTGTGAAAATCGGTAATAAAGTAAAAAGTGATTGAGTTGAAATAAAGTGTTGAATTCTAAATAGTAAAGTTGAATAACAGTGTGAACTGAGTTTAAATAAGTTTGTTTGATAAATAAAGTGTTTCATTGTGTGATTATAAAAGTGAAATTGAGTTTTATTTGACGAACCCCAGGCCGAAAATATTACAATATTGTGGACCTGTGTCCCTATTTAATAAGAGTGGCATCACCCATTCCCATAATGCTTTATTCGACTGATGAGGTGAGTGAAACCCTCCTCGGGGGAAAAAATGAATGGGCCGTAGAGACGAGCTGTACACTGTTCTTATATTGGGTGATTCTTTAGTTTATTGGGTGATTCTTTAATCTAAAATAAAGGCTGGCTAAAAACTTTTCCTTATTTTTTTTATATTTTTTCGTAAAAAAAGATGTTATTTATAAATTTATTGTGTTGTTTTTTAATCTATTGTGTTGGCTAACGTTCATGTGGTTGAGATAGCGTCAAATTTGGTTGATTTAAAATAAGTGGTTCAAAAGTTTCGATATACATATTAGCTGGCAGCATAATATTAATTAGTCAACTAAAGTGTTTTTAATCATATAGGAAACCATTAACCATTTCAAGATTCTTGTAACTTTATTTTTAATTATATTTTTTTCGAAAATAGAGGGAAGAACAAGGTTTTGAAGGTTTTTTTACCTTTTTTAAAATTTGAAATACATGAAACAGCAATTTCGTATTTTTTTTTTTCAATTACCGCCAGACTTTTTTTCAATTATACAACCACATACGCTAGCATTTACTACTTTTCTTAAATTTTGCGGACATGGATATCTCAGAAAATGGTAAAACATGCTGTTTATACCCTATTCCACAGAAATTGAGTATATTAAGTTTGATACAGGTATAAAAATGTATAAAAATGATATATGTACAGTATTAAAATGTAACATAGAGAAATAGAAGAAAAAACGATAGACCCGCAAGACTTTAAGGGCATATGGTCGAGACCAAATTCTGAGTTGAATGAGCCATGTCCGTCCGTCCGTCCGTACGTATGTCACCAATTTTTAGGTCCCAGATTTTGAGCTAGAAAGCTGAAATTTTGAACCAAAAAATTACATTTTTGCATACATTTTAGCAGCAAACTTTCTATGTAAATATTGATTTTTGGTTAAAGGAGTTGGACATGCCATGCCCCTATTAAATAATAATTTAAGCAAAACCTTATAAGGAATAATTTTTTTTTCTATTTAAAATTATGCATGAATGGTTACGGGACGGGGATGGAAAACAAGAAAATATAAGAATGGAAAGGAGAAAGAAATGAAAAGGAGAATAGGAATAGGGTATACCGCGGTCCGTTACAGAAAGACCGAAGCTATTATATAAGCACTGTTGCACTTACTTGACTCAAAACTTGAGGTTGGAAACCGCAATTTTAAAACGTTTTTAATGCAGTAAGCTTGCCTTTTAAACTATGCATACTTCAACGAAATTTAACCAATATTGTCTTTACCGTAAAGGGACTAGAAATCTTTAAAATATCGTTCTCGAAAATCGTTTCACGTTTTTGAAAAATCCTCAAAGTTTTTGAATACAGTTTACAATAGTTTTTTTTTTTTAATTTCAGAAAATATGTAGTCTATGCCCATTATTTATTTTAAAATTATACTTTATACCGTTTGCGAACTAGAGGAGGGAGACATACGTTTTTAAGATTTTATAAAATAGCAATTTAAGAAATAAAAAAATAACTTTTTATGAAATAACTATTTTGAATTTTTCCATTTCCCGTAAGACTGATTTCGAATAGCGCAACCACCTGCGCTATAGCATTGGATGTTTTTCCCTAATTCTATGGTTCTTGCGTAAACTGTAAAACAAGTTCCTTTTTTACTTCTTTTTTTAAATAGGTTTCGAAAAGATTAGGTTAGAAACGGCAATTTGATCTGAACAAGATTATTTTAACTGTTAAGATACTGGTAGGTTTAAAAAATTTATTTATTTATTTATTTAAAAAAATGTTTTTGAAAATGCTAATGAGGGTTTTGAAACTTCGCTGAAAATTCGCTATAATTTCCCTTAAAATTTTGGATAATATCTGATACGTGTAATTTTCTTTTCATATCATTTGTCCAAACAACACCGGAGATAAGAGACGCACACGTTTTTTCATGCATTTTTACGATCTGTTTTCGAAAATGCGTCAACACGACAGTATTCAAACTAATCCTGAAAAATATGACTTAAGCACTTCGTTTACTTTTAGTTGTTTTATACATACGTGTGTTCAAAATTGGCCGCAAACGCCATTCGTTTTCGACTCTACGTTTGGCAAAAAACCTTTCAATATTTTTAAAAAATTGGATCTTTTCGTTAAAGCTCAATATTTATCTATTTTACTTAAGTTCCGTTTTCCTAGTTCGCCTTTTTAACAACTTAAAAAAGTATTGAAAAACATTCAATGCATTTTGCCATGGAATTTCAAATTGAATTAAACCATTATTTGTGCCTAAAAAAAGATCTGACTATTTCCGCTGTTTAAAAGTATTTACGCCAAATTTGTCTTTCTACGACTTACAGTTAGAAGTTATATTGCGCTTAGACGGGCGGACAGAAAGACGGACACAACGTAGTTCTAAAGAATAATTTTTGGTTCTAACCGCTAAAAATAAATAACCAACAACAATGTGTTATAATATATTTCTTTATATTTCTGAGAGCCTTCTATAGCTACATATTACATGTCCATTACAACTTCTCAGTATATCCAGATGAAATTAGTCTTCTTTAGCTCAGTGCTCAGCATCACTTAAACCATTCCATACATATTGCGTGCCAACTTATAAGTCTGTATCCCTACGACGCACGCATTGGTCGTATAATATTAAGCTGCCCAGTTTCACAAATTCCGCCTTTTTAATTAAACGAACACCACCGGCAATAATTGAAAATGGGAAGAAAAAAAGCTCAAAATCCAAACCAATTATACGCACCTTGCAGATCAACCCTTTGGGGAGTCTTTACTTTCATGTTATCGAAAAAAAGACATCAACTCACTTCAATATGCCCCCTCGGCCCATCACAATCACCGTCATATTGAACTGGTCACAGCTGCAGCTCTAAGTAGCAACAGCCATCTAAAGTGAAGGAGAAAATATCTTTCTGGAATCAACGAAAGGGCCAAGAAAAAAGGGTTGAGCAAATAAATCACTTTCTTTTATTTATACCATTTTTTTTCTGATTTAATTTTTTTCTCTACTCTGCATGCGAAATCGTCCTTTGGAAAATCCTTAATGAGTGAGTAGTAGTAAATAATCCGAAAGAAGGAATATCTAGCCGTCGTCGTCCTAATGAATGAAATTGAATCTTTAAAGATATATTTTAATTTTTTTGTTTTGTACGTATTTCGCCCGTGGACGATTACGTTTGTACACTGTACAGCAAAAGAATGGTAATCTCTGGATATCTTAAAGGTTTCATTTGTTAATTTTCATTTTTTTTTTATTTAAAAAAAAAATCTGGATGAAGTTACAGATAAATCTAAGCTCTCGGTTGAAGCGAAAAAAAAGCCTTTTGATGAGGGTGGAAGCGGTGGGCGATTTCAGAGTGCCATCCTCCTCTTTGATAGCCACAAGAAAGGATTCAACTTAATTAGAGAGGATTGTTGATAGAAAAATGTCGTTACACTGGTCCGAACTGACAACAGCTAAAAATCATGCTGGAGGGTGCTTTGTGCTCTTTTTTTCTGCTGCGCGAGCCGGGGTCGCTGTGATCAACAGCCCTTTTACGTTGACAGGCTGATTAGTTTTCCCTGAGGAACTCAAGTATAGATATCCATCTGCATATACCCAGCATAATGAAAAATCAATTGACATGCCAGGAATCAAAAGCGAAAGCAATTCATCCGAAGCCATACAGACCCTGATGGCTGTCATACTGTCACCCCGGCAACCTGAACGTCACGTCAACCGTCAAACCATGAAAAATTAACCAACCCCCAACCTTCGGTGTCTAGAGGATTTTTCTCATTTCTTCCGCGAAAGTCAATATTGAAAATAAAATTTCCTTTGACAACGCGTTATCCTTATCCCCCTTGTAACACGGGATAACTTTCAATATTTTAAGTCTTCTGTTGATGCCGCCCGCAGGCTAATTTGGACGCGGATGGGGGCGCGGATGGTTTCCAATTTCCTTGTATTGCCTGTCACCAGAGAAATCTACAAACAGGATAACGAGGAATTCCTTTGAAAGTTCCTCCTAATCGATTGGTGATTACATTGACATTTTACAAGATGAAACAAGGACGAAGGAGAAAAAAAAACACAGAGCTTACTGCGTATGATCTCTGCCTGCGTGTCGTTGGCACAATAAATACTCATATCAAAAACTCATAACATATTAATGGAATTAGGATTGATGATTATTGCCTTTGGATACAGTCGGTGTCGGAGGCGTCTATAAAAGTAGTTCAACCCCTGGAAAAGAGCCGTATACGTGCGCCACTATTAATGTGTGTCCGAGGTTCAATAAAATAGCAAAAAATATTTATTCCTTGACAGCAGCGCTGGCTTGCAATGCTGGTAATGGTAATGGTTGGAGCCTGCAACACATGACACAGTGTCCACAGTCAGAGTCACCCCACTTTGCGGCAAGTACACACAATAATAGACTCAACACGTTTATTTGTGTGGCCGGCAGATTTTATTATTGTTTATGATGAAGTGATTGAGGACGAGTCGGCCACCGAAACTTAATAGAAATTCCGCAGATATGTTGGAACTTATAAATTCAAGGCTTTCGCTTCCATGCGGCGGCCGGCGGTGGGAACTGCTTTTGCTGCAACGGAGCATTTATGGACAGCAATAACTGGTACTTTAGCAATCGCTCGTATCATGCCCCGCCCCATCCGACTTTCTTGTGTCCTTTTATGATAAAATGTAATCATCATAAAAAAGGATTTTCGGTGGCGGAAAGCAATCAAGTCTGTGTACGAGAAATCGCTGACCATTACGGTAATGAAAATATAGGGATGCTGTCTTTATTTGATTTCGATATTTGTGTGGGTGTTTTGGAATTGTCGGCCAAGTTTCTTCGCACTAGATTACCCAAAGATTATAAGCGTCACTCACCCTATACCTAAAATATATATTTCTCTTTGCAATTCCGTGTAGCTCTTTGCTGGCTAATGAGTTTCACTTTCTAAAACAACACAGCGAAAAAGTTCCACGATACATTGCTGCTGTTTTATCCTTTTCGAATCCGTCCATGCTGCGGCGGACGTCTGCCGAAGCAATGAAACCGAATTTAAAATTTAAATTTGAAAATTTTTAATCGGATAATGCCGAATTTTAAGTTTAACCCCTTGCATCCGAGACGACACGGAGGCACAACCCTTCCCATTCCTGGTTGCGCTGTGTAACCCTATCCCCGTGAATGGCGTTGCACGGGAGATAAACACAGCTCTCGATATTCATTGACTCTGGGGAAAAGATATATCTGCCGGGATGCATATCTGAGCAGGCTACTCTCATAAATGGGATGCTGCTGGAAAGGGTTTAGAACAATGGAAGGCATGCAAATAAAACGAATTGATTAAATTTCGATGGAGGGTGGTAGTGACTAAAGTTCCTGTTATCACGTGGCTAAAAGTTCATGAATTAACCCGCCTCTCTATGCACCCCCTGAATATGTAAAAAGAGTGGAAAAAGTTGACCTTTGTTCTTGGCAGACATCGGGGTGGATGTGGTTACATTTAGCTGCGTGATGGTAATCTAGTAGTCAGACAAATGGAAGAAAGACTTGCTATGGAGTTGGGAAGCGTTTTTCTAAGCTAAATTTTACTTTATAAGGCCGGGGTTTGATATTTTTACGCATAAGGTCTCATTGAAGATTTTTAAATCATTAAAAGAATTCTTGAATAATTAGAATTTATAGGCTGCACTATTGTATATTTAAGTGAGCACCACATAAGGAATTAAGGGTTCCCTAGTGCCTAACATAAGAAAGCCAATTTTCGAAACCCAAATGAGCATTCAAAAACGGTGCACACAAACTTTTATTTAAGTGTCATATTATCTAACTGAAGCAGCAGGGATGACAAGACAATATCGATTTCGTCTATCGGTTCATAGCTCATGTCGAGTTCAAGTCTGAATATGCTATAAAAACTGGCACATTCAACTATTGGGATGTGTTTTCAAAATTTTTAAATAAAACCTTGCACACAAGAACTAGAAAATACAAAAAAAAGTTTTGGATTCGATTGGCGATGGTAATTTTTATTTCATTCTGTTTACTGGGCCATCACATACGAGAGCAGTTTTGCCAGCTGAAAACTTAGTAAAGCAACATTTATTTGAAAATAAGCTGAATATATTCTTCCTGTTTATAGCTTAAGAGCAAACAAAAAAAAAACATAAAAAAAAAAAAAAATGGAATTTAAGGAAGGGTAAAAATGCCAAAAAGTGTTTTGGCCTTATCTTAAATAGTTTTACAGCCAGAAAGAAGAAAATTGAAACATGAACTAAAAAATACTGGATTTTCACAAGAAATAAGAATTTTTTCGAAATATTGAAAAGTTTTTGAGATATAGAGAATCTAAAATAGAAACCCATTTCATCGTGTTTAACGTCATAACTTTTTCATCACTTTATTTAAAAAGCCAATTTTGGGGTCACATATAAAGCAGCCAAAAGGCCAAAATAAAATTTTGGGTGAACGGTTTAAAAACTTTAGTTTTGGCGTATTTTCGGAAAAACAATAGTGAAAAAAATGTTGTCCCCACCACTATCTCCGATATAGCATCGGCTAAATAATTCGAAAAAATAAATCACACACACTACGAATTATTTGTTATTTTCGGGAAAACTATAGAATATTTCGAATATTTAGCAGATTCTGAAATTTAGTTGGAAAACCTCAAAAACATTTCAATACATTAATTAAAAAGCTAACCGAACGTATCATTGCTTTTATTGGGGAGCGGCCACTCTGGCAAAGCCATACAAAATTAAATTTGATTTAATTTAATTTAATTTAGTCATATGATCATTTCAAACGCTGCTAGGCGAACATCGTTAGGAACCTTTATTATAATGATGCTGACATTAAGTGACAACTCTGTTTAAATTTCAAAAATTATTGTTCAAAATATTCTAGAATCTTAACGGTGGTGCCACTTTTGAAATTTGTTTTGTACATAAAACGTATGATGCGAATTCTAAAACTTTCAAGATCTTTAAAAAAAATTAACTTGAAATTTTCTGAAACGGTTTAAAAAAACACAATTTCAAAAACTCGCTTTTATAACCGATTGCTAAAAAATGAAATTTGTTTTGCACATAAAACGTATGATGCGAATTCTAAAACTTTCAAGATCTTTAAAAAAAATTAACTTGAAATTTTCTGAAACGGTTTAAAAAATCACAAATTCAAAAACTCGCTTTTATAACCGATTGCTAAAAAACCTGTGCTCTGAGTATTAGATAAAAGAAACCATTGCTAGCGCAAAGTATATCAAAATCAAAATAAAATGTAACGGTATTCAACAAAAGGTTCCGAATAGACTTCTCAAAGTGCCGTTCGGATTGGGCAAAAAAACTGTAGGTCCCCTTGTATGTGAAAAAAATCAACGCACACACGATATATTACAATAAAAAAACTTGGCCACTTCTGGCATAAAAAAAAATATATATATCAACATTTTGGAAAACCCTCTCAATACGTCATTTTAAACTATGGTTGGGTAACAAGACCTTGGCATTTAACGTACACAAAAAATAAAAGTATGGATTTTCAAACCAATGTTTTTTTTTCATACTTCCAGTCAGAAGATGATTTTTTATGGTTTTTTTGGGAATTTTATACCTCTCAGCAGCTTTAAAAGTGCTGAGGGTTCGCCTTTGTACTCCATGGACGGCAGATACCAAGTCATTTTGCGACCAGGTTGCTCGTTTGGGAGGCATTGTAGTTTAAGTAGCTATAAACCAGTTTTCGATCAGCTTAAATGGCTTACTATAATAACTGTGTTAAATTTTTGAAATTTGTTTTGTACATAAAACATATGATGCGAATTCTAAGACTTTCAAGATCTTTAAAAAAAATTAACTTGAAATTTTCTGAAACGGTTTAAAAAAACACAATTTCAAAAACTCGCTTTTATAACCGATTCGTATTAAATGAAATTTGTTTTGTACATAAAACGTATGATGCGAATTCTAAAACTTTCAAGATCTTTAAAAAAAATTAACTTGAAATTTTCTGAAACGGTTTAAAAAATCACAAATTCAAAAACTCGCTTTTATAACCGATTGCTAAAAAACCTGTGCTCTGAGTATTAGATAAAAGAAACCATTGCTAGCGTAAAGTATATCAAAATCAAAATAAAATATAACGGTATTCAACAAAAGGTTCCGAATAGACGTTTTATGGATTTTAAATCAATAAAATGCAGAAAAAAGCTAAAAAACCCGTCCCCCCACACTATCTCGATAACGGTAACATGTACCGTTACGAAAAAAAATACCAGACATAGCCAATTTTTCCAGGCTTTAAAGAAAAATATAGAGGGGCTCAAATATGGCGTGGGTTTTTGAAATACGCTTAAAATCATTTAAGTTGTTTTACTAAAATGGTAGTGCTAAAAACAGCCTATAACTTTTAAGCTGTTTCTATCCAACAAAATTTCACACAAGCACAAACCACTGAAGTAGAAAGCAAAATATATAAAAAAAATTTTAAAAGAAAGAACCCGTTTGTCATATATTTTTTATTTATTTTTTGCAAAAAAAAAAAAAATCAAAAGAAAAACAATTTATTATCCTGCGTTTCAAAAAAAAATTTGAGTACCTTAATTTAAGATTCGGCTGAAATAACACGGTAGACTTGTAAAACAATATTAACAGTACCTAGAGTAAAATTAATGAAAAAAAATATTTATTTTAAGAATTTTAAACCCGAATACCGTGCAAGCAGTCAAAAATCCCCGCTTTATTTACTTAGCTGCAATGGCACCATTTAATAACTCGTATACACAGTTCTTATGCATATATCTTCCTAAAATTGCACTCGAAATATTCTATAAATATTTAGAATATTTCGAGTGGGATTTTAGAATATTTCGAGTATTAAGAGTATAAGCGAATCAAATGGGTTATCGAAATGCGCTTGAAAAAATGCCATTAAGTCGGAAATCGTCATTAAAAAAAAAGAAAAACAAAGTGGTAAACTAAACAACATTTTATATGCAAATTAAGCAATAATTCTACGCTAAGCGTTCAAAAAAGCCGACGAGACACTTCCTGTATGACTTCATACTTGACGGTCTTTTTTTATACTCTGTCTAACATAAATTGGCAGTGCAGGCCTTATGGAAGAGCTTTTAAAATCAGTAGCGTGTCATATATTTGCACCATACTAATTTGAAAGAAATTCAATTTTCAATGTTATTGAAGTGTTCGAGCTAAATCACAGAACTTGCTAAACATTAAAAAATTTTTTTATAGTTTTCCCGCAAATTGCACATGATTCCTTGATTTTTGTGATTTTATTTAAATCATTTAACCTTCAAAGGTAGTAAGTAGCATTTTTTTACGATTTTCTTTTTTCAAAAATACATACCAATCGCAGCTCTAAAACTAGCCAAAACTCAATTTTAGACTTTGTTTAATGCTGCTTTATATATTTGTCCAATATCGGCTTTTTGGAAAAATATATTTAAAAGTTCCAAACGCGTACATATTGTCCATCCCTTATTTCTCAAAAACCTTAGAATAATTTGCAAAAATTTGATTTTAAATTGAAATATTTTTTGCTCAGTCAAGTTTAAATTTTCTTTTTAAACGCTGTATGCCAAAATACTTTTTGTCTTTTTTACCATCAAAATTATAACTATTTTAACTGTAATTAAACTGTTATGTGTGTACGAAAAAAATTGCCAATGCATTCTCATATTTTTCACGGACTTAATAAATGTAGTAGGTACACAGGTTATTGGGGTGCCGTGGTGTAGTGGTTAGTGTGTGCGCTTACTACGCCGGAGGTCTGGGTTCGAATCCTGCCATCGTCACCTGAAAAAGGAAGACTTGTTCTTTTTCACGGTCACCACCTCCGCGAGGGTCTGACAAGTCCTCCAAGAGTATCATTTGTCTTGAAAAACTTCTCAAAGTGCCGCTCGGATTGGGCAAAAAACTGTAGGTCCCCTTGTATGTCGGAATGATGAGGGAATTTTATAACTCTCAGCAGCTTTAAAAGTGCTGAGGGTTCGCCTTTGTACTCGATGGACGGCAGATACCAAGTCATTTTGCGACCAGGTTGCTCGTTTGGGAGGCATTGTAGTTTAAGTCGCTATAAACCAGTTTTCGATCAGTTTAAATGGCTTACTATAATAACTGTGTTAAATTTTAAAGCACACATATTGCTCTCTACACACTGAACTAAAAATGTTTATAGACATACAAAAGAGGATAATAAGGTTTACCGTCAAATTTGGTAGGCCCTTAATAACCCCTACACTATTTGTAAGGAAAAATTAAATAAATTAATATTGAAACTATTCAACATATTTGCCAGGCGTTTTTCTTTTTTAATTCAGAGTAGAGCATTGAACAGAGCTCGAGCAACATAAACGTGCTCTAAACCGAGTGCGCTCAGAGTACTCTGTTCTGGTTTTGTACCACACTTGAGCAAATTTTTTTTATTATCTGCCAGAATGCAAAATAAAAGAAAATAAAACTTTTGGCAATAAAAAATTGACAAAATATTACGAGCCGAAAATGATGCAAATGCCTTTCGGCCTTTGAACAACAAACTTCCCGAAATAGGGCGATTTGGTGCCCTTAGACTTTTGTTGAAGGTACTTTCTGAAGACGCATGTCTCTGCGAATAAACCCGAAACCACTGTGGCCCAAAAACCACAATAACCCACGTTATCGCTCAAACTAAATTAAATTTTAATTTAACTCACACGCACTTTGTTAAATTAAAATTAAAAGATAGGAAGCGCTTAATGAAAGATTATAAGCTTATAATAAAAAGATTATAAGGAAGCGTAAAATTTGGTTCCTTTGATTTTTGGAAATCCAAGAAGCCTTATTGTTTTTCCTTTCCCGCAAGGGCACTTCACTTAGTGATGTGACGGGAGTGACAACCCCGCGGACCCTAGTTAGTTTTCCGGGTGCAACCCAAAAGCCCCAAATCAAGCCCTTCTACTCATTCTTCTTATTTCTTTCCTTCCTCTCTTTCCTGAATACAACATTAATACATTAATCATACTTTAATGATTTTTTTCTATGTACTGGTGCAATATTGGTTATATATTCTCCATAAGATTTTACGGGTTGCATCTACCTACCCTCTGAAGCCAAAACATCGCAGTTAGATTTTCTTACATCTGGTATGAATCGTAGGTTCATGAGATGTATTGACTATTTCCATCTAGATTTCAAAATCCTCCAAAACTAGTTTTGTCAAAAGGCTTCCAGAAACCCTTTTTGCTCAAGGTCGCCTCTTAACACTGCCAAGTAGAGCACATTTTATCATAGAGAACCTGAATAGTTTGATCAATTAATCAGTCGCCCTGATGCAGCTATAAATAAGACGGCAAAAGAAACACGCTGTATCCAATATCCTCATAACTTACATTTATTACACATAAATTGCCCAGCAAACATGCATAATATGCCATTGGTCTGGCGAGCTGCCTAAAGGAAGCACGCTTTTTAGTCGGCCAAGACGAGACAGTCAGCGAACTAGGCCTTCAAAATGAGTGTGATGTCTGGTCTGGTATAGTGGCGCAACGCGCAACAGACTCAGCACGCACTTTTCTCCCTATTGAACCGCGCTGTGCTGTCACTACCACCAACACCACCCATGCCCGGAACCCAGCCACCTACGGAAATTACTCACAAGTCATTTAATACCCGTAAATATTCTAAGTGCGGCATTAATAGCCGTTGATTAATCGGGGTGTCTGGACTCTCTGACAACGACGACGAGCAGCAGCAGCAGCACCACTATACCAGCAGAAGAAGTGGCTATTGAGTGTTTTGTCCTTTTTCTCGGGTTTCTTCGAATTGATTTTCTATAGAAAGACTCTCCTTGGGTCGTCTCCTCCATACTTGTACTTTCATTGAAGAGCGCTGCGCGCATGTGCATGGCGTACTCATTAACAATGCATGTGCCGAGGATGAGGAGGAGGTGATACTCTTGCGCGCGATTCAAGCATCGGCAGAGTCATCAACGCAAACACTTCCAACTTTTGCAAACAAAAAAAAAGAGGAGCACAGATTGGGACGACTTCATGTGACCGACCACCACCACCAACAAGGACAGATGTGGTTTCTGGTGCTGCCCACCTGCCGTATTACGCCAACACACATGGTGCGGTGGC
The DNA here is from genome assembly GCA_947623515.1 of Neoascia interrupta. Taxonomy (NCBI): domain Eukaryota; kingdom Metazoa; phylum Arthropoda; class Insecta; order Diptera; family Syrphidae; genus Neoascia; species Neoascia interrupta. The sequence goes on from OX392463.1 coordinate 124,806,092, forward strand.
TGTCTGCGCAAGGATACAAATGAATCGAAGAGCGTGCGCGCGTTCATACACATCTATAGAAGTCGCTTTATTGTGTTGGTCATATCTGTTGAGGAGACCTCATCTCGAGATGGTCGTTTGAGGCTTTATTGTGCGGTGCCGTAAAATTAAACACTTTAACCTCCTCCATGTGAGTTCGTCGTAGGTGGCTTAACGCTGGTCACTCTGGCAAATAGTAGATGAATTAATGGTGCGTGTGCGCTGCTCATTCTTCCTGCTCGCTCTCTGTGGCTATCGTATTCGGTAGCAATTTGGCTTCTAGGTTAGGTGAAAAATGAGACGACGTAATGGCGTGTGGAACTCGTCCGTTCGCCGTCACAACATGGGGGCGAGCATTTTTTTAATGAACGTATAACGAAGAGAGCAAAAGGCTCAAGGATCAGGCCAACGGGGGACAGGGCTTATGATTGATTCCACTTAGTCGATGCGGTACCCGGCGATATCTGTTCCAAGCATCCTTTCTATCCGAAAACGTGTGGGCAATCACACTTACGTTTTCCGGTAGCCGTTGGACTTATGGTTCCACTAAATCACAATATGAACACAACAACAAGCACAAGCACCTATACAGCACGAGCAGCGCAAAAGTAATTTCACCTCGGAGCTATTTTAATTTCGCAGAAAATAACCCGGACCCAGAAAAGTGATCTTCTGCACCCAATTGCTTGTCACATGGCCAACATGGAATTCAATTCGAAACGACTATCTGCTCCCGTGTGCCTCTGTTTGCATTTGAATTATTTTTTTTTTCGTCCTGTTGACATTGTTTTCGTTTATTTTTTTCCTGTGCTTTGTTAGCCTATCACCAGGGAATTGGAGATTAAGGATGAATTCTTCTTCACAACTCTCATTTCCTACTGTCATTGCAAATGAAAGTGGACTCGGACATGAGTTGACAGCTGAAGCTGGATTGAATTTCACTCCTCTAGGGAGAATGATACATACACCTTTTGGAGATATTCTTTCAAGGATCGCTATTTTTATTGGAATTTAATTTATAGCGAATATAAAAGTGGATTGCGCTGTGTTTGTTGGGGGATGGATGTCAGCCCTGATTCTGTGCGGGGAGTTTAACCAGAAGAGGCGGTAGTTGTTGATGGTGGTGGGCCGGTTGGTCTTCCATTAGGACCTCCAGGACCTCCGCCATTACATCCTAAAAGTGAATTGCAGTTCGATTGTGAAAGAATCTATTTTTATAAAAATGAGAAAAATGTACCTCTTGCTCCAGCGGATTGGAGACCAGCATTTCCTGCTGCCAAGTCACCTACTAATGCGGCGTCCTGGACGTTCATAGGAGAACCAAGCTGAAATCCAGAAAACTTGTAAGAATTTCTTACGAAAACCGAACAGTGAAATTAATCCTACCGCAATGCCCATCAGCATCCCGAAGATTAAAAATAAAGCAAATGACTTGTCCATGATGTTTACCAGTGTTGATTGTTCAATGGTTTACGAAAACACTTGGGTTGGTAGCGCGTTTTATAGGCGCCGTCAATGAGAACCACGACTTATTAATTGACTTCATAGAGCATGAAGAGTTCGGTAATCAGCTTTTTGCCTCGCCACGTGCCTAGTTGTAGAACGAATGTTATAAATCAATTTGGTGTATTTTGCTTAGGTGCAAATTGCTTTAATTTCGCAATGGCACTTTCTATTGTTGAAATAAGTTTTAAGAGGAGATAATTATCGTTGCAAAAATATTTATTATTTGATTTCGTATAACCATTTTTTTAAATAGGCTGCTTTAATATGGTTCTGGTTAGTGGTTTCAATTGACGCTAAAGACTCACCTGACATAAGTTTATCTCTTAAACTTAACCCCCGAAGTACCTCACACGTGACACGTGAGCTTATATATTTTTTGTATCCGCTTAAATAGATACTCTTATCTTTTGGAATTTTCGTTTTGGACTGATAGCAAAACTTGAAGAATTTTTTAAGTTGACTTCAGCACAAAATCCCTTTGCGTGGGATAAGTTTCCACAGGCGGTCCTTCCGTGTCAATATACCTCTCCCCTCGGACGGACGTGTCGGTGTCGGTAGTTCTATACCCGCTCATGTATATGCACTGAATTTCGTTGTTCACATATTTTTAGAGTTTTCAACAGAAAATATGAAAAGATCTTAAGCAGACTACCTTATCTTGACCTCAGTTTGAGTTAAAATTATAGATAGAGTTGCGTAATCAGTTAGGTTGGTTACCAATCAGCCAATTAGGTTGGTTACTCCCATTTCTTCTCTTTGCGAAGGTAAAACTAGGAATGACTCAAAATTCGATGTCTGCAATCTGCCAAGGTACCTTCTTTTCGATTTTAATTGTTCAAAATTTGACTGGCAGCATTTTTAAAAATCACAATTCTGAAAATAAGTTCCTACACCAAAACCCCGTTTTGCGTCGTAGATTGGGACTGGAGAAGCTAGCCACAAATCGAAACGACGCAAATAACATTTTCCATGCATACATAGTGTCCCTGCATTCGCTATAACAATCACCAGAATAAAAGATCCTAATTAAAAATAGAAGTTTGTATTTTAAAACTAAATACTCACCAGCATATAGTTTTATTAGCGAGTTTTAGGAAAAGCATCGAACATACATAACATTTCCACACCAAAGTCACCCCACATCAAAGCTTGTAGTGAAAAGGAGAATTCTTGGCTATCCCTCTGTCTGACTTTAAGTCAAGTGTAAGCTCTAAGCTTAACAACGAATGATTGACTGAAAAGATCGGGTCCTTTTTCAAATCCTGGATCGATTCGATCCGGGAAAATGAACGATTGATACAGCTCTAAAAGTTACAGGTATGACGATAACGCAGAACCACGTAGGAGTCTGTGTCATAATAAGTCACAAGTCACTATCTGGTCGGCGGCAGTTGCCAAGGCTAGAATCGGTCGAATAAAACTTTTCGGGCAGATAAAAATGCAACCATACGCTGAAAAGAAAAAGAAGGTATTTGTCGCATGTAGAGAAAGCTAAACTTATGGGTAAGTCCAATTGTCATACCTAAGATTTCCCCGTTAAAGCACACCACGGGTGTGGGAAGCTTTAGTGTTTCTACACACTGTGCTAATGTTTCAGTTTCAGTCATGTCAAAGCAGTCAGCTTTCGATGTATGGTTTAAATAGCTACTTTACCACCTGCGTCGGAAACTCCTCTTTTTATATTCTACCCAGGGTATATTAAGTTTAATGTATACAGTTTGTATTAAAATAAATAAATAGAGTGGCGCTCGAGGTGAACAGCTCGAGGTGAACCAGGGCAAGCTTCTCAACAAAGTATGCTGTGTGTGTTAATTTCTTCACATACAAAGAGACCTACAGTTTTTTGCCGAATCCGAACGGATTCCTGTCAAACCCTCGCGGAGTGGGGACCGTGAAAAAGAATGAGTCTTTTTTTTCAGGTGACCATTGCAGGATTCGAACCCAGATATAGTTTGTATTGCAGTAAAATAATCATCTTAGACCCCTCCTGGGACCTTGTAGAGATATGACCGAGGCCGACAGGAGAATCGATTAAGCAATGTCCGTCCATCCGTTTGTAACCAACACAGTTGAACCGGAAATCCCGCTCTACAAATTATAAAAGATTGAAAATTATTGAAATCTGCCCACAGACACGCCAAACAGACACGCCCACTATAGACCTGTATATGTGACCACCTCTAATTTTTAAAAAGACTTTTTTCACCCGCTAGCTACGTTGCAATAGTGCTAGCAGACTGATTTTTGGTAGGTCACTGCTTTGGAATTGTCTTTGAGGTAACATAAAAAGTTTGGGTCTTACATTTACACGCCCCACTTTGATGAAATGAATAACTGTGAAAATGACAGTTATTCAATAAATACCTATGAAATATGACGAAAAAATATATTGCAAATGTTGTAGATGTTAAGTCTTACTTACTTACTTACTTAAGGTGGCGCTACAGTCCGGGGTGGACCTGGGCCTCAGCCAACAAGCTTCGCCAGCCAGCTCTGTCTCTAGCTAGCCGTCTCCAGTTTCGCACGCGAAGTTGGCTGAGGTCCCCTTCCACTTGCGTGCGCCACCTGAGTCTCGGTGCTCCTCTACCGCGTCGTCCCTGCGGTGTGGATTTGAAGATTTTCCGGGCCGGTGCGTTGGTGTCCATCCGCTCTAGATGACCCAGCCATCGTAGACGCTGTGTTTTGACTCTTTTGGCTAGGTCGGTATCGCTGTACAGCCCGTACAGTTCGATGTTATATCTCCTCCTCCACTCTCCGTCTATGCAGACGGGACCGTAAATCGTCCGAAGAATTTTCCTCTCGAAGCAGCCTAAAGTGTTTTCATCCGCCTTTGACAGGGTCCATGCTTCTGCACCGTAAAGCAGGACTGGGATGATGAGGGTCTTATACATGGACACTTTAGTTGCTCGAGAGAGGGCTTTGCTACTCAATTGCCTTCTTAGCCCAAAGAAACAGCGATTGGCAAGAGTTATCCTTCGTTTGATTTCAGCGCTGGTGTCATTGTCTGAATTGATAGCGGAACCCAGGTAGACAAAGTCCCTAACTACCTCAAAGTTATAGCTGTCGATGGTGATGTTTTGTCCAAGACGTCGGTGTTGGGTGTCTTTTCTTGATGACAGCATATACTTGGTTTTGCCCTCATTGACTGCTAAACCCATATTCGCCTCTTCCGTCCCAATACTCACGAAGGCTTCACTGACATCACGCTTTGTTCTACCGATTATGTCAATGTCGTCTGCGTATGCAAGTAGTTGAACAGACTTTTGAAAGATTGTACCTCTGGTGTTGGCGCGAGAGTTCTGCACAATTCTCTCAAGTATGATGTTAAAGAAGTCGCATGACAGCGCGTCGCCTTGTCTAAATCCTTTTTTGACATCAAAGGGGTCGGTGAGGTCTTTGCCGACCTTGACGGAACAGTGTGAGTTTTCCATCGTCATCCTGCACAGACTGACGAGTTTGGCAGGGATGCCAAAACTAGACATTGCGCTATATAGCTCGTCTCTATAGATGCTGTCATACGCGGCCTTGAAATCGATGAAGAGGTGGTGTGTACCCAACTAACATTTTTCCTCCCATAACACTCTACGAGAGTCTTATGAGAGTATTCTTCCAGAGCTTGCCTCTTGGAATTTGCCTCTCATAGAGTACTACGAGAGCGCTTAAGAGAGTCTTACGGGAGTTGAATGGCCCCACTTATGGGAGTTATTTGATCTGATAAAAAGTCTTAAACTCTCATAATAAGACAACAAGTTCTTCTTATGGGATGAGAAGAGTTAGTCTGGTTTGAAAGAGAGAGAAACACATAACAAACAATTTTTGTGCCATCTTTATCATGTTGTGTGCCGAAAATGGTTTAATTTTTCATAAGGGCATGAAGTGAAAAAGAGAAAAAGATGTACTTCTAAAAGTAATTGTTATTTTCAATTGGATAACTGTTGAAACGATGTAACATCCAACTGCGCTGTTGGATGGTACATCGTTGTCATCAATATTATTGAGTTTAATAATACTTTTTCTGAGGTTATTTATGCAAGAACTTAGTGCAACTGAAAGTTTATCTGCTAAGGTTAACATTTTACTTCGATAAAAACAAAGCGTCTCAAAAATAATCAATTTAAAAAATAAATTATAAAAGATAGCTCATCGCAGAAGGGTTGCCGCATTTTCTCTGTTTAAAATGTGTTTTTACCTCAATTAACAGGGTAAGGAGTAAAATAGGATGAAAAAAATGTGAGTCGAATAGGCCATGTCCGTCCGTATTTAGGTAATGTTCGATTATATATTCGGTCTCAATCAATAAAAATGCAAAATATGCGATTACGCGGTGATACTAAACTGTTACAATCTATACGTTTCAAAATATATCCTAGCTTTAGGGCATAATAAGAACCAAAATATAGGTCTTACCATCCTACAAAAAGAAATAATTAACATTTCTTCGTACATTCATAAAATTTTTTCGGTATATATTTTTTTTAATTTTATTTATAACAAACGAATGCAAATCAACTAGATGCGTATACCTTGACGTTGGTAACTCCAAGAGGTAAGAAATTAAATGGCGGAAAAAATAGTTTTCTAATAAGATTCATTCACTTTTTGTGAGCGATTAAACTTTTTTAACAGATATAAGCTCTCCTTGTGCGAGCATATTGGCTGTTTTCCAGAGTTTTACCCTTTTAACCAGAGTAAAATTGGCTTTGTCTTCCCGAATCAGAGTAAATAAACTGTTTTTTAAGAATTAAGAAATGTCGTGCTTTCGTACTATTTAAAGACGCATTTCTGTTTTTACATCATCGCCGCGTGCACATGAATGAAGGAATACAAAGATTACGGCATACGCATGTAATGTCATTTGCTGGCAAAAGTATATGAAAATCTGACGTCATCGGAGTTGACTGTGAGTTTGTTTGCGTGTAGAAAAACCAGCTAATCCATGCTGGCCAACCAGACCATGAGTATGTTTTCGATGACGATTTGTGCTGCAGAGATACCTACACTTTTTTCTCCATAAAGATATGCATTAAATTAATTAAAAAAACTTCTGTCACCGCAAGCACACTACATACTGACAAAATTACTTTTGACATATGGTGGGGCGCAATTATTTTGAATTGACATGAATAGGTATTTTTATCAGCTATCCGGTCTCAAAACAAGAGTGTTAGGCTGAAAAGAGTATTTTTATGAGTACTTCGATACTTTGACTCTCATAATGATTCTTCTTATAATACTTTTACTCTTTGAGAGTAACATGAGAATTGAACACACAAAACAAGAATCAAATATTCTCTCATAATAAGGGTTTACGTCTTTTTTTAGTCTGGTAGCCTTTTACTCTTTTAATGAGAGTACTATGAGAGTAAAATTCAATTTTATCAAAAAAGATTATGTTCTGAGAGTATTCAAGAGTCTTACGAGAGTCTTATAAGAGGTTTTTTAGATTTGTAGAGCACATCTCTCGAGAGTATGTTTGTTGGGTATCAATTTGGAATTCCTGGGTTTTCTCCAAAATCCAAGATGAATATTTGATCGATGGTGGACTTTCCTGGCCTAAAGCCACACTGATATGTGCCTATCAGATTGTTGACAAACGGCTTCAGGCGTTCACACAGTACAGCAGAAAAGATCTTGTATGCGATGTTAAGAAGACTTATGCCTCTGTAGTTGGCACAACTCAGAGGGTCTCCTTTCTTCAGGATCGGGCAAACAATGCTGAGGTTCCATTCGTCAGGCATGCTTTCTTCCGACCATATCTTGCAGATGAGCTGGTGCATGCTCCCAACCAGCTCATCGCCAGCGGATTTAAAAAGTTCGGCAGCTAGGCCGTCTGCTCCGGCTGCTTTGTTGCACTTGAGCTTAGACACAGCTACTTTCACCTCCTCCAGGTCGGGTGGGCGGTATCGTTCGTATGCTTCGTCGGTAACGTCTTCGCCCGGGTTGAATGGTTCGTTCTGCCTGTCAGCGGTATTTGGTTCGTCCTCGCCGTTATACAGTCTGCAGAAGTGGTCTTTCCAAATCCTCAGCACCGACTGCGATTCTACTACGATGTTCCCTTGATGGTCCTTACAGGCTTCAGTTCGAAGTTTATACCCTTGGCAGGACCTTTTGATCCTTTGGTAAAACTTTCTAACCTCATTCCTGTTGTAACATCTCTCTATCTCTTCAACCGCGCGCTTCTCGTGCTCTCTCTTTTTCCTTCGGAGAAGCCGGTGCTCCTCTCTCCTCCTCTGCTCGTAGAGCTCGCGAGCAGCTCTAGTCCTTCTGTGCAGCGCCGCTTTGTATGCTTCCTGTTTAGCTGCATGTGCTTGCCGGCATTCATCGTCAAACCAGGGGTTTCGTTGTGGTCGCCGTGTGAAACCCATCACTTCAGAGGCGGCGTCTCTGATGGCATTCTGGCAATATTGCCACTGGCTATCAATACTTGATGCTGGTTGCATAGGACTTCGTAGAAGGTTTTGAGAGACTCGGTTGGAGAAGGACCTGGCGATCTCTTGCGATTGTAGTCGGCCGACGTCAAACTTCCTCACAGTATTTCCATTTCTTGGCGCTGGTCGGGATATCCGCAGCCGTACCTTGGCTACAACAAGGTAGTGATCCGAGTCAATGTTGGCCCCTCGGAAAGTTCGGACATCCATGATACTGGAGGAGTGCCTTGCGTCGATCGCAATATGGTCAATCTGGTTGACGGTTGATTGATCGGGAGATCTCCATGTCCCTTTGTGGATATTGAGATGCGGGAACTGTGTACTAGCTACCACAACGTGTCGCCCCGCAGCAAAGTCGATCAGCCTAAATCCGTTATCGGAGGTCGTGTCGTGCAGGCTATGCTTTCCGACAGTACGACCAAAGATGCCCTCCCTTCCTAGCTTGGCATTAAAATCGCCTAGGACAATCTTAATGTCGTAGCTAGGGCACTGCTCATAAGTTTTGTCCAGGAGCTCGTAGAACATATCTTTGGTCTCGTCATCTTTCTCCTCTGTGGGGCATGTGCGCATATCAGGCTAATGTTGGCGAATTTAGCCTTAATGCGGATCGTCGCGAGGCGCTCGCTCACAGGGTTAAAGCTCAAGACTTTTTGCCTAAGTCTGCCTCCAACAACGAAACCACATCCAAATAGGCGCTGTCTTTGATGCCGATAGCAGTCGCCGTAGTAGATGTCGCAGTTTTTCATACTTCTTTTGCCCGGCCCGTCCCATCGCATTTCTTGGATGGCAGTAATGTCTGCCTTGCAGTCGTTAAGGGCCTCCGCTAGTTGCTCGGCTGCACGTGGTCTGTTAAGGGACCTAACATTCCACGTGCAGATCCTGTAGATGTTAAGTAGCATTGGCTTTTTTGTGTATAGTACATACATATAGGTCTCTTTTTTTATAATTTACTCCCGCTCAAGGGTTTGTGGCTACCCTTATGATGAGTTAACACAGCGCGAGTGGAAAGGATAAGAGGAGAGAGAGGAGAGGTACTGGTGCACTTTGATTTTGAATTGCTGTGGACTTTGATTTTGAATTGCTGTGGACTGTAATGTGGAGGAAAGACCCCGCGTGGAAGACTATTCCACATCCGTGTTGTTCTGCTAAAGAAGGAATTCCAGTACAATGCAGTACGACCAAAGCTTGGCTCAAGGGTGAATTCATAAGCATTAGTTCTAGCACGAGTGTTGCGGTTGAATTCTTTCGGAGGTGGGATACAGCTGGCGATTTCGCTAGAACAGTCCTTATAAAAAAAAAAACGATAAAACAAAGTGAGACTCGAAACATTACGACGGTGATCCAAGGAGTTAAGTGACCTCGCTATGTTAGGGTCCCCAATAAGTTTTATCGCTCTCTTCTGAATCCTATCGAGAAGGTGCAGAGAGGTCTTTGATGCACCTGCCCAAACGTGGGAGTTGTATTCCATTTTGGGGCGTATAAACGCTTTGTAAATTATTGCTAGATCTAATGGTGTGAAATATTTCTTGCACCGCTTCAAGAATCCAAGGCATTTCGCAGCACTCTTGGCAACATCATATATGTGGTCACTCCAACGTAGGTTGTCGTTTACACACATACCGAGTACAGAAAGCTTGTTGGTTTCGGCGATGCAAGTGCCGTCCATGGATATTGGCTAATGGATCCTACTTTGTTTTAAAGACAGAAGGCAGCATTGGGTTTTCGAGGCGTTAAATTCCATCCTGTTAACAAACTCCCATCTTGATATGATGTCAATGTCGGAATTAAAAGAGGCAAACATACGCAACCTTGCCGTTTCAATATCCGTGGGGCTCGGACGTTTATTTTGGAACGGGTATGAATGACTAAGAGTACTGTCATCTGCAAATGAGTGGATCGGATTAGACGTAGCGGATAAAAGGTCATTAATGAATATTAAGAAAAGTGTTGGAGACAGAACAGACCCCTGGGGCACACCAGCATTAATTGAATGGATGTCAGATATGAAGCCGTCTAAGACCACTCAGATGGAGCGCTCAGAAAGGTAATTCCTAATCCAAACAATAAGTGTCGTATCGATTCCGTATGCACTGAGTTTTGATAGAAGGGCCTGATGCCAAACTTTATCAAATTGAAATATCTAGTACGCCTTTGAAATATCTAGTACGATTGCCTTGCTTTCACCCAGCAAATGCAAAGAGCGATTCCACTTTTCGGTCAGATAAGCCATTAAATCACCTGTAGATCGCTTGCTGCGAAAGCCATATTGACGGTCATTAAGAAGCTTCCACGATTCTAGGTATTTCGTCAGTTCACGGTTTATTAATATTTCCATGACCTTAGAAAGCAATGATGTTAGCGCAATTGGACGGTAATTCGAAGGAGAAGAAGAGTCACCTTTTTTTGGAACGGGCTGTACAAAATCTGTTTTCCAAATGCTAGGAAAGATACCAGAAGAGAGGGACATATAGAAAAGTTTGCGTAGAGGCTTAGCCACACTGCGGCACACCTCTTCAGAACTGTTGTGGGAATACCATCCGGTCCGGCGGCTTTGTGGACGTTGAGATTTTTTAAAACAGCAGCCACTGAGCGAGTGCGATAGTGTATTTGTCGCATTGAGTATTCCACGGGCTCGAGTTCAGGTGGTGGCATATCACACTCAGGAAGCGTAGAATTGGCAGCGAAGTGGGCTGCAAGCAGATTGGCTTTATCAATAGAGCGGACAGTTGGCATGTCATTGTCAACCCAAGTAACAATTTTACTTCGGTAAGGCTTAAATTTTCGATTTTGGGAAGTTATTGTTTCTATAAGGCCTCTGTAACACTTGCCGATTATTTCCAAGCCAGAAATTTCTGACACAATTTGTATAAGACCTTAAAGAAGCTACAACGAGGTCTTACAGAGGGATAAGATTCTGTTAATCTCGTCTGTTACTTTGTAAGAAGTCTACTACTTCTATAAGGCCTTATAGCAGCTTCCGCACTTCAGTGCAGAATGTGAACTACCTCTATAAGGCCGTATAGAAGTTTCGGAATCACAATACCTGTAGCAGGCATTATGTTACAAGCTTAACCGAAGCAGATACTTCTATAAGGTTTCTTTCTGCAGAGCTTAACCGAAACTGTTGCTTGTATAAAGTTTTCCATTGCAAGCCCTACCGAAACTGTTGAAACCAGTTTCCTGTTGCAAGCCTTACCGAAACTGTTGCTTGTATATGGCTTCGTGTGACATGCTTTGCAGAAGAAGTTACTTGTATATGGTTTCCTATTGCAGGCTCAACCGAAACTGTTGCTTTCATAGACTTTCCTGCTGCAATTAATGTTGGGATGGAAGTTGAGGCAGAGTTTTTTATGTTTTTGACAAATGGCCAAAAATGTTTGCTACCTTTAGGACACTGCAGAATTTTTTGCCTCAAATTCTGTTCAAATTTGAACTTCACGCGACGAATCAAAGCAATCGTTTCTGACTCGTTTATATTTATTTCGGTTGTCCTCCGTCGGGTTGACCTTATACGCCCGAAAACTCACTTCCCTTAACTGAAAAGCCTCCCTGCAGCTCGAGTCGCACCACGAATTTTCTTTTGGTCTGATACTTTTTTTCCTGTTCGGTATAAAAGATTTCATTCCATAAAGAATTAGTCCACTGACAATACCGACGGCGGCGTTAACGTCACGATCCTCCTCTGCCCACTTCAGTATAGGCGTGGCTTGGAATAAACGCACGTTTGTTTTAAAAATAACCGTTTTAAAAGTAAAGGAAAAAAATGTGTTTGTCATCCTGCAATTATAAAAAAACTTCAGTACCAAAAGTTAAAATTCGCCTAAACTAAGAATATATTAGATTAAAAAAAATTCAAATTGGTAAAATACAGAAAATCGTGTCAAAACAATGGCGGACTTAATGTCACTTTGACTCAGGTATGTTAAACAAGCGTAGTGCCAGTTCTCAGAAGCGAAACCTCTCACGGGTCCATGCTTCTACACCGTAAAGCAGGACTGGGATGATGAGGGTCTTATACATGGGTACATTAGTTGCTCGAGAGAGGGCTTCGCTACTTACTCAATTGCCTTCTTAGCCGAAAGAAACAGCGATTGGCGTTATCTTTCGTTCAATAAGACGTCGGTGTTGGGTGTCTTTATTTGATGACAGCTTATACTTGGTTTCCTCCCAATACTCACGAAGGCTTCACTGACATCACGCTTTGTTCTTTCAATTATGTCAATGTCGTCTAAGCATGCGAGTAGTTGAACGGACTTTTGAAAGATTGTACCTCTGGTGTTGGCGCGGCAGCTCTGCACAATTCCTTCAAGTATGATGTTAAAGAAGTAACAGCGCGTCGCCTTGTCTATGGCATACCTGGTATTCGATTATTCGCATGGTCGAATCATATTGATCAAAAACCGAAATTGTATCGTGCGTTGTGCTTGGCTTGGTACAATTATCGTAGCGATATCGTTTTATTTCTTTTGCTGAAAGTGTGTGGACTTTTCGAGCGCACAAAAAATATATTTCTGATCGTTCGTTTTTCAGTTCTTAGGTTGTCTTTAAGTGCCCAGATGGACTTGTTTGCACTTTTATGGAAATCTCTCTTTTTATCTTAGAAACTCGTTTTTGATTTCTTATCTTATTCTTATTTCCAACTCTATTAGAACCCGCGATATAATAAAAAAATATATTTCATGGCTCCGGAAAATTGGTGAAATGCCATTTTCCCGTTTTTCCCAAACAGCACAGGATTTTCTTACTGATTTCTTTTCGGCAACGGTTTTTTTCTGGCATCTTAGCGGTCATACCTATTATAATGAAAAGCGGTTCATATAAAAAAGCTTGCGGAAAAGGAGATTTCTAAAATTTTTAGATTCTTCAAAAATGTATTTTCAAACTTTAATTTTTCTGCAATCGTTTGTTAAGCAAATTTATTTGCTCCCTTATTAACGTTGACCTAAAATGGTGTACCCATACAAAGGTCAAAGATAGGGGGCAAAGATAGCTATTGATAGGTATTGCTATCGCAAAGTACTTGAAGTGTTCGAAAAAAGATTCTGAATTAGTCGTTCAATAAATTTAAAATCTAAAAAATGCGGAATAAGAAAAAAAACACCCCACCCTATCTCAATACCTTACCGTAATGTACCACTTCGAACAAAATTTCAGACATTGAAAATTTTTTGAGATTCGAAAGAAAAATATACCGGGCTGAAATTCTGTATGGTTTTTGAGATACGCTTAAAATCATTTAAGTTCATTTACTAAATGATTCTATCTTATCGACTTTATTTTACGCAATCGCAACTACTTGAGTAACCATTTTTTGAACAAAAAATTAACAATTAAATTTATTTGTCACCCTGCATTTCGAAAAGTTTGTACCTTTTTTTTCGTTTTTGTTGAAGGTTGCTACTAGCACTCAGACACAACTACTGGTCCATTGTACTACCATGCAGACACCTTACATTAATGTATTTAGTTTACCCGTCTTTCGAAGAAAGATGAGAAGGAGCTTCAGTGATGAAGAGCTTAGGTGTTCGGCACTCACCACGTCAGCCCCAAAGATCCGCCACCTGATGCGAGCAAAGGCAGGACAACTACAGAGAAAGTGATCCGCTGTATCGTCGTCCTCTCCACAGGCAAGACAGGTGGTGGTTTCGCTTAAGCCTAAAACATTCAAGTGTCTAGCAAAAGCTTGGCGGCCGGTAAGGACGCCTACAAGAAGTCTGCAATCGATTCTCCTAAGAGGTAGAAGAAAAGACGCTGACCCCTCGCAGATGTCCGGGCGTAGTCGTTTAGTCTGTCTGCACCCATCGCAGTCACGCCAACGAGCCCTGTGCTCATGAGAAACCCAAGTATCAATGGCAGACGTGACAACAGATACAGGCAGGCCTAAAGCAGGTTCGGGTCCTGAGAAAACCTCTTCTGAGCCAAGTCTGGCAAGCTCATCAGAGATCTCATTTCCCTGGATACCAGTGTGACCTGGAACCCAAACAAGATTCACTGCATTTAGCCTTCCGACTAAGTTCAACGAATTCTTGAGTTCGAGCACCATCTTGGACGAGGTAAGAGGGTTGAGCAACGCATTTAGAGCGGCTTGGCTGTCACTGCAAACGCATATGCTTCTTGCCCTCCACCTGTTAGTCACAATATAGCGCATAGCCATAAGGATAGCCAAAATCTCCGCTTGGAAGACAGACGCATATTTACCTAAGGGGTAGTGGAGTCTAATGTTCTCGCTTTCCATAAAGACTCCAGCACCAGACCCCTGTCCGGTTTTGGAGCCATCCGTGAAAATACGATGGCATTCTTTCCCTGGCTCAGAGTCTGGCCGAATCCATTCCATTACCTGAGGAAAGTTGACTTGGTAATTTTGTCGCAAAAGGATTTCTGGGGTCATTGCGTCAGAGGACATGTCCATAAGACAGGGGTCAAAGGACAATTCTCGAACAAGTTCTTCAAAATTCCAATGCGTGTGGTACCAAAAACCACCTTTCTTTAAGCGAAAGATGGTTTTCAGCGTACACCCCATGATAAATATATCAAGGGGGGGAAGGTTCATCAAAGCATCTAGAGCAGAGCCCGGCGTGCTAGGGAAGGCCCCTGTGCAGCCAAGCCAAGCCGTTCTTTGGAGTTTGGCAAAAGAGGCAGTAACACGTTTCCGCGAAAGCCTGTTCCACCAAACAACCGATGCGTATGAGAGGAGTGGTCTAACCATGGCAGTATAGATCCAGAGGACCCTTTTCGGAGTTAAGCCCCATGTCTTGCCAAAAGCACCTCTGCACTGCCAGAAGGTGGACAATGCTTTTTCGGTTTTGGATTCAACATGCTTGGACCATAGAAGTTTTCTATCAAGGATTACTCCCAGATATTTGACTTCATCGGATATCGGGATAGTGACACCTTTAAGCACTAGTTGAGTCAGACCAGAGACCTTCCTCCTTCTCGTAAAGAGAACAACCGTAGTTTGAAGAGGATTTACTGAAAGCCCATTCCTAGTGCACCAATCATCGATCAAGTCCAGGGATCTCTGCGCCTGAGAGCACACAGTCCCTAGGTTTGAGCCGACAGAAAGAACGGCGACATCATCCGCGTAGGCTTGTGTTTAGGTTCCAGAAAGGTTAAGAGCCGATAGTAGAGAGTCTACAACCATGCACCATAAAAGGGGAGACAGAACACCACCTTGCGGGCAGCCCTTGTTTACCCCAGTTATGACGCACTTGCCACAATCTGCTTCGGTTATCAGCGTCCTGTTCATTAGCATTGCCCTTATCCATTGAACTAATGTTTCATCTACACCATGTTGTCTGGCTGAGTTGCACATGCTATCAAACGTCGCGTTATCAAAAGCACCCTCAATATCGACGAAAACGCCCAGCACATACTTCTTCTGGTCAAGAGCACATTCAATCCTACCAACAAGGTTTTGAAGAGCAGTTTCGCAGGATTTTCCGCGCTGATAAGCGTGTTGCATCTCAGAAAGAGGGTGCAAACGAAGAGCAACTTTGCGCACGCGCAGCTCAACCAGTCTCTCTAAGCTTTTCAGCAGGAAGGAAGACAGACTTATGGGTCTGAAGCTTTTGGCTAGGCTATATTCTGACTTACCAGGTTTTGGTATGAAAACGACTTTAACCATACGCCAAAGGGTGGGTATGTAAGCCAAGGCAAGGCTCGCAGTGAAAATTCTTTTCAACGTGGGCAACAGCTGGCCTAAACCTTGCTTCAGTATAACCGGGTAGATTTCATCTGGACCAGGTGACTTAAAGCTCTCAAAAGATGCAATAGCATATTTGATAACGTCATCAGTCACCACTCTAGATGCAATGTACCAGTTAAGCCGCGTTGTGTTCGCTGGTTCAGCAGTGGCCACCGTTGCCGGTACCACTGAAGAGCACGTGGTGACTTGATTTCCCGGGAAGTGAGTCTCAAGGAGAAGACTGTAGGTCTTCGCCTTGGTCTCAGTGTAGGTGCCATCAGGTTTGAGTATTGAAGCGAGTCTGCTTGGTCTGTTCCTCTGAAGAACTTTCACAAGCCTACTAGTTTCACTTAGAGATTCGATCTCGTCACAAAATTTTTTATAAGAGTCATTTTTCGTTTTGCGAATAAGTCTCTTAAAATCCTTTTGCCTTGATCGATATAGATTCCAGTCTTCTACTAATTTGGTATTTAAGGACCGATTCAGGAGCTTCCTGGTCTCTTTGCGAATACGCTGCAGTTCGGCATTGCACCAAGGTACCGATTTTCTACGGAGGTTTTTCGTAACTGGGCACGCGAGTTCAAAACAACGGGTAAGGATGCTGTTCAGATTTTGAGCAGACATCTCTACCCCTTGTCGTGAACTCAGTTTGAGTGGAACTTGAACAGAGTGGCCAAGCTCCTCTCTAAACTGTGACCAATTCGTTTTTCTCGGATTTCTCCTCTCTTGCAAAGGTAGAACTTCGCAATTGATTTGAAATTGGATGTACTTGTGATCTGACAGGGTGCTATCTGGCGATACCCTCCATTTTGCGATAGTCCTTGAAAACTTGTTGGACAGGGTAAGGTCAATTACCTGCTGTCTCCTGGCGGTAACGAAAGTGGGTCTGTGACCCAAATTATTGATGGTAATGTCAGACGATAAGATGAATTCCAAAAGACGATCTCCTCTTGCGTTACATTTGCTGCTGCCCCAGACAGTATTCTGAGCATTAGCATCGCAGCACAAGACGAGACCCAATCTTTTGGATTCACAATAATCTACAAGCTCAACAACTGCCTTTGGTGGAGGAGGAGTCAAAGAGTCATAGGGGAAGTAGGCCGAGGCAACGACAAAGGTTTCCCATTTGCCGTTAGCATGGCAGGGAATAGAGGCAGCAACCAGATCTTGGGCACAAAACCTTTCGATCGTGACGGCCTCTAAGGATTTGGATGCGATAAGACAAGTCCTAGGTCTTTCGGACTTCTTATCGTAAAGAATTTCGTGTGAAGCACTCAACCCACCAAGACCACAGATGTTACCTTTCCACACCCATGGTTCCTGGATGGATGTTATGCATGTTTTTGTACTACATGCCGCAAGCCTACTACTTAGAAGAGCAGCAGAGGCCTTGCAGTGCTGTAGGTTAATCTGAGTAAACATTATGGATGTAGACTCAGGGTTACGTACACTATTAGAGCTGTTTGGCATTGAAACGGAAGTGAATCCTACCAAAATGCAGATAGGGACGCATGTTGTACCTAGATTCAATTACCTCGGCAGAAGCCATGTCCATGCCCACGACCAAACAACTACCATCTTCATTAAGACGATTTTTTTTTGTCTATGCGAACGGACAATCCAGGCTTTTGTGTCGAGACCAGGATTCTGGGCTCGCAAACGCTTCAGCACATCCGCCGTTTTCCCCAGTTTCCCAGGGATCCAGCAGACGGCTCGCGTTAGCTTGGGTGGCTTGTAGACCTCAAAAGTTGAGGTCCCAAGGGGAGGGATTTTCGGCACCATACTGCATAGCCATTCAGAGGTTTGCTGCAATGAGGTCTTTACCCAAAAGGTTCCGTCCTTCAAACCACAGCTCTCCACCTGAATGCAAGCATTAGTTGCCTCAGCAAGTTCTAACAGTCGAGTTTTGCAGTGTTCGCACTCCACAGCACTCAAACTGTTGTCATTACCTGCTTTCCCAATTCGAACTGCTAAGGAGGAGACAGCAGCATTCCGATAAGAACGCCTCTGATCTCCCACCTTAGCTGTCGTGCGTTCAAAAGGTTTTCCAGGTTCAGTGGCACACTGACCTTCAGGACCGCCCGCGTCGACACAGTTCTGTCCACTAGTGCTGCAGCCTGTTAAGGTCACATCACCAGTGCACGGGCAGTGCGCTTCCTGGACTCATGCCCGTGGGAGTGCTCGCGACGTCCGGTTCCGATCCGCCAGCACTGCACCCTTAAATGGGAGAGGCACCGGCTTCACTCGGAGACCGGGCGCAAGCAGACACAAGGGCCTGAGGGGTTGCGTTACTCGTAATGAGCTTGGGTTTTTTCTTGCTTTTCGGTTCAGCAGAAGAGGAGGCGATGTCCGATGTAGAGGACTGATTTCCTTCAGCTGGTGAGACTTCCAGCGACCTGTCCCGCTTCATGGAAATCGCCGAAGAGCCGACCGGACTAGCAGCGCCTTCAGCCCGTAAAGCTTCTTTGCGCGACTTATCGATCTGCCGCTTCCTTTTCCTCTTCCGCCGACCTTTAGTTTGGCGCACCTCAGAGCCCGCCTCTTCCGGAGTCCGTTCAACCACAAGGGTATTCGGAGTCGTCGCGTCAGTAGCAGTGCATAGGGTAGCAGCCTCACTCATGCTCAGATTTCCGAGCGAGTCGGATACCGAGCTACAAGAGTCGGAGGGTATATCAAAAATGAATGTTGGGGCCTCCAGAATCCGTGCCCCGACCGCAGTCGAAAAGACTGCGGGTGGATTTTGGCTATCGCCGGTACCACCTGGAGTAGAAACATCCTGTAGGTTGTCCATTCATTATGATTTGTGAGTTTTAACTACTTCTCCTGTAGGTTAGAGTACACTAACAGTTGGATGGAAGGGGAAGGAAGAAAGGGATGAGAGGGATGCGTGGAAAGGGTTAATTCCGGGGTTTGGATTTGTCCCCGAAAAACAAACTAGGGTCCGCGGGGTCGTCAAGCCCGTCACCTCACCTAAGCGAAGTGCCCTTGCGGGCGTTTGTACCTTAAAATTCGCTTAAAATTTGTATAGAAGCCGTAAAAAAATTATAGGCACAGTATAGGGGAGAGTGGGGCTAAAAGTAACACTTTTAACTAAATCATATGCTTCTTCTACAATTTTGGTAATAAGTCAGACAAACCTTTTTTTAAATTAAAAAGCCTGGTTTCAATTACAATATCCATCCAGGGGGCCATGAACAGGTATTCAGAATATGTTTGGATATGACTTTAAAAAAATCGTGCATTTTCAGCTTACCCCGCATATGGGGCAAGTTGTTACGCCGACCGAAGTATATTGTAACAGAAACTATAAAACCAATAAATTTTGTTTTTAAAATGAAATTTCGTTATATTTTTAACAATTCAATTAGTTTTAAGGAAGTAGTAAAAACAAAGCTAATAATTTAGTAAAAGTAGGTAACTTTTATTTTTAAAACCAACATATTACACGAAAAAGTAAAAAACAAATAATTAAGAATCTCCTTTTCATGTAATTCATGCAATTTTTGCAAGTTTAAAAAAAAATAATTTTTTCTTAATTCTTTTTTCACAAGTGCAATTTTATGCACTTCGGTAATGATTGAAGTAGGTAGGCTCTGACAAAATGGCTCACATGAAATGCCGCACAAATACAATTCGTCTTTTTTGAAACATTTTTTTTTAACCTGCTTTTTATATATCCGCTGATAAGAACTCGAATACACAGATCTTATGATATCTTCTTAAAATTGCACTTGAAATATTATATAAGCGAAACAAATCATTTATCGAGATTCGTTTGGAAAAACGGTATTAACTCGGAAATCGTCTTTAAAAGATAGACATAAAGACGCAAATATACTAAACAACATTTTATGTACAAATTAAGCAATAATTTTAGGTACGCTAAACGACCGCTCCGTGTGTGACTTCATACTTGACGGTATTTTTTTATTTATAAATTTTTACGTTATTTTTAAACTGGCAGCTTTTTCCCGCTCAAAATGCTAACTGGGGCGTCTCCATTCGTAACGCCCTGCCAATTAACGCGACTGGAAAGTGACTGGGAAACGACTGGAAAACATCTGGAGACACCAGTTGACAAGACTGTTTTCAGTCATCTTCCAGTAATTTTCCAATTCGGAAAATCGGAGGATTGTCATTAAGCTGACCTGTGGATAGGTTTGCTTACGGCGACGGTGTCTGATTCAGCTACGCATTTTGATCACGCCTTTATGCTTGAGCAACGTTGGAATACTGAACATAATTCCACAACCAGTGCTGTGTAGCGCAAACAGTGGTTTTTTGAAAAGAAAAATAATATTTTCTGACGATTTAAAATCGGAGCTGCGACCTTACTGCACCACTAACTTTTTTTCCCGGTGAAAAACCATCAAAGATTAATGCCTACAATCCAGAGACGATTCAATAATCCGGAAACGGTTCGAGCATTTCAGGCCAATATTAGAACCAAAATCTGGAGAAATACTGGTTACTACAATAACTCCAAGAAACCGACCTTAGCCTCGGCCCAATATAAGTCCTGGATCCGCCATTGCCCCCTGCCTACCCTCGCTTGTCTTATTTTAACATTTCTTTACTTTTCGGGATTATGGCGATCTTCCATTTTGACTTTTTCGGTCATCTTCCGCAAAAAAGCCCCAAAGTAATCATTTGATTTCGGATCTTTTTTCATAATTCTTCGGGCCTTTCTTGATAAAAAAAAATTTGTCATAAAATGTTGGCTCTTTCATGGGTATGTGAAAAATCGTCCGACAAACATTCATCAGAATGTTTTTTGTATGCTTAAAATGTTTGCTGGAGGCAAAACCAACTCTCTTTGTTGCGTCTACGTGGAACTAGAGTTCACGCGCTGCCCCTCTGCTTTCGTCATTAATCTACTAAACTTTTGACGCTTTGCCACTCGCACCTAACAGAAAAAAAAGTCAGTCAACAAACTGTATAAAGAAATTAGTTCCGCTGGGCTTAAATTGTTTTATTTGTTTGTATTAAGCAAACATGATCGCCAACACACGCATCAATAATAATGATGTCCGAGAAGTAGTAGTTAATTGTCAGCCATACCGAACACCATTAGATCATTCGAAGGTGAAGTGGTGTGGATCCAAAAACGGTGTTTTAGCCTGATGATCAGCTAAATAGAGAAAATTGTAAATAGACATTTAATTCCAATCTAATTGTTGGCATGACCTACCTGATTTCATTGATAGAAGAGCCTCTGAAATTTGTTGTATGGATTTGCCCAAATCCGAGAAGCTCATAGGATCATGACTGATCACAGGAACGCTGACCTATATAAAACAATTTTGTTGTTTAATCAATTAAAATCCAAAAGCAATGCACACTCACCACAACTGCAACGCAAATTGCCAAAATAAGCCCAACTAACACTAGATTCCGCATGATTTTCAAGACTCACTCGGCCCCAAAATTCACCCGCTTATATAGGGGAGCAACAACTTTTCGAATAGAGATGATCAAAATCAAAGCATTTCAAAAGTCTATCATTCGGAACGATTTCGAATTTGCAATTAAATTGCTGATGCTATCTTTTTGTAATGATGCTCCCTTAATTGCTATCATTCATAGTTCATGTCAAAGAGATCGTTGGCGGTGGCGGCAGCGCGCCGGGTGGAAGTCGAGGACACAAAAATGCTTTCGAGTTGACATAAATTGGGGGGAAAAATTCATCGGTAGGATAATTATTGGAGTCTTTCACTCGCGCGGCTGAAGCTCAAGTGTTGAAAGGTGAATGGTTCCGCCATGGAATGGAGCAGCATCGTTCAAAGACGAATGCGTCTACAAGACATGCGGATGACATTGCTCGTCCTGAACGCCATACTACCACCCGCACACCGACAGTGCAGCCATTCAGGCAGGAGAATGAAAGAATCGTGTTGTTGGTCGGATGCTCATTTTGCTTTTTGTGAGTTTTGTTCAAAGTTTTTCAATGCTTCTTATAGGGATTTGCGGTGCGTCGTGAAAGCGATTTTCGATTTTAATTTGTCCAAATTTTTTCATATCTCTGATTTAAGCCATTGCTGTGAAGAATTTAAGGAAACCACTGATGTATTAAAGGGTTGAGGGGTCGTCGTGGCAAGTGTATGGTCCTTATCGCCACGTGATGTGGAAATATTCTCTCCTGTTGGCTGTTTGATCTTTTTGATGATTTTCACTTGTCATAAAGCTATTAAATGTTCATCTGTATGGAAAAATCACATATTAACACGGGGTAGGTGAGGGCATCATGACTTACCCATCTGAATACACGACTTACACACGCAGCCGGTCTAGTTGCATATACCGAGATTAGTTCCGCAAGAAAAGAGCTAAGAAAATGTTCCTACCTATGTGCTCTTTGGCAATGTTGGATAATCGCACACATGAGCATTTTTGGAGAGGCCCCAGCCAGCGCATATCCGTGTAATTTTACGGCATAGTAAGCTTTTCACCTGGCGAAGAAGTGAAGCGCCGAGCTGATGCTTTTCAGGCATCCGGCATCCCCTTTGCTTAAACACACATCAAGTGTCCTTACACTAGTATAAAAGAGCAAAGGGCTTATTAAATTTACACTATTGCTGATTTTAAATCAAAATTCACACATGACTGCCATAGAATTATTTTAATTAAAAAAATGGTTTTATTAATTTGTATATATTTTTTAGCACACATATTTTGTTTTAGTGTTGTGCTCTTTGTAGGTTTTTGTATACGGCGTCACACCATCAGCAGGGATGTAATTTTTGTATACGTTTTGTTATTTATTCGCCTTCATATATGAATTCAGGCAATTAAGAGGATCACACTAGAGAGGCATCAGCGTATGTATATATATTTTATATTGGATGTGGAGCGCAATGAAAACCTCTTATCGTGTCGCTCGGTGGGGTGTTGAAAGAAAAAGAAATGCTTAATTCTCCTACTGCCATTTATGTGGTATTGCTTGAAACTACAAGCTTTTTCTGATTCGTTAAATATTGGAGTGATGCGGATAGCAGAGGCAAGAGGTCGTAAATTTTTGAATTATTTCCATGAAGTTTTATAAATTTCTTTCGGTAATTATGTTTGGAAATATGTACAAAACTTGGGTTTCTATGCCGAATCGACAAGGGCTATGAGTAGGTATTCTATTAATTTGAGCCTAAGAGCGCATTGCATCTAAAAAACATAGATTCCACACAATTCACAACCGGCATAATTTCAGTCTAAAAATATGCAATGCTTTCGGATTACAGATTTGAGGGATCTTGTCTGAGCGTCAATGCAGTGGTAAAGGTATCGTGTGGCAGTCTTTTAGGAAAAATCAACTTTGCGATCTGGGACTCGACACGGGCAGTCACTGAACACTTTGACACCTTTCAGTTTGATTAGAAGTAGCTCAACGAAGAAGTATTTATGCCGAGAATCCTTAGTTTATAACATTTTGGATATTTATTTTTAAAACCACCTGCGCTAGTAACGTGGTTTTAAACCCAATAAAACAAAAAGTTTAAATATTTTTTTCCCCGTGCGTAGGTAAAAACGTCTCAGATGGTTTTAGCACTTGCTTATAGGAGTTTGTTATATACGCTTAGTTTCGAATAACGGTCGATAAGCCAATTCAGTTTAGCCGATAAGCCAATTCGTGGCTTGATTTCAAGTTCGTCGCGTTTCTTTTTAACGTGGGGTTCCACTTAAATTTTGCGTCTAGGGTCATTTTTAAATATTTTGCCTCGTCTGCGAACGGAATTTTTACCGAGTTGATAAATATAGTTAAGTTGTTTGTCCTCTTGTAAGTAAAATTTACATGCGTTAATTTTGTGTCATTTAGGACGATTCGCCAGATCTTTGTCCATTCGCATATTTTGTTCAAAGCACGTTGGAGTTTGTCCTTTGATAGTTAGTGGCTTATCCGTAACTAGGATAGCCGTGTCGTCAGCGAACGTGGCTACAGTCGTCGCTCTTCTTGAGTCACGTCTCTTGTAAAAAGTAAAACCAGTGTTGGACCGAGGACGCTACCGGTGGAACACCGGCCGGCGGGTATTTCTTTAAATTCTGAGTACTCGCTCCCGTATCTGAAGCGAAAGAGTCTGTTGTCAACATAAGACTCTAAGAGTTCGTACATTTTTTCCGGCAAAACTTTCCGTAGTTTATATTTTAGGCCTTCGTGCCAAACTTCATCATTTTCGCTTCTAAGGCTTTCCCAATTTCATTAGTAATTCGATAGGCCTGGTCAATTGTTGAATGTTTGAATTTGTGATCCGGAATCAATCCAATTATTAGTTGCAGTCGTTTGAGCACAAGTTTCTCGAAGACTTTTGATATAATGGGCAGAAGCAAAATTGGTCTTTCACTTAAATTGGGGATTCACACACCCAACTGTCATTCCAGTCAGCTGACATATTCGCAGTTCGAATTTCTATATCGAAGGTTTCCCCTCCTTAAATTCAGCGGAAAGGAACCTACCAGTCGATTATTACCAAAGGGGAAGTATGGAACGCACGAGAAGGTGTTTAATTTGTATAAATACAGGGGTGACACGGGACAGTTATATTTTAAACGTTGACTTGTGAAAATCGGTAGTAAAGTAAAAAGTGATCGAATTGAAATAAAGTGTTGAATTCTAAACAGCGAAATTGAATTAAATGTGATTTGAATTTAAATAAGTTCTGTTTAATATATAAATATAATAAATAAAGTGTTTCATTGTGTGATTATAAAAGTGAAATTGAGTTTTATTTGACAAACCCCAGGCAAAAACATTACAGATTTTTAATCGTTCGGGCATTTTCCTGGTTGCGGAACCATATTTACTTCTGCAACTTTTCATTGCCTTGGAAAGTATGAAATTCTCATTGATGCGTTTATGATGTAGAGAAGCTTGACTAACGCTCTTTTCGGTAGCTCCTTCAAAATTTCTCCAGTAATTAAGTCATAGCCTGGAGCTTTGTTATTCTTCATATTTCGGATTGTTTGACGAAGCTCAGACAGTGACACGGTTTTCATTCGATAAATGTCTAGTTCCGCATTGAGGTACTTATCGTCGACCAACGGCTCGCCGTCAAACGGTTTGAGCGTTTCTTCTTGATATTCTGCAAATACATCTGCTTTTTGTTTGTTGCCTTTTACCCATTCACTGTTACCTTTTCTTATTGGTGCCGAGTGTACTTTGGGCTTTTTAATGGACTTCACGGTTTTTCAAAGTGAATAGTTTGACCCTTAATCGGCAGTCAAGTTTTAAAATCTTGAAGTTAGTGCTTTAATTCGTTAGATAGCCCGTTCAGAATTGTTTTATCAGGAGGAGCTCGAGACAAATGCCATCTCTTTCGCGCCTTTCTATTTTCGCGTATGAGCTCTTCAATTTCGCGCGGGTAGGTATATTGTTCCGCTTTTCCATACTCCAGTCTTTCGGAAAGAAGTGTTGTTCCAAGCAGCGTTTTGAATAGTTCTAACGAGTTTATCGACTTCGTCTGCTTTTTCAAAGGGGTTGTAACTTGTAAGTGGTAACTTCAGAGGTACATTTTCTTTACAGTATTTCCTAAAGCCATCCCAGTCAATGTTGTTACTAGTTAACCTAGGCGCTCTCTCATTTGATGAACCTAGACGCAAACAATGATGCAGTTTTAAAGGAATAAACTTTTTTGGTTTTCGAACTTACCGCGATCGATTTTTTATTATATCCCGACGTTTCGGTCGGGATATAATAAATTATACAGGTCTTTTAGCATTGTGACTTAAGTCCCGAATACCACTTTGATGGCACAAGTTGCTTTTAGCGCATTCTCAATGATTTCGATATTATGTACATCGATACCGACTTCTTCCTTGCAGGAATCCAGGTTGCTTTTTTTAATTTTCAACGTTTTGTCTACAAACAATGTCTTGTTTCAAACGATGTCTCGTTTGAATTCAGATCTTAGAGGGCAGAATTTTGAAAGAACAATATAGGCTTTTAAGACGACAAGCGACGAGATCTTCAAACATTATTTAAGTTATTAGGTAGGTATAGGTATTGGGATCTCTGAAAAACTGCATTTAAAGGAGCGGAACTCCGAAAGGTTTCCCTTTTAAAGATGATGAGAGGATCCAAAAAATTTTTAAAAAAACCAGTAAGAAAATAATATTCAAAATAAAGGTAACAACTTATGGTTCACCCCATGTTGACTTTAAGCTATGCCGTGGTCCAAAACTAATACAAAAATTTTAGCAAAGTACCCAAAACGTACCTACTCGCTTTGTCGGTTTTCTTCCTAGATTTTAAAGGATAGCAGCACTCAACAAAACTTTATCTTGGCGATACATTGTGAATCCTGCAAGGTTTTTATTGTACTAGGATACCGCCCCTATCATTTCACACCGCATGAGTCGGTAAAACTATAACAATTGAAGTGAAGGAGAATTTCCATAGCAAATCGAAAAACATAAACAAGGATAACAACGTGTGCATCTGCGAAATAGACAATCCATAAAAGTACACTCTTGTGCTACAACAAAAAGAAGAAACAATTCGTGAAGCAAGGATCCGTATTTCCATTTCGGGCACAGACGAAAAGAAAACCGAAAAAAAAATTAAGGACTGCGGCGGTGATTCCTTTCGACTGAGCCCATGAAGAGTGCAGAAAAATGGCTAAAAAAAAGAATACATTGTGCTGAGGTGCTCATATGGTCTGTGTAATAAACATTCGAAAAAAATAAGGCTCCTCCAAGCTCTAACAACAGGACTTCCCCATACACTATTCCTATATCTACATACCAAGCACACATACTCACACACATGAGCGAATATCACAAACATATACATATTTCGGAAAATAATTGAAGAGATGTCTTGCGGATATTATAACGAACGAGTCGAGTCCTTTTTCTTTATCATCCTTTGGATTTTTCCGTTGGATCCTTGTTCGAAAGCTAACTACACACACACACACACATACGCAAACACGAGGTAGGACGTACACACATTCGCTTTCATCTTTCTGTATGTGTGCACTGAATAGTATAATAAATAAAAACCATAAGGCGGTAAGGACATTAAGGATATGGGCGAAAATGAAACCAATCCGCATAGAATTATTATTTCTATTCTGAGAACACGAGAGAAATGAACGTAACGAAACAAAACAGACAGACAGACAAACAGACAGGTAGAAATACATAATTATTGTTATTTCTCCTTTTTTGTTGTTCTCCTATACTACACCTTTTCCGAGCCCAACCACCTCCTGTTTGCTCAAGTCTCTCACCCAACCAACCAACCTGCACCCATTGTCCCCTACCATAAATCCTTTTTCTCATTTGGTGGCCGTATATGTGTGAGATGGTGTGTGACAAGAATTCACAAATGCGAAAGAGGAAAAGAAATTTATTTGTCTGATGGTTGAAAATAAAATGTTTTGCTTGTTTGTTGTTGTGTTTTATAAAAAAAAAGGACAATATTCTCGTTAATCATCTATATGTGTAGCTTTGTTGATGCCAAATGTATTAAATTCATATTTTTGTGCTTTTCTGGAGGTGGACGACGACGACGACACGATGAGAAAGGAGCCATGAGTGGCGGCGCAATCATTAATTTCATGTCATTTCAATGAGAATGAAAATGTCAAACGGGCAAGGTAATCCTTAGATCTGTCCATGAGCAGGGTAGCAGCAGATGCGCTCAACTTAAATATAGAATACAATACACATATAGACTCGTGTCCCTTGTCCGCTTTCTTGACAGTTCGATTACTTAGAACAAAACATTACACATGTTATTTTGATTTAAATTTGATGGAAACAGGTTATGAACCTCGGGTAATCAATAGACTTATCAGTCTAAAATTATTAATCCATTAAACTTCCCAGAAACCTAGTCTTAACAATAGTGAGTCGAGTTTAAACGGATTGATTTAAAAGCATAAAATTCTTTTTCGTTGGCACTTTACATGCTGAACCGAAATACCTAGTAGAATCTTAGTATGTAGAGTTAGGCTCCTGGATGTCAGCATAAAGGAATCTGAGTACTCTGCAGATACTGAATACTCTGCAGAGTTAATTTTCAACATTAAAACAAGATTACAATTTTCTGGCTCTTCAACCGAGTCAACTTTCTTCCTCACAGAATTTATCTCAATATATTTTGTTACATTTAATTTTTTTTTTTTTTAATATGATTAAATTGTTTTTTTGTTACGTTTTAAGCGGTCCTTTTAAACTGCAGAAATAGTCAGAGAACCCAAGGAGGGCAATTTTAAGGGTTAATTACAGTTTGGAGTTTCACGGGAAAATGGATTAAATGTTTTTCAATAGGTACTTTATTTTAAGAAGTTAAGCAGACAAGAAAAACAAAACCAAAGTTAAGTAAATACTGACCTACATCGAAAAAATCCAATTTTGTGAATATGTTAAAAGGTTTTTGAGAAATGAAGAGTTGAAAACGAATGACGTTTTTCAAACTGTTTGATGCCATAAGTTTTGAATCGCTTATTGCAGGAAGTCAATATTGAACGCACTTATAAAGAAATTTAAAGTGACCGAAGCCCGAAGTAACATGAAAAAAATCACAAGTATCAGATATTGTCCAAAATTTTGAGAAAAACTATAGCGAATTTTAAAGTTTCAAAACATTCTGAGATTTAACCGAAAAACATCAAAACATTTTCAAAACCAATTTAATGAAATCTTCTAGTATCTTAACGGTAAAAGCGAGCATGTTCAGATTTCGTTAAAGTACGAAGCGTACCAAAAATAACAAGTTTCTGTCATAATTTTTTGGAAGCCTATTTATAAACGAAATAAAAATGGAGCTTGTTTTACTGTTTACGTAAACACCGGTGGCCATAGAATTTAAGAAAAACATCCAATGCTAGCACAGGATTTTTTTAAAATTTAAAAAAATTATAAAAAAGGTCAAAAGAAAATATAAAGTATAGGTAGTTCTTAAAAGAATATCGGGCATAGTCCACCTTCTGAAATTCTATACAAAATTATAGCAAACTTCGAATATTCAAAAAATTCGAAAATTTGACTTCAAAACTTAAAAACATTTTCGAAAACGATTTTTTTTAAAGATTTATAGTCCCTTGTTTATGAATATCTTCATTTAATTTGGCTGAAGTATTTAACTTCAGGAGGTTAACAGCATTAAAAACGCTTCAAAAATGCCGTGACCAATCTCAAATTTTTAAGCCCTTTTAAACAAGCAAAATAAAAACAGTCTGTTTTACCGTTTTCTGAGAATTCCTTGCCCGCAAATTGTGGCCCCTTTTGGGTAGGGGCCAGAATATTCCCGAAGTAAGGTATGTCTGTCGTAAGAGGCGACTAAAATCCACCCTCCGTATGCCGAATGCATAGCGCATACATTTCATGCAGTGGACAACACGAACGGAAGAAGAATACCCCGGGTGGCAATCCAGTTTCTCTGGCAAATCCACTCTCTTCGGAACGAGGCTCTATGGATTCTGAAGAGAGCCATATTTATTGCTTTTAAATCCCGTATTGAAAAAAACCAAGGGTACCTCGATCACAATCACCTATATTGATCATCTACGGGAAAGGAAGAAAGCTAAATGCTTTAAAGCGAAAAACAACAAACTCCGCGCTAAGCTAAAAGAAATGGAACGTCTCTACCAAGAACAGTCAAAAATGAAGTAGATTCATTACGAAAAGAAAATGAGGCTCTTAAAAAGCCCCTGATGCTACTAAACGCGAGGACACGTCGAAACGTCAAAGCGGATACGTGACAGACGAAAAAAAGCTTGCACGCGAAACGTATCCGGTCCATACGAAAAGATTTACCAAAAAAACGACAAATTAGGGTATTTGCCACAAGTTAAGACCGTGCATACATACACAAGGCCGTCTAACATAGAAAATAATGAAATACACCATCGTAGATTATGTAATCACAAATATGGAAAATATTACTGTAAGTGCTAATGCGGATAAAAAAATATCAGACCTCGAAAGTGTAGATATTTCCATCATGGTAGAACTATTCAAAGGAGCTGTAAGTCTAAAATCCAAGTCTTCAAGTACAAAAAAAAGCTCTTTAATAGGGAGCTAAGAAAACATAGCACATCC
This sequence comes from Neoascia interrupta, assembly GCA_947623515.1. Taxonomy (NCBI): domain Eukaryota; kingdom Metazoa; phylum Arthropoda; class Insecta; order Diptera; family Syrphidae; genus Neoascia; species Neoascia interrupta. The sequence continues at coordinate 124,835,765 of OX392463.1, forward strand.
TATATTGAAGGAAAAAATATTCATCATTATACACCTACTTTCAATATGAATACAGCAAATTTCAGCCCGTCTGTGACGGATTGCAAAATAGCTGACCCTACCAAAAAAGTGAACTGCCACGCCTCCAAAAAGTGGGCAGGATATAAAAATATAACTGTTGAATGCTTTAAACTAGCTATTTTTTCGGCCAAAACCTCCGCCTTTTTAAGTCAAAAACTCACTTTTATAACGCCACGCCCACAAAAGTGGATTGACGCAAAATTTTCATATACAAAAAAGTTAGATAATACAAATATCTACATCTATTTTCACATAAATTTTAGTCAAATTTTATATATATGTATTGAAAAAGTCATTTTAATCTAAAATTCCTTAAAAAAGTGGGCGTGGTCAATCGAAATGCCAAACTTTTTCTGCTACCTCAAAGACATTTATCAGGCAATGTTACATACAAAAATGAATGCGGTAGCCCCATTGTAACATAGCTAAAATTTAGAAAAAATATTTTTTTAAATTAGAGATGGTTGCACATACAGGCCTGTAGTGGGCGTGTCTGTTGGCGGATTCAGCTAATTTTCAAACTTATTCTGAAGGACTGGACTACCAGCCAATTCACCAACTTTCAGCTCTCTAGCTTAAAATTTAAGATCTAAAAGCAAAAACGCACGAACGGACGGACATGGCTTAATCGATTCCTCCTGTCGGTCCTATTCATACCTCTTAAAGGTCTTAGGGGTCTACGGTAATTGTTTCACTGCGTTAAAAACTATACAACTAACTTAATATACCCTGGGTAGATTATAAGTAAACAATTGTATATCTGGGTTTATAAACGTAGAGCAAGGTGTACCTCAAGGGTCCATATTAGGTGCTCTAATCTTTATTCAATCATTTATTTGATTTGCCAGCATTACTCCAGTGCTGTAATATAACGCTCTATATGCATATGATACAATGGTGTATGCAGAAGCAAAGGACTTTGCAGAATGTAATAGGAGACTTAGGCATGACATAAAAATTACATGACATTAAGCGGCTGAACATGAACAAACTCAAGCTGAACGAAATCAAAACTAAGATCACAGAAATTAATTGGGAAATTGATACACCTCTGCAAATCAACGTACAAATAATAGAGAAAGTTGACAGCATCCAATACTTAATGATAAATATAGACAGGGATTTATATAAAAAAAAATGGAAATAAGGTTGGTTCTTTCGAAAGGATCCGCAAAAAAATGAAATTCAATACACCACAACTAAACCACACTTCGAGTTCTGTTCTACAATTTTATATGTGTGCTGCGATTGGGGTCAAATCGAAAGACTTCAAAAACTACAAAACGAAGGTTAGAGGAGCATTTTAAGATGCAACAGGTTAACATCAATAATGCATGTGCTCGAAGCACTAAGTTGGCTTAACATCAAACAAAAAGTTCACCTAAACACGCTTTTGGCTGATAAGGTATTACAGGTAGGCGACGTGTAACCTTATTATGCTAAGAAATTCAAACAATTTCAGACTTCCAAACCAGTACACTATACTGGGGCGAGAAGTACTATAATATAGGAGTGATTCCAAGTATAAAACTTTACCACCAGATAAAAAAAATACAAACCTTACTACTTCTACTGGCCTTCGCTCGTATATTGGACCTCGCATCCGACTAGACACGAAGCGAATTTACCCTAAAGTCCCTTATTTAAAGCACATCCGAGGCTCAATAAACTTTAGCTTCATTTAAATAATCAAAGTCTTCTTTATTACTTTTTATAACTATAAACCTCGTTATCAATCATGCAATGCAGATACTAAAACTAAAGGTTGTTCAACTCTTGGCACGCGCAATGCCTGATATAAATGTTTAAAACTCAAATTAAGCGAAGTCTTCAAACGTGATAAGACGCAAGAAAACAACTTAAGAACCTCCTTATACGAGCGACAAAACTGTTCTTTTGATGTATATTGAGCGTAATCCAGATCTGATGGTTCAACGAGTGACAAAGAACAGTTGCTGTCGATAGTAAAAATATAAGCTATAGAATCACATGGATCGGTGGCTTTTAGGACTAAGGATCTACTTTCAAGGTGAATTGCGATAAGCTCTTAAGATTGGGTCTTATGAGAGCGTGGAGTGCTGTGGCGTAGTGTTTAGTGTGTGTACTTACTACGCCGGAGGTCTGGGTTCAAATCCTGCCATCGTCACCTGAAAAAAATACTTGTTCTTTTTCACGGTCCCCACCTCCGCGAGGGTCTGACAAGCCCTCCGAGAGTATCATTTGTCTTGAAAAAAACTTCTCAAAGCGCCTTTCGGATTCGGCAAAAAATTGTAGGTCCCCTTGTATGTAAAGAAACTAACACACCAGCATACATTGTTGAGAAGTTGGCCCTGGTTCACCTCGAGCTGTTGCGCCACTCTTCTTTTCTTATGAGAGCGAGAAACGTCAGCGGCTATCACTCGGAGAAGATCTTTGATAGAACCCAATGTACCCAAAAACTGTTTGGTTGCTCGTAGAAGCCCAGAATTAATGCTGATATAGACTCTTCGAATAAAACTGTTTTGCTACTTCTGCATGGAGACCCTTACATGAGAAATAATTGTCTACGTCTGTCGTTTCCATAAAATACCAAATTCTTATCTGAACTTTTAACGTAGACACTCTTTCCACCGTGTAAGGATGTCCTAAGAGGAAAAATTTTGTGTCTATTGGACTGATGTTTGATATATAAATTCTAACAAGAGAACAATTGCGACAAGCTTTTTATGACATACCTACTAGCCGAATTTCGTTTCTTGATTTCTGAGCAAATATGTACCTTGTTGTGGAACTCCTCTCAATGACTGACTGTCTTTATGCGATGTCTTTGTTAAGCTGTTTCTTTGGTGACGAAAAATGTATTTCGAGCTCAATTTGCATAGTTTAGTTGTCTGACGACTGTCGAGCTGGATTTAATGGCATCCAAATAATCCAAAAGCTGTATTCACTATCACCGCAGTCGAACGTAGAGTTCGGTATTCCGCGATTCTAATAAAAATATGGCAACCGTTGACGATATTAAAATTCGGATGCATAAATTCGACTGGCCGGATTACATTGTTTTCTTGGTGATGCTTTTAAGTTGTGCTTGTATCGGCATATATTTCGCCATTCAACTGAGACGTGAAGGGAAGAAGCGCAGATCTTCAAATCAACAAGATGCCGAGGATAGCTACTTGGTAGGGGGTAGGACGATGAAGGTCTTTCCCATTTCTATGTCATTAATATCGAGGTAAGGGGTAGTTGTTGTGCTGGATCAGAAGAGTCTTCATCATCGCTTTTTTGACACAAGATAGACAATATTGTATTTCTGTTTCATCGATTAAACGCATTCTATGGCTCAGCCCTCAGTTCCTACTCTATAAGAACAAATACACGTTTTAAAAATGCTAATTTAAATATTTTGTATCGCTGAAATTGCTTATTCATAGTCACATATGAGAACCATTCTGAACAAACAAAAAGTAAATTTTATTATTTTCAAGCTTCATTTCGGGAATCACCTTGCTTGGAACTCCAACGGAAATATATTTGTATGGAACACAATACATCTATATCGTGGGGGCCGTTTTCCTCATGGGATTTCCAATGTACTACATCTTTCTGCCAGTATTTCATGATTTGAAGCTAATTTCCACTTACGAAGTTGGTAAGTTCAATTGTCATCTGATTTCGTTATAACTTTTGCGTTTTAGTACTTAGAGACACGATTTGATCGTCGAGTGCGACTCTTTGGTTCTGTTTTGTACATGTGCGGGTCGGTGAGTTTTTAAAAAAGTACATAATCGAGGGGTTGATTTTAAAGACAAGGCTGATGATGTCAACAGATTTTGCTGATGCCAATTGTGATTTATATGCCAGCTTTAGCTTTTAACCAGGCGACGGGTATCAATATTCATTGGGTGACTCCAGTTGTATGCTTAGTCTGCATCTTTTACACTTGTGTCGTAAGTTAAGCTCTAGATTTCCTCGATCAACAAATCTGTTTTGAATTCCGGTTCGTACATAACTTCTCAGTTTTATGAGCGCATTCGCGGGAGAAAAATGCCGTACTTAAGATCTCGTAAGATTGCCCCGCAGGGGTTATGCCTTCATGGATACTCTATTTCAATATTTGGCCTGGTATCATTGTCAATTTTAAATTTATGCTGGGAAAAAAAGAGGAGAAGACTGGGTTCAATATTCGGCCGACCCTAACCTAGATAAAGGCAACCAAAAGGATCAGTAGCTACATTACGGGGAGGACTCTCCTGGATTTTTCTTGAGTTGTTAGAGCTTTGTGCAAAACGAACCCTATTGCAAAACATTTTTGTTCTTCATGGAAAAATCGACTAAAAACCTCATTTGAAAACAATTCTTGTTGAAAATCAAAAACAAATTTTAAGGGAGGGTTAAAAGCGGTTGTATGGACGGACGTGGTACAAACTATCCTGATGTTTGGAGCAATGGTTTTGATTGTCGTAAAGGGAAGCGTTGATATTAGTGGTCCAGAAATAGTATGGAATCGTGCTTGGAATAGCGGTCGAATTGAGTCTCCCAGGTAAGTAGGTTAGAACATTAGCAATTGCGCAACGGATAAGAAATTTCAGGTTTTTCTTCATACAGTTGGTATTTCGATCTTCGGGAACGTCACACAATGTATTCGATAATTTTGGGCGGATTCCCACACTGGCTCAAATCAATTGCTGTGAGTCAAAATATGATTCAACGTTATTTGTCGCTTCCATCACTGCGGACTGCACGACAGGCGCTTTGGATCTTCGTCGTGGGAATCATTGTTTTCCTGGCCATATGTTGCTACAGTGGATTACTCATCTATGCAACGTACTGGGACTGTGATCCCTTGACAACAAAGGTGACTCACTTTTGCTATTTTATTATTATTTGATCATATCAAGGGCCTGCTTCTACGTGCGCGTGAACTGTTTTATAACATTGTGTCCGAGCAGTTGTACAGCAAGCAGGGCCTTCCATGGCACTCATCGGACTTAGAGAAATTCTATAGTTGCCGGAGTGGGAAGCGGCTCTAATATGGAAACGTTTGAGACTTTCTTAAGCTAATATCTCATAGTCGCTTCTCTTATTTACCTTCTCATAGCTGGCATCAAGAAAAGATCAGCTTTTGCCCCTCTTGGTAATGGAAACACTTGGAGACTTCCCGGGGCTACCTGGGCTCTTTGTAGCTGGAATATTCAGTGCCGCCCTCAGTTCGCTGTCTACTGGATTGAACTCGATGTCTGCCGTTGTTCTTGAGGACTTTTTCAAGCCGTTTCGTAAAACACCACTGACAGAACCTCAGACAGCAATCATTATGCGTAGTGTGGTTGTGATATTTGGTGTCCTTTGCGTAGGTCTTGTTTTTGTGGTTGAGAAACTCGGTACAGTGCTTCAACTCACAATGAGTTTGCAGTCAATTTCGAATGGACCTCTACTGGGTATCTTCACAATGGCAGTGGTGATTCCATGGATCGAAGGAAGGGTGAGTTATTGGTATACCTAAACATACTTAAAGTGAGGAACACACTTTATACATTAATTCATGTAGGTGGCGCTACAGTCTGGGATGAATTAGAGCCTCAGGTTTGAGCGATCCATCTTTAGTTTTGGACTCGAAGTAGGCTGAGGTCCTCTTCTACTTGCGTGCGCCACCTGAGTCTCGGTGCTTCTCTTCTGCACTGTCACTATAAGAAAACAGGTGTCGTCTTACAGTGGCAAACCAACCCTTTCGGTTTTTTAGAATCTTATCTCACGTTTTATGAGTCATAAGACAATCTGTTAATTTACTGTAAAAGAATTTTATGCCTTTTGTTGCGTACGACACATCACTTTGTAGGGACAGTGACACACTGCAACACGCTACAAGGGCTTGCGACACACAAATATGGTCCTCGTTTTAAAAAAAATCCATTTTAGGGTGCAATGATAGGCGGTGCAACTGGTCTTTGCTTCATGTCATGGATAGTCGCAACAGCGCGAACAGCCATCACCAACGGAGAACTGAAATTCGTCACAAAACCACTTTCGACCAGTGGATGCAGTTACAACTTCTCTACTGACCAGAGTCCAATGTCCACTATTAATCCAATTAGAACTACATTATTGGCATCAGGGTAAGCTTGATAGAGATTGTCCTTGTGCTTAGTACTGTTGTAATGAAACGTTCTTTAAGCGATGAGTCCTTTAAAATTTACCACATCTCTTACCTGTATTACACATTGCTTGGTGCGGTCATCACAATTGCAGTTGGTCTGGTCGCCTCGCTTCTACTGGGTCCCAACAAGCCACATGAAATCAATCAACAGCTTTTGGCGCCCTTTGTGCGACGAATAATTGCGCGGACAAGACCAGGGAATAAAGTAAAGTTAAGGCTGGAGCCTGCTGGGGAGAGCAATCAAGCGTACAGTGGGGAAAACGCTTTCGAAACCATGGATCATACCGAAACTTTTGAAAGGATCAAAAACAATTAAAAGAGACATGCTTTGTGCTTATGCTGTCTAGGAAGCGCAATTATGACCAAAATATTGATATAGGTACAAAAAAAAAAATCCACAAACACAGCTCAATTAAAAGGTTTCATTTTCATTTGATTCGTATCCCTTTTGATTTATTTTCCAAAGGAGAGAACACAACTTAAAGTTAGAAAACAAATGATCAGTCTTAAAAAAATTGTTTATCTTTTTTATTTTCTTAGAAAAGTTTCCTGAATAAAAGTTAAGAAGTATAGATATGGTTACTTAGGATTTAAACTTTTTCTAAATGCCTTTATTTTGATTCTTAAAGAAATAAAGAATCTAAAATGTTTAAAATAATCAACCAGAACAGTAATGAAATTATAATTATTTCATGCAATGTAAAAATTACAAAAAAGTCAAAGACGCCTTACACAAGGTTGCGAAAAAAGAAACACTTAACGAGGATAGGAGAAAGTGTCTGCAATGAGCTCAAAACCTGCGGATTTTAATCGAAATTTGGAAAATCTTTACCGAGCTCTCGGTGATATGATAAAAGATGACTATCGTCTTAATAATTGAGAAATTATTGCTGCCAGGCAAAATCGTCACCAAGGCCACCTACTCTACAGGCTTTTCCAAGAGTGGTGTCATCTTACGGCAGCTGTGGATGGAACTGGTATAGCTCATGAAATTTTAATACGGCTGGGCATCAGAGCGATATATGTGATGGGCCTACGACGACGATGGCATTGTTTAGGTTGAAACGAAATTCATACCCAGGTGACAACTAGTTGAAAAACGCCCTTAACTGGAGCAAGCCGATGGAACCACAAAGACCTGCATGCATTGTTATACGACGCCTGCAAAGAGAATGACAACGGGAGCCCCGACAATTTATGTCACTGTAAGTCACTATGATCCCAAGTTCATGTAGACACGCACAAATTCTGTCTATCATAGGCTCATCATAGGCTCTAGCACCTTCTTTGTTACTTCTTCTACTATTACTATTCAATGAATCAAATCTTCATTCTGTAAGCTCAGAAAGCGCTTGAAATAAGTAATCGGGAGATCACCGCATATATTTAACCCTGCTTTTAACTTGTCAACCCTAATATACCTAAACACCTCATCTTATCTGGTATACAAAAAAAGTTCCCAAAGAATAAAAAGAAACAATTGAATGCGTCTGTAACGAACTTCTCAATACCCGACCCTCTATACCCTCTATAACACCAAATTTTAAAGTTTTGTTTTTAGATAACTCAGTATGATGTAGGTATGTCGATTATGTATTGGCCACGCCCCAAAAAATGGGCGTAGGCTCAAAATTTAAATCGATTGATTTGTATTTCTATTTCTTTAGAATCATGAGAAAAAGTGTGAAAAGCAAAAATTATTTCTAATAAAAAAAAAACCGTCAAGTATTAAGACATACTCAGGGCTGTCCATTGTTTTTTTTTGTGATATTTGCCTTTATTGTATACTTTTTCGTAGTGGAGTCTACTGTTTTTATATTAATAAATATAAATAGAGTGGCGCAACAGCTCGAGGTGAACCAGGGCCAACTTCTCAACAATGTATGCTGGTGTGTTGATTTCTTTACATACAAGGGGACCTACAATTTTTTGCCGAATCCGAACGGCACTTTGAGAAGTTTTTCAAGACAATTAATACTCTCGGAGGGCTTGTCAAACCCTCGCGGAGGTGGGGACCGTGAAAAAGAACAATTCTTTTTTTTTTCAGGTGACGATGGCAGGATTCGAACCCAGACCTCCGGCGTAGTAAGCACACACACTAACCACTACGCCACGGCACCCCATTGTTTTTATATTGGGTGATTTTTTAGTTTTGTCACTTTAAAAAGGTCACTTGTTTATATTTTTTTCTTAAAAATGAACTTAAAAGCTTATTGTTTTTTTTAAAGCTCTTGTGTTTTTAAGCACGTCTAGAAAGCCATTAACAATTTCAAAAATGCTTCAGTTTTTTTTTTATTCGTTCGGCAATTATTTTAATTTTTTGCCTCTTACCGTTTCGAACAATAGGGGAGGACAAATGTTTATCTTGGCCTTTTTTACAATTTTTGAAATTTAAAATCCATAAAACAGCAACTTAGTTTTTTTTTTCAATTACCGTTTGGCTTTTTTTCAATTTTACAACCAGCTTCGTTCCATTGGCCAATTTTCTTAAATTCTGCGTACATGGATATCTGAGAAAAACGGTAAAACATGTTTGCTATTTTGGTTTTTAAATAGGTTTTAAAACTTAAAATTGGAAACGGCAATATTCAAACTTTTTAAATGCAGTAAACTTCTCTGTAAATGCTTCATACTTCAGTCAAATTTAAATTAGATCGTCATTACCGTTAGACTAGCAACCTTTAAGAAATCGTTTTCGAAAATATGTTTACGTTTTCAAGTCAAATCTTCGAAGTGCTTTAATATTCGAAGTTTGCCTTAGCTTTACATGGAATCGCAGAAGATGGACTATGCCAGTTATTTATTTCAACGCTTCACTTTATACCGTTAGGGAGCTAGAGGAGGAAACTTACCTTCTTTTGACCTCTTTTATTATATTTTAATTTCAAATCCATAAAACAACTATTTTGAATTTTTTCCGGTTCCCGTTAGACTTTTATTCCAATATCGCGCTAGCATTGGATGTTTTTTTTTAATTCTATGGCAAACGGATCTCGCGAAAACGGTAGAACAATCTCCTTTTTTATTTCATTTTTCAAGGCTTCGGAAAACGTAGGTTAAAAAAGGCAATTTAAATTTTTAGACCCCATCCCATAGAATAGGAGGTATATTAAGTTTGATTCATAGTTTGTAACATAGAGAAATAATCACCGCAGACTCCCAAGACCTTAAGGGCATATGATCAAGACCGAATTGTTAGTCGAATGAGCCATATCCATCCGTCCGTCCGCCGTGTGTCGGTAGTTTTTGGGCATTAAATTTTGAGCTAGGAACTTGAAACTTGATATCTGTTCTTTCTAGGTCCCAAAGCAGTACAAATGTAAAAATTTTTAAAATCCGCCCACTGACACGCCCACTTTACTTAGTAGCATGCAAATTCAAAGTTGCCGTAGGAAGCTGAAATTTGGTACGTGTTATCCTCGCTGAAGGCATTCCAAAAAAAGGCAAAAACCGCCCACTTTTGGGCGTGGTCATATTTCAGTTGCATTTTAATAAACGGTTTTTATTCGATATATTTTCTTTGAATCCAAAAAACTTGCGTTATGAAATGCTCAGATATGTGTGAAAGCTATCAACTGAAATGAATACATTTTTGCCACGCCCACTTTTGGGGGCGTTTTTAAGTATAGGTCAAATTTTTAATATGAAAATGCAATCAACACGTGTATACCACTTCTGATAAAATATATAAACAAAAAACGATGTTATTTAAAAGGGGTGGATGCCACACCCCTTTTTAAGGGAGAAGATTCTTAAACTGAGAAGTTCTAAATACAATTGAAGTAAATAGAAACTGAAATTTAACAACCCAGATTTATGACACAATTCGGAGCTTGAAAGTGGTCAATTGGGATGGGGTATCCAACGATTCGCCTTAGCGGATTTTAACCCCCCCACTAGTTTTTAACGCACCTTGGTTTCCTTTTGTACGCTTTGTACTTGAAATACATCTGAACAAGTCGCTTTTACCTTTAAGATATTAAAACATTTTAACAATCAGTTTTTGAAAATGCTTTTTTTTTTATAAGTTAAATCTCAAAAGGTTTTGAAACTTTAAAATTCGCTTGGATTTTCCTTAAAATTTTGGATAATTTAATCATATGATTTGTCCAAACAACACCGGAGATAGAAGGAGGCAGAGCACGCGTTTTTTCATGAATTTTTTGGGGTCTACGATGATTTTTTTACTCTACATATTGCAAACTATGCATTCAAGTTAATATAACCTGGATCGGGTATAAAAACGAAAGGGGGATTTTATGGGATGAAAGGAGCTACAAGACTGACTGATAAAAATACTTTACAAGTGAATTAAAGTAAGAGTAATTAAAAACTTACTAAAACGTGTTTTCTAAAAGATATTATGACAAAAACGTGAAAATTCAGTTTTTTTTATTCCCGATGTACAACTTCCCTAAAATTTTTCTGAAAATCCGACGGTTTTTCCTCGATTTATCGCAATTTTTTTGAAAAAATCCCTCCTGGCATTAAGGAATTAAGAAATTTTCAGGCTGTAAGGATGACCTTTTAGGCCAGAACACACGGCGACAGAAAAACGCGCGACTAATTGTAGTCCGGCTAGAAGCTTAAGCCTTTATATTGTAGAAAACACACAACTGCGGCTGCGGTAATTAGTCGCGAGACTCGATTTGCTACAATTTTCCGCTTTGCGACACTTTTAAACCGCACGACAAAAAATTTAATTTTTGTTTTTTTTCAACGATGAAAATTACAATTTTTACCACAATTCACAAGAAAAGCACCGAAAAGTCAACTATGAAAATAAAAATTTCATCAAAACTGACAGGAGCTGCACGGAAAATTATTATTCGTGTGTGAGTATTTTTGCTGCAAAAAACCGCGCTGTTTTTCTTGTCGCGCGTTTTTATGTCGCCGTGTGTCTCTGGCCTTAATGTATTTCTATTACTCTTATAGCTTCTTTCATCCCTTCAAAAACAATTTTTGTTTTTTTTTATCTTTGCACTACTAGAAACCCAGATATTAAGAAAAAAGTGTTTCGAGGCTCCGAAAAATTGGTGAAAAGCCACTTTTTCTCACTTTTCCCGAATTTTCTTTTATTAGAAACTTGTCCTCATCATACGCCCAACTAAAATTTTAGCTATAATAAAGCTCTTCAAGAGCCTCAAAAGAGTTATGTGTAGAATTCCATTCTTGTAGAGTGGTATAAGAGTCTTCTCAGAGCCTTACAGGCGTTAAATGACTTAATTATTATAAGAGTTATTCAGCTCTGATAAGGAAACTAAAACTTTAGTTTTAAGAGCTGTTTTCTCATTGCTACCATTAGTAAAAAGCGAGGAAGATATAATGCTGCAAGATCAATTTTTTTTAGTTTTATAAGAACATAAAGATGAAAGTGAACAAAATACTTTTAAAAAATTAAAACTGATTTATACGATGGCGTTTTATATCTCATTATTTATATCTCATCACTATAATATTAACTTTTCAAAAAGGTATTTCTTACATTGTGGTGCACTAAAACTTGGTGCGGGTAAAAATATATCAGCTAAAGTAAGCATTTTGCTTCTGAAAAAATAAAGGGCATCAAAAATATTTGATATTATTCAAAGACCCCACAAACATTGTTTGCCATGCCACTAGCAATTACTTGTATTTAATGTAATTTTTTAGAACAATCATGATGTGTTATTATCAAATGGTTTGTTTGTTTGTTTGTTTAACAATTAAACATAAGTAAGTATGTACATACATAAAAAATTACATAAACACAAAGCTAGTTGGACTTTAAGGCACAAACACACAAAGAGAGAATAGGCGAACTGTTGTCATCTTTTCTTTTTCTTCTTTTTTAGGCCGTTAAACAGATGTGAATCGATGGGTCCGGGCTCTTAATTCATTAAAAGGTCGTTGAGGTGTATGTATATTGATTCATATGCGTCTAGTTTGTATGCTTTGTTTACATTTTTTATCAGTCTGAAGTTCTGGTCGAAGGAAGAAATTGAATGTGGTTTCTCATTGTTTACATCATATATGTGGGCTGGTATTGCTTTATCGATCTCTTTATTTTTAACTGACCGAAGATGTTCTTTAAATCTCACCTCTGCAGCTCTTCTTGTCTGTCCGATGTATTTCTTGTCGCAGTCTGAACAGGAGATTTCGTAGATACCACTGGGCTTGTGAACAGGTGTCTGATCTTTCGTGGACCCAAGGCAAACTGAGTTTGTTTGTGATGTTCGGAACGAAAGGGAGCGTGGCACGGTGTTTACGCTCAACCAAGTTTTGATCAAAAAGTATGCTGATGTTCGTTTTAGCTTTATGGAGTGTTTTTTGATTAATTTCTTAATAATTGATTTATCGAATCCATTTGTTTGTGTTCCTGTTGATGGTGGTTCATCCTCTCTGATGATGGTTCAAAATCAATTTTCAAATTAATAATTGTTCGTTTTTTTTTTGATTGGATTTTATTGCGATCTTTGTGGTCTAGGTATAAGGTATTTTTTTAAACTAAAATAAATTCGTTGTAAAAAGTGTCTTATAAGAAACCAATATACTCTTATAATAAGAGTTAAGAGTATCAAGAGCATTATAAGAGTCTAAAAAGAGCTAATTTGACGATTTTAGCGTGTAACTTCAAGAGTATGTTTACTTGGCATAAGTTTGCCGTAGGTCCAAGTGGAATGTATTGGATTTTTTTATCTTAGTATATGGGTTTGGGAGTCCTGGTTCCGAATATGCTATTAAAAATTGTCGGTGTAGTGTAACTTTAACATACCCGTAAATGGCCATAGGCGCCTGCCAGACAACTGGCACCTACCCTTAGCGGAGCGACGAAGTCGCGTGAGCGGCTAAACCCTGCAAAAAAGGGAGTTGAAATCCTTTAAACCCGCGAAGCGGGCCACCCAAACACTGTTGTCTCCAAAAGCAAATTTATTTTACAGCGAATCTTGTCACATTTCAATAGCATACTCTTAGGCAGAAAATAAAAGTCGAAGATGAGGTACTTTGTATGAAAAAATGGAAACTTTGAATAGTTTTAACTCTTAAACCAAATGAGACCGACAATTTTTAATAACATATTCGTAATGAGAACACTGAAATACATATATAAGCATACAAATTACAACTAAATTCCACTTGGAGCTACGGTAAACTTGTTCCACTCTGCTAACAGTGAGTGATTGTCAGTTGTTTAAACATTCCAATCCACGTATCCCGAAAGCACAAGCTATTGCACAGAATCAGGAAAAAACAGAACTGATATAAAAAAAATGGAAAATTGTGAGTTGATGGGGATTTTTTAATGTCTAACTACTAAACATAGTTCCAGAAAGTAAAAACTTCCCAGCACCTCACAACTGTTCACAATTTTTTTTTTCTGAGATCATTTCTGTGATTTTTTTCAAAAGCGAATAAAAAGTTGTTTCACACGGAACTATAAAATCAAAAAATCCCCAGCACCTCACCTTAAAGGGATTTAACGTTTATATTCATATTTCAGGTGTGTACTTTTTTCCAGTAATTGTTTGAAAATCTTTAGTTTTAGAAGAATCGCCAAACATAATATTTGAGTAAGAATATGCATACCTATCAATAGAAACGTTACCAGAGGAATTGTTGAAAATAACAGCGGCAATTTTTATTTCTTTCCAGAAAATTAAATTAGGCATTTTCTTTTGTTTTTTAGTTTTTTTTTTTTCTAATGTCACCAGATCATATAAGAATACCTATAACAGTTTTTGGGAAGTATGCGGAACTATAGAATTCTTTGGATGCCACGAAAGAAACAGAATAAAAAATATTAAAAAAATGATTTTCTTTTTCTAAAGCTCCTAGGTATCTGCGGTTGTGATTAGAACTCTTTGTCAGCTCCTAATTTTTTTTTTTAATGAGGTGCCAGATTCACACGTGCAATGCATTTCCTGCACTACATTTCCTTAAGAATTTCTCATCTTCTCAAAAGCATTAATTTGTGTTTGTAGATCAGACTATGTGTGTGTGCCACATTTCCATTACTAATTAGAATAAAAACATCGCCATCAAATTCGAGATCAACTACCTTAAGCGCTCAACTTGTCACCGCATAAAGTGAAAACTTCCTATTACATCAGATCAGCGACATAATCATCATCGCTAAACTTGAGATCGCAATCGGCAAGATAAAAAGCAAAACAGCGCAGCGCACCCCAAAAATCTGAACTTTTCCGCTTGTTCATAAGCACCGCTTTAACAGGATAGGTTCAATGGTTCTATTTTCAGACTTGTCATAGTCTCATGCACGCACAATATGCCTATATGCACAAATAGCTTTACCCTCAAATATGGCATCTGGTATAGTCTGAAAACCACATTGCGTTGCGCGACGACCTCTACGCGCAAATTAAGGGGGATCCATTCGGTGCGCGGCTACCAGCTGATGTGACTTAATTGAGTAAGTCCAAATCGTCGTCGACGACGACAGCAACAGTTGAATGCGAATGCGGTCAATCGCTCTGATCATGGGGGTAGATAGGTGAATATGCACGATGGTGTATGGCGAGGATGACCCCTTCACTTGTGGGGGAGTCCAAAGCCTGAGTTTCTCATTTTTTCCATTTGATCAAGACGACAATTATTCAATACAGGTTACTTATGGCAGATTGCCCAGTTGATCATGTCATCTGAACCATGTGTTCTGGCTGTAATGGTTGCGCGATCGGTTCCTGAACTAAGGGTAGATTTAGCAAGCGCATTTCGCACTTGATGTGCTCAATACTCGGCTAAAGGTCAGCAAAGATGTTGTAACTGTAAATAGGTCTTAATTTTCGTATCTTAAGTGTGTTTTGATTTTTGAGACGAAGCTAGTTTGGCGCCCTCCTACGGAAACGTTGGGTCGCTCCCAAAGCTGTTTCGAGAGGCGAATAAGACGAAACGAGCCCCATTTGACTGATTCAGTTGTTTTACGACAGTCAAGCGGGAATGGTCTATAGCTGCCAAGTGAAGTGAAATTATAGAATAGAATTTGCCAAAAAATATTTTAGAGCTTTCCATCACCTCCGCGGAAATGACAAACGTGCATGATGTTAAAATTCGGCTCCAAAAGTTCGGCTGGCCCGACTACCTGGTTTTCGTTGTGATGCTTTTGAGCTGTGCGTTTATTGGTGTCTATTTTGCCCTTAAAATGCGCCGAGAAGGAAAGAAGCGAAAAGGCTCGAATAACCAGGATGCGCAGGATAGCTACTTGGTTGGTGGAAGGAACATGAAGATGTTTCCCATTTCGATGTCGTTGATATCAAGGTAATTAAAGGCGACGTGATATCGAGTTTGTTCATAAGTGCTCCCGTCGATGTGTCAACCAGAATGTGTTTAGAGAAAAAAGACTTCCTTCATAGTCAATTTTCCAATTGAATTTTTTATGTTGCACTGAGCGTGAAAAAATTCTTGAACCATTCAAAAACATTGACATTGACTCAGGTTTTTGCAGTTAAGTACTTTTAGTGTTTGTAAATAATTCCGAGCTTAAATTGGAAACAAGCATCGTAGCCTTGTTACGCATCATTTTGTTTGGCGCGTGCACTTTTGAATAAACCTCGATCTATGACTTAGTCTTATCAACTTTTTTTTTAAAGCTTCATTTCGGGAATCACCTTGCTCGGAACACCCACCGAGATTTACTTGTATGGAATTCAATACATCTATGTGGTGGGGGCACTGTTGCTCATGGGATTTGCAATGTACTATGTGTATTTGCCTGTGTTTCACGACCTGAGACTGACTTCCACCTACCAGGTAAGGCAGGTGTACTTCTCAGGGGAACTCGATTAAAAGGAAATATTTTTCAGTATCTCGAGACGCGTTTTGATCGGCGAATGCGACTTTTCGGGTCTATTCTGTTCACATGTGGGTCGGTAAGTAATCACTCAATGCTCTAGTTCCAAGTGGGTTGATTTTTAAGCTTATAGGCTCATATCCGTAGTTAATGTGGCTGCCCATCGTGATCTATGTGCCGGCATTGGCCTTCAACCAGGCGACGGGCATCAATATCCACTGGGTAACGCCTGTCGTTTGCTTGGTCTGCATTTTCTACACTTGTGTTGTAAGTTCTTTTTGACCTTGCTGAGATTGGTAAATATCAAATGTTCTATTTTAGGGTGGCCTACAAGCAGTGGTATGGACAGACGTAGTACAAGCCATCCTCATGTTTGGGGCAATGATTCTGATAGTCGTCAAGGGCACAATGGACATTGGTGGTCCAGGAACCGTATGGGAACGTGCTTGGCATAGCGGTCGCATTGAGTCTCCCAAGTGAGTATATGATTCGGATAAGGAATACCACTTTAAAGTTTCTATAAACTCCATCCCAATCTCAATCCGCAGTTGGCATTTCGATTTGCGAGAGCGTCACACAGTGTACTCCCTAATACTGGGTGGATTTCCACACTGGCTTAAGTCAAATGCAGTGAGTCAAAACATGATCCAGCGGTACTTGTCCCTGCCGACCCTCCGGATAGCCCGTCAAGCGCTCTGGGTCTTTGTGGTGGGTGTGTTTCTACTCCTGGCCATTTGTTGCTACAGCGGACTGCTCATCTATGCAACGTACTACGATTGTGACCCCTTAACAACAAAGGTGAGCCATTCCACTCGACAAGCAACCCTTTTTATTTTGACCTTCGCCCCCCATACCACATGCACAGCTGGCAACGAGAAAAGACCAACTTCTGCCCTTATTGGTGATGGAAACACTTGGAGATTTTCCTGGACTTCCTGGACTATTTGTGGCTGGAGTTTTCAGTGCCGCACTCAGTTCCCTATCTACTGGCTTGAATTCAATGTCTGCCGTTGTCCTTGAGGACTTTTTCAAGTCCTTTTGTAAAAAACCACTAACGGAACGTCAAACAGCTTTCATTATGCGTGGTGTTGTTGTCGTTTTTGGTGCCCTATGCGTTGCTCTTGTTTTTGTGGTGGAGAAACTTGGAACAGTACTTCAATTGTCAATGAGTTTGGCAGCAGTTTCGAATGGTCCTCTTCTGGGTATATTCACGATGGCAGTCCTGGTGCCGTGGGTCGAGGGAAGGGTGAGTTTTCTGCAACATTTTGTGTGCTGCTAACTTAAACAAACTGACGACGACGATGAGGACGAAAGAGAATATATAACTTGATGACATTTTTAAGGGTGCAATAATTGGAGGCACAACAGGTCTGGCTATAATGTCGTGGATAGTTGCGAAGGCGCAAGCAGCCATTGCCACCGGAGAATTGAGTTTCATAACGAAACCGCTAACGACCAGTGGTTGTAGTTACAAGTTCTTTGCTGCGCAGAATATTATGAGTATGTTGGCGGCGAACGCCACCACCACCGCGACGTCCACCGTGCATGCAATACCCGGATCAGGGTAAGTTTATAGCAATAAATTTCGGTACTACTTTGACGAGCATTATAAGGGCCTCTCTTTTCAGGGATGAGTCCTTTAAGATCTACCACATCTCTTATCTGTATTATACACTGCTGGGAGCTGTCATCACTATTACCGTTGGGCTTGTATCCTCGTTGATTCTGGGACCCAATAAACCACAGGAAGTCAATCAGAAGCTTTTGGCTCCATTTGTGCGAACCCTGATCCAACGGACAAGACGGAGAAATAAGCTGAAGCCCAGGTTGGAGCCAGTGGGCGAGGATAATGTGGCATATAGTGCAGAGTATGATTTAAAAGGCGTTGATCGCACTGATGGTGATGATTGTAAGGAAAATAGAACGAATTTATAAAGGAAAATGTCTCAGAATTTTTCTGTTCCAAATTTACCAATTTATAAATTTAACGCATAAATTAGGGTTAGTTATGGTGACAAATGGTCGCCGGTGTTGCTTGATGTTGAAAGAAATGGCTGAGTATATATCGTTAGCTGGACAGATGACACCCAAAGGAAAGTATGTTGACACCTTTGTCGCTTTAAATAATCTTACCCAACTCGTAGACGATCAAAGGCGGATGAAAACACTTTAGGCTGCTTCGACAGGAAAATTATTCGGACGATTTACGGTCCCGTCTGCATAAACGGAGAGTGGAGGAGGAGATATAACATCAAATGTACCGGCTGTACAGCGATACCGACCTAGCCAAAAGAGTCAAAACACAATGTCTACGATGACCAACGCCCCGGCCCGGAGAATCTTCGAATCCACACCGCAGGGACGGCGCGGTAGAGGAACACCGAGACTCAGGTGGCGCACGCAAGTGGAAGGGGACCTCAGCCAACTTCGCGTGCGAAACTGGAGACGGCTGGCTAGAGACAGAGCTGGCTGGCGAAGCTTGTTGGCTGGGCCCAGGTCCACCCCGGACTGTAGCGCACCCTTAAGTAAGTAACTCGTAGACGAGCCCCATGATGACGATAGTATCCGCATCAGACATTGATGATCATGCCGCGCCAACACACTCCACTTATTTTTAGTCTTACATCCCGACCAATTAGAGGTCGACGTTTGCTCGTCAGAATTTTGTATCATATTGACATGTTTCTTATTAGTATGTCATCATAATAACGACATAATCGTTAAAGAACTGTATAGCGATGTAAGAAAGCCAATATAGAAGGCCATAATAACTTTTTCGAGAGTCTTTGATTGGTCAGGTCACTATGCTTTGTTCGACAACAACGTAAACGCCGCGATATGGGAAGTCTTTTATTCCTAACATAGGCTCAAGAGTCTCAAACCGAAGGAAAACTTGTAATACAACTTGAGCTGCAAAAATGCGGTCAGGTTAAAGGATTCGCGTTTTCAAACCTACAATGCCATCGCTTGTGTAGAAAATCGAAAATAAAACTAAGAATCCATTGCAATGATTTCCATCTTGTGATTTTGTTATACGACCAAAAGCTGAGGTAAAAAATTCTTTTCCCAAAAGGGCCGACGAATTTATTATTCAATGGATAAGTTATTACTTTTCAAACCATTCAATTCAAGTTTCTTTGGATGGCTTCAAGCCTGTATTTCATAAAATAAACGCCGCGGGGTACCCCAGAGTAGAACTCTGCTGCGCCGACTCTCTTTTCCGTTTTTATAAACAATCTCCTATATGCACATACTAATCCAATCCAAGTCTCCGAATCGCGTCATAAGTCTTGGTTGTTAAATTTTAGTTTCAATTAACTTTAATTGTATTCCTTCCCCTTTTCAATAACATCGTTTATTTGACAATATTTTCAATAAGAATTGGTATACACTTGGTATACACATTGGAATTGATTTATACTGAAAAACGCCCTCAAAAGTGGGCGTGGCAAAAATCTATTCATTTGAGTTGATAGCTTACGCACATATCTGAACCTTACGCACATATCTGAACATTTTATAGTGTAATTGCTTGGATTTAAAGCAAATACCTATATTGAATAAAAACCGGTCATTAGAATACAAATTAAATATATTTTTTTTTTTTTGAATTTTTGGAGGGCTAAAACTCCAAAATCTTTCAAAGATACTCAAATACGCCCCACTGTAGCAGGTATATAATAACCGAAGTAGCCGATATTGGTTATGCCCGATTTCCACGTACTAAAAAAACCACCCATTTATGAGAGACACTATGAAACTGCCAGAACGCACTTCATAGTAGTAAATTTTCGCTCTCTTCATAATACTTCTTGACTACAACTAAGGTAACTTAACAAGGTTTTTACGCTTCCCTAGTGTTAATCGCATTGGGTAGCTTGCTATCCAGTGAATGCACCTACTAAGCCGTTTCATTCGCGCGGCTTCACCCTATGTCGCTAGATCGAAAGGGTCTTGTTTCTTTGTAGTCCGTCGCTCGTTGCTTTACATCGTTAAGATCATCGCATTTTTGCAATGAACATAAAGGCGAGCATTTAGCTTTCGAGCAAAGTTTGTTACTTCTTCGCTAACGGTAGCTATTCCTAAATCTCTGTGAATATAACTATTCCTAATATACCAAGGAGCATTCACAATTGCTCTTAGCGTCTTGTTTTGGAAAGTCTGCAACATGGACATGTTGCTCGGCTTGGTACAACCCCAAAGTTGTACCGTATGTCCAGGACGGCTTTAACACCTGCCTGTACAAAACCAGTTTGTTATATATGCTTAATTTCGAAAATCTTCCGATAAGCCAATACATTTCCCTGAGCCTAATCTTGAGCTCGTCACGCTTCTTCTTTACGTGTTGTTTCCACCTTAGTTTAGCGTCCAGTGTGATCCCTAGCTATTTCGCTTCATTTGCATAAGGTATTTGTGCAGAATTTATGAACAGAACTAAATTTTTAACCCTTCTGTAAGTGAAATTCACATGCGTAGACTTGTTCTCGTTAAGAGCGATTCGCCAAGTCTTCGTTCAGACACAAATTCTGTCCAATGCTCGTTGGAGGCTTCTCGTTGATGATTCTCGTGACTGATTCACCTGTTGCCAGAATGGCCGTATCGTCCGCAAACGTGGCCACGACTGTCTCGTCATCTAGAGGTATGTCTCTTGTGTAGAGCAAGAACAGGGTCATACCGAGGACGCTTCCCTGGGGTACGCCAGCACGAATTTGTTTGAAACTCGAGTATTCACTACTGCACCTAACACGAAAGAGTCTTCCTTCAAGATAGTTTTTCAATATTTTAAACATTTCTTCCGGCAAGTTTTGGCGTAGCTTATATTTCAAGCCTTCGTGCCATACCTTGTCGAAGGCTTGCGATACGTCGAGCAAAGCACTTGAACATATTTTTTTCCCTTCTAAGGTTTTTTTCAATTTCATGCGTTATTCTGTAGACTTGATCTATTGTGCAATGGTTAGGTCTGAAACCGAATTGATGATCCGGGATCAAGCGTCTTTCTGCAATTATTGGTTTTAATCGCTTCAGCAGAAGTTTCTCGAATACTTTCGATATTATCGGCAGAAGCGATATGGGCCTATAAGATTTATTATCATTTGCACTTTTCCCCGGTTTTGGAACCATAATGACTTCAGCAACTTTCCATTGCCTTGGAACGTATAGAAGTCTAAGAGAAGCGTTTATCATATAAAGTTGCTTGACTAGTGCCTTTTTTGGTAGTTCTTTCAATATTTCGCCAGTGATCAGGTCGTAGCCCGGGGCTTTTATATTTTTAAATTTTTCGAAATTTTTTTTCATTCTAAAGCTATCAGGTTCCACGTTGTTGTTTTGAACGTCAGCCAGCGGCGGACCGCCGAAAGGCTTGAATGTTTCTTCTAAATGTTCAGCAAACAAATTCGCTTTCTCTTTGTCTTCTCTTGCCCATTCGCCGTTAGTTTTTTTTATTGGTGCCGAGTGGATTATAGGTTTCTTGATAGACTTAACTGCTTTCCACAGCGAGTAGTTAGAGCTCCTATCGTGGTCTCACGATTTTTAAAATCTTGCAACATTCCTTTCAGTTTGTTAGAGAGGTGGTTCAAGAGGGTTTTGTCTGGGGGAGCCCTCGTGCCTTGCCATCTTCTACGCGCTCTTCTCTATTTACGAATCAATTCTTCGATTTCGAGCGGATATGTTGCACGTACATGCCCGTCGCACGTACAAGCAGCGCTCTGAATTGCTTCAATGAATTGGTCAACTGCGGTTTTTTAGCTCGAAAGGACTTTTCAATGGCACATTCAAGCCAACATCCTCCTTATAGTCCTTTTTGAAGGCGTCCCAGTTCAAGTTTTTGCTAGCTAATGTAGGAGCTCTTTCTATGTTAGCCAGTCTTTCACCCATCTTCAAGATTACTTCTGAGTGGTCTGAGCAAAGATCATAACACTCTTCGATTCGCGTAAGGTTTTTTGGGTACCCTTTAGCGATGAAAAAGTCGACAAGGTTAAAAAAGTCGACAAGGCAAATTAAATATGAAACGCCTACAAGAGCGGTTTTCGTTTTTTTTTTTCAATGTTAATCACAATACACTTAAGCGAGTATATCGCATACCAAACTTTAGCTTCCTACAAAATCTTCGATTTTTCATGTTAGTAAGTAAAGTGGGCGGATTTCAAAAATTTTTACTTTGTACTGCTTTGGGATAAAGATATCGAGTTTCAAGTTCCTAGCTCAAAATTTAAGGTCTAAAAACTACCGACACACGGACGGACGGACGGACGGACATGGCTAATTCGTCTTACAATTCTGTCTCGATCATTATGCCCTTAAGGTACTGGGGGTCTACGGTGATTATTTCTCTGTGTTACAAGCTATGAATCAAACTTAATATAATGTACATGCTATCCTATGGGATGGGGCGTAATTACTAATAGAGAAAATCTCGAAAATAAATTTCAAAAATCTCAAACACACAAAATCTGGAATGAGACAAAGTCTAGACACATATAAATCTCTTCATACAAAATGTGGGGGACAATTTGGAGTTAAATTTTTTCGAGATTCTTTATGTGCAGAAATTTGACTTAGAAATAGTTTCCAACGTCCAAGCTTGCAAATATACCCCAAATCCTATCGTATGCCCAAGCAGGTGGACTGCACGGAGGCAGCATGCTGTCATAAAAGTGTCTTCAACAAAAACTTTCTCTAATCAATTTACTTTGCTCTAATCAATTTTATTTTAAGAACATTTTTATTTTATTTTATTTTAAGAATAAATTTGAATTTTCTAAACGGATTGATACCAGCTTGAGAATTTTATTTTAGTCGTTTGTGGACGTATTGCTCTGGACCACTCGCTTGACTTTTCGCAAAATCTGCAAGGAGTTACCAGTTGCATGCCTTCTTAAGTCACTTAGTGGAATTGATAAAAGGCCAATTTCTTTTGTTTTGGGATATCATTTAGATAAGATTATATTTTATTTTTTCTTCGTTATGTTTCAGTTATAAAATTTACCAAATATTGAGTAGCATTGACGTATTTGCCGCCAGCCAGAAGAAAGATTATTTTTAATTAACAGACTTACAAATTAAAAAATTAGTTAATTATTAAAATTCACAAATTAAAAAATTAAGGTAGATACAATCGTTTCTTAAAATTGGTTATCTAAAAGGATTCATTTACGATTTGTTGGCGATAGTTTGAAACCACCTTAATATATCTGTAGAGCAGCCTCCAGTTTCACCCATTTAATATTGCGATGCCCCCATGGTTTCTTCTTAAAGAGGAGAGTAGTGGGCAGATCCCGATAAAGTGCAGAACGTCTTCTTTCGCGCGTAGATTGCATAGTGTACGTTTTTCATTTCGGACGGATATATACGGCATGTAATTCAACTGCAGAAGTTCGCCCCTGGCTTTAAAAATCGTTGCTATTTCGTCCGCACTGTTGCAGTCGTTAAAATAATTTACATCTCTAAGGTTATATTGCGGCACTCGGTATGTGCACCGTGTTTGACTTCGGTGAGCTTTATCTATCCAAGCGTTACGTGAGGATAGCTCCATCTTCATCAGAGGGTCTCGTAGGCTTGCCCTCCACTCAACTTCGTCGAAATCCGCTAGGACTACATCATGTTCGTTGCTTAACCTTGACCATTCAAGGAAAAATTGGCTCTTTTGCTGGATTAGGTGCTTGGCGACTTTGTGCAAAATTCTGTGACTTGGAAGTGTCATTACTTTGAGAATATACCCGAAATGCAGCTTAAACGTGTACATGAACAAAGGGTAAATTTTTGTTTCGAGGTGAAGCATGTAGTAAGGAGCATTTTCTGGCAATTTGAAGACTCTTTTTTAGAAGAACCTTAGCAGCTTTTCAAGTTCATCGTATTGGCCAAAAACCCCATACCTGCGCCGCGAAGCACATGATGGATTTAGCTACCGCTTCGAATCCTTTATACTTTACGCTCGAAGCGACATCTCTTTTGCCAAGCAAATTTCTCCATTGGCAGTTTAATGCTCTTTTGGCCTTCTTTAACTTCTCCTAAAGATGTTTTTTGAAGTCGAGTTTAGGCGTTACTATGACTTCAAGGTACTTATACTCTTTCATAATCTCAAGCTCCTCGTTTTCCCAAAACCATTTTTCGTTTCTTGAGTAGCGTCCCGTGTCGTTTTGAAAAACCATTACCTTCGACTTGTTGGTATTAACCTTCAAGTTCCATACCTTGCAGTAGTGGAGCAGCTTGTTGATCATCATCTGCAACATTAAAGGAGTCTCCGACAGAATGACTTTATCATCAGCACACATGATCAGCTTTATTCGCAATTCCCATAGTTGATTCCTCCAGGCAAGAAAGTTGGTAGGTCATCCAGAAACAAGGAAAATAGTAGTGGGCTCAGAGGACCTGCTTGACGCCCATATGCGAGTTAAAACAATTTGACGCGCTTTTTCCATCCCATTGCACCGCCATATTCTCCATATAAAGACTCTGAATTACTTTCAGCATTTTTGTTGATGCGCCAACATTAGGTACTTAGCTAATAAAAAAGTGACTTTCTGTCAATGGATTCAAACACCGCCTTAAAGTACAGTTTCCTCCGCTTTTCCAGATACGTACTTGCAATGCTTAACAAAGTGAATATAGTGTCCCCTGTGGAGTAATTTTTCCTAAAACCAGATTGGTATTCGCTAAGTAAGCCGTTCGTCTCTATCCATATTGACAGTCTCTCCGAAATTATTCCCGAGAATATCTTCATTGTTGCATTCAAGAAAGATATGCCTCTGTAGTTGCATTGGATCATTAGGGTCTCCTTTTTTGAATATCGGAAATATTATGTTTTTTTGAAAGCTCCTTGGCACTTCACCCACTTTGAACAAGTGGTTATATACAGTGGCTAAGCTTATAATGAACTTGTTTTATGCATGCTTAAAGAATTCGTAGGGAATTTGACTTAAGACCTCTACCGTTTGAAAGGGGAGCGCATACTGAAGTTGGGTAGAACAGCTTGGCGGATTCAGTAAATGTTCAAAATATTCTGCTAACGCTGAAGTTTCGCCTTCTGTACTGCTCGCAAAAGATTTGTCGTTAATTGTTTTTACCAGTTTCCAAAACCCACGACTGTCTTTAATGTTTCCAAGCGCCCCAGAACCAGATTCTGTTAGTATCGTTTTTGCTTTCCCTTACACAAGGTTTTGCTTGCTGATACATGTTGCTGATACAAATTTTCGCAAAATTTGTGTTCAATGCTCTTACTAAACGCAGAAAGGCGAAAGACTTCTTCCTGGCTAAGAAGTCCTTGGCCTTAGACTTAAGTGTACTCATGTGGTGTCTATGTTGGCTTTTCTTTGCAGTATTATGATTTTCGTGAGGCTATATAGCCTTAACTGAACGCGAGCCTGATACATAGCTTAATCGTATGAACTATCTACAGCTATGCATCCATAAGGTCATCTGTGGTTTTGCTACTGTCGTAGAAGACAGCGCATGCCTTTCCAATTCTGTGCACGATGTTATGTTTCCAGTGAAGTTTGGGATCGGACAAGTCCTCAAGTCAAGAATTTTGCTGAGCCTAGGGGTGTACTTAAGGCTTTCTTTATTCTATTGAATGGTAATAATCCAGCGAAGCCTCGTTTTTGAACGTCATACTGTCTGGAAAACTCACTCTTCGCGACTGGTGTGATCAGTGAGACAATATAAGGCCAACATTGAAATATTTGAAAAAACTGAACAACTAGTAAAGAATAAACATATAATAAATAAATAACAAAAAGTTAAGATACTTAAAAATGGGCCAAATATTTAGTAAACAATTAAACAAATAATATAATATTTTTATCATAGAGGCAAAATACAAAAATAAGACACACCAGTCTGTGGCGAGCTTCTGATTTAGTAAATCCTCGAAGGATTCCGAGTTGGTATAAGACTTCTTCGTTTGGTGATTCGTGAGTCTTTAAAAAATTTCATAAGCCCTGGACTGAGCAGACTGTCGACTTTTTCTGTCTTCTTAAAATACTCAAATCCTCAAAAGTCACCTCAAAAAAAAAAATTCCAGCATATACTTAAACATGCTTCCTTATATGCTCTCTGTCTTTTTTCAGCAATGTTTTTGAAAACGCTTATTAAATAAATTTAATAAAAATTTTATAAAAAATATTTAAACAGCCAAGTCTCGTAGTTCTGTACACATAAATATTGAGTAAAGTTATCAGCTGCGTTAATGTTAATACAAATTTCAATAATTCCCTCCTCTCCGAACGTCCTTCTCCTCCTTGCTCCTGGCTCAAAGACAGTCTGCACAACAAACAACAATCAATTAAACTTCTCTATGCCACTAAAAGTTTTTTTATTCTGAAAACCAAACCTCTTTCATCTGTTTCAGTTCCCATTCGGTTGGGTTATTGTTCTCGGAATAGTATTCTCGATAGTTAGCATGGGTTGGTTTCGAAAGGAGAGGGGATGGTGGTGGTGGACCACCTGCCAAGTGAACCCAATGTGAAGGGGGACCTTATTAAAATTTTAATTATTCGACAATCGAACGAATATACGACGACAAGGACGACCCCAAAAAGTAAAGCATTTCGACAATCCTTTCAACTTGAACACTACTTGTCCTGAGGCACTGCTGCTCAGTGTGTGATTGTAGTATATTGGTTGGGTACACATCATGCAGGTAATGTGGAATGAAGAGAAAAACTATTTTCGTTTGATCCTTTAACTTGCACACAGCACACTGCTATACTAAACCAGCAGAAGAGGTGGCGGCATGGACACACCGAGACCAAGCAGTGCTTATAAAATCTCTTTACACTATTTGCCCATGGAAACCAAATACACTTTGCATCCCAAAACCAAATCATCAACATGCTGCAAACTTTTATGTGTGTGTTTGATAAAAGGACAAAATAAATTTTTATTGTTTGCGTTCGAAAATACCCAATCTAAGTCTGGGCTATAATCAGTTTGGGAGCAGCAAAGTTCAACAAGTGAAATGAGAAACTTTTGACATTCGTATACGAGTGTCGGTATGTGTGTTATAGCTAATAGCAACTCCTTGCGAGGCTCCGTTCAACTGTGTGTGCGTGTGTCCGTAAATAGACCGAATTGTAGATGATGGTTCGATGTGGGCCTGTGCGTGGGATGGACAAGTTCTCACAAATGAACACAGTTTTGCGGTTTATGTTTAATGAAGTTTGTAAACAGGCACAGAAGCCGCATTAACTATTTACAGTTGATTACGGAAAGGGCCTTACAAAGATGTCAACAGTTGTTGCTGTGTTTGTGCATGCGTGTGTGTATTCGGTCCTCAGTCCAGTTTATTGACTCGGCAGAAAGCCCATGATGGAAGGTAGTCCATATAAGGCGGGTGTATTGCCTTTCATCTGCAAGCTGCTGTCCGGTGGAGTGCGATTCTCGAGTGCAAGTGCCATGCATTTTTCAAAATATTTTCCTAATTATTCTCCATGGGATGTAGGTCAAGCGTTGCAAAGAAATTAGAAGCAAGAACTTTTCTTGTATTCGTTTCGCATATTTCGTTGCTGTTGTTGTTGTTTATATTTCTTCTCAAGTGGAAGCAGGCAATTATTAATTCTCACATTTCTCACAATCACACACATATGGTATGGAAGAAAGGCCTAAGCGTAGAAGGGTTTATTTGCGAGGTAGTCATTGGGTGTCCTTGTACGTTTGGTGTGAAAGTCATGCGCTCAAATTTTATGGTGTAGCGTAGGTAGGTATAGTTACCTAGAAGACAAAGTATGCTCACGATTTTGTTCAAATTATAGAAACTCAGCAAAAGTGAAGGCAAGGCTTTAGATTTGGATAGTCGGTAGGGACATAATAAAAAAATGTATAGGTATGTAGAAGCACAAACGTATGTTGGTAGGTTCATTGCAATTACTTTATAATAATTAAGTATGTAGTTGCCCCTTCAGGTGCGGGGAAAGAATAGGCCTGAGGTAAGGTATGCCTGTCGTAAGAGGCGACTAAAATCCCATGGGTGTATAGAAGTGTTTGACACAATCAATTTCGTTTCATAGTCTTCATTTACTCCTTGGAACCGAAAGGGCCCTATTTTATTAATTCTGAACCTATGGAAGAATAATAATAAATTTTTTTTAATTTTTAATTTTTAATATAATATTGCAACTACAATTACTCGATGAAAATATTAATTTATTTAAATCTCAGGTTTAAATACCGCACTAAGGCCTTTTTCCTAACTAACTTTTGCTTAAAAGAAGGCCCTGCATAGAGCAAATGATCATAGGACTAGCCATTATAATAATGGCTTTTAATTATAATAATAAACGCTGCCAGGAGAACATCGTCAGCAACCTTTATATTAAAATGATGCTGACATTAAGTGACAACTCTTCCTACGGTTTCCCATAAGAGAACAAGTAATTGAAAAACAAATAAAAGCAACAAACACCATAAAAAAACAGTGTGGCTACCAATACTGCGAGCTACCAATTGCAAACCTAAGAAACAAGGAAGACAATGACGAAAGCATTTTATGAAAAATTATAATACTGCTGCAGTTTATCGGCCTTAGATCCATTTCTCTCTTTTCAATTATCGATTATCGATTTTATTTTTTATAGTTAACTTTAATGTTTGAAATTATAAATATAACAATTTTCAATTTTTAATATTGATTTAGATTTTTTTTTTAAATAGGAGGCACATTTATTTTGACAAAATGTTGTCTATGAACTAAATATAATATTATGTTTAATAAATTCAACTTTAACTTAAATTTACTAAAAAATACATCCTTCTCTGGTATCCAGGACGTTTTGGAGGCGGTTTGGAACGGAAGTCACCAAGGTTTGGAGGAAGTTTACTGGAATCTTTTTCCACTCCTTTGTCGTTCCACTCCTCGTTTCGTCGTCCCTTGTTCCAGTCAGATCGGAGGATCTTTTTCGCTTTATTACCGACCACACATTTTCAATAATGTTTAAATCTGCACTTTGAAATGGCCAATCTAGAGTTTCCACCCCAACTTCTCTTAGAAATGTGGTTATCATTTTCGCCTTGTGGCAAGGAGCGTTGTCCAGCTGGAAAATAAATTCTTCTCCTATCAATCTGTCACCGGAGGGAAACACAAATTCGTTTAATGTTCTTAGATATTGGCTAGCAAACATATTGCAACTTTTTTATCCATTTTTCTATCGCTGACCAAATTTGACGCAAGCACAAACTACATTAACGTTAAGAGAACAAAAGTAAATTTTGAAAACTTATAAAAGTTTTATCGAAAGAAAAAAATATTTAAAAAAAAAGTGAGTAAATGCAACAGGGCGTATGTACGCCTCTAAGTCACGCCCCTTTTTTTTAAGGGGCGTGACTTGTCCAACTCCTTTAACCAAAAATCAATATTAGCATAAAAAAAATCCAAGTTTGCAGTTAAATTTTCGCGAAAGTGTATTTTTTTGTTTCAAATTTAATAATTTTGTAAAATTGACCTCTAAAGATGGGCGTGGCCAAAACGTTGTATGAACAAAATTTAAAATAGTGTCCGGTGTACCTTATGTGCTAAATTTTCTTTCTTATTCTTTCCTTATTACAGCTAAAAAGCAGTCGAAATCCATGTTTTTCTAAAAATTTATAGGTTTTCCTTGAATTCTGCCTCTTAATGTAGGCGTGGCCCAAAACTTTGTATGAACCAAATGTAGAACCAAGTATTTTCTATTATATTCTATATTAAGGAAAAATTTTCCGATTTGGAATAAAAATATTGAATAAATTGCATTTGAAGGTTTACGGCTGTCTGCCGATTTGGTTTTTACTTTTTATATCTTATAATTATGATGATATGCCAAATGTCAAATTTCAGCTCTTCATGACGTTTCACAGCTTTAAAAGCACTTGAGGTAGTTTCATATTTAGACTGATTGTGGGCGTGTCTGTGGGCCCACAAAAAATAAACAAATTTAAGCTCTTGTATTGCTTCAGATAATAGAGAGCCTACGTAAAAAATTTTAGCTTTCTAACTCAAAATTTAAGGCCTAAAAATTGGTGACGTACGGACGGATGGACGATCAACTCAGAATTCGGTCTCGATCATATGCAGTTAAGGTCTTAAGGGTCTATCGTTATTATTTCTCTATGTTACATTTTCGCCTGTACGAAACTTAATATACTCCATTCCTGTGAAATAGGGTATAAAAATTGGACAAAAATAATATTGAAATTGTATTGAATATTGAAATTGTATGCGTAAAACATGATTTCAAGCTTTACTTTGTATATATGTTGTTAACACATACATACCTCCCGATAGCCCTGCTGAAATATACTCTGAGCTAGCAAAACCCTTGATTATATTCTCAACCTTTCATGTTGCAATAGTATTGTTCTCCTAATTGGTGACTTTAACCTTAGTCCTCTAAAATGGGTACCTTCAGACGATAGTACGTATTTTATTTCATGTGTTTCCTCTGCTCAAGCTGCACCTAAAAAACTAGACAATATAGCTTCTTTCCTCTTGATGAGCCTTTGTAAGCAACATTTTGCTTGGCAATTTTCTACTTGCAGTTGCTGCTTGCCTTAAGCACCCCCCACTCCATCACGGATCTATCTGGTGCAAATTAAAAAGTTTTTTGCCATACTGTTTATGCACGACCTAGGTTATGTATTAGTTTTGAATGCATAGTAACACAGTGAAATAATAACCGTAGATCCCAATGACCTTTTAGAGATATGTTCGAGGCCGACAGGTGAATTGATCAAGCTATGTCTATCCGTCCGTCCGTCTGTCGCTATGTGTAAAGATTTTAGGTATTTTAAACTTAGCTACGGTTATTATTTCACTGTGTTACAAGCTATGCATTAAAATTAATATACCCTGGGTCGGGTAAAATCATATGACAAATATTAAACAATTTAGGATTCGCTAAATTTTTTGTATACGAAGCATTGAACTCCGCTTACTTAAAGGGGGCGTTTTTAGGGATAAACTGTTTTTAAAGCATCAATATTCGCTTTTAAAGCGAATTTTCTTTCGCATTTTTTTCCTCATGGTTCTTACGAAACTAGAATTAATTGATTTTAGTTTTCGGTCCACTCCCATTTTTGGGGGGCGTGGCCCTTTACCTTAGAATTGTCCTGCCATCAGATCGAGTGGTCTTACATTCGCAAAAAATGTTTCCTCAGGTGGTAGACGTTTTCTGGACGATGGGAAATGATATTGTACAAAACAAGTGAGAAAGTGCAACAGTGCGTACGCAAAAGCTTCAGTCCATCTACGACGGATTGCAAAATACCCGACCATACCAAAAAAAAAAAACTGCCGCGCTTCCAAAGAGTGCGCGGGATAGAAAAAAATAACTGTTGAATGCTTTATACTATGTGGTTGCATACTTTTCGGCCTAAAACTCCGCCTTTTTTTAACGCCACGCGCACAAAAATGGGCGGAGGCACATACTACATGAAAGTTAGAAAATGCTAATATCTACAACTTTTGTCATAAAATTTTTTGTCAAATTTCATATATATTTATTGAAAAACAGTAATTTTAAGCTAAAATCCCTTAAAGAAGTGGGCGTGGTCAATGAAAAGGCCAAACTTTTTTGGCTACTTCAAAGACAATTACAAGGCAATGTTACATACCAAAAATTAATGCGCTAGCGCCATTCTAAATAGCTTAAATTTGGAAAAAGTATTTTCATACTTTTACATACATTTACATACAGGCCTATAGTGGGCGTGTCCGTGGGAGGATTCAGTTTATTTTTAAACTTGATCTGGTCCAATGGACTTCCAGCCAACTTACACAAAAGTTGTTTACATACGGACGGTTGTTTACATGTCGGTCCCATTCATATCTCTAAAAGGTCTTAAAGGGTCTACGGTGATTATTTACGGTATGAAGGTATGAAGGTATTATTTACGGTATGAAGGATAATTGAATTAATCGATATAAAATATAAATCTGTAAATCTTGCTGCTTCTTTATATTTCAGAAAGACGGGTTTAAGGATTTGGATCCCGGTAAAAGTGTTACAACAATATCAAACGTTAAAAACTTTTAGCATGTGCAAAACCAGAACAAATTATTTAAAATTCTTCTCGAATCACAAGTCTCTTGACATGGCAACTTCTTTTACAAAAATCCACATCAACATTGTTTCGTCCCTCAACCAAAAAACAAATTCCTTTACCAAAGCGCTTTCCATGATATCAATTTGCTACAAAATGAACCAGAAAATTGTGCCTCATTATATCAAATGATTTTAATGAGTGCTTGTGACTATACTTCTTTCTAATTAAGGATTACTGCAATGCAGAATGCATCCTTATATCAAAAAAAAAAAAAAGATTTTTATATTCAAATAACATTTAGAAAAAAGCAAATTTATATGGGTGCTCGGTGCGCGGTGTTGCCACTTGTGCGTGGGGTATATAAGGCGAAACAATACCACGAGGACCAGGAGAGAAGAATACGAATATGTTTCATTTATCCTTGCACATGTTACAACAATTCATCAAAATTCCTATGCAATTACAAATAATTAAACATTCATCTAAGGACAATGAGGTACGGCGCGCGGTAGAGGCTGCTCTAGCTGCTGCACTCACATTACTATACGGCTATGCGACAATTCCAACGTTCCCGCCTCCTCATATAGCCGCTGCTTTATTCCTCTGTTTTTTTTTTTTGCACAGCTAGTGCACAGCAAACGCGCGAAATTATAAAACCAAACAGAAGATGATGAAGAGCAACGTATAGAAGAAGAAGAAAAGGATTTTTCTGCAATTGTGCATGTAACAATTTCACTTACGGCGAATTATTTACAATTCAAAGGATCTCACAATATGCAGAACGATTTTTTGTTGCCTCTATTTGAGTGCAGGTGTATGGGTTTGTTGGTGTACCAACAGTAGAGGTAGGTACCTACACCTACGCTACGATTTAAAGCTACCTAAGCATGCACAAAAGGACTCAACTATACATACATGAGCATTTACCTATGCTTGATATATTTCTTACATTATTATTATTCCCTTGTAACTGTGTTGGGTAGGGGGGGGGGGGGAGGCTGGAAAAAGAAAAACTTAAGAGTTAACACTTTGGTTCATGGAGAAAAATTAGGATAACAACTTGAAAAACTCTTCCTTTGATGAACGACCTGCTACTGTCAAGTGAGTTTACACACACACACACACACGTCCATCACGCCTTATACCTTTCAGTAGGACAAAATAATTCAAACTATTATACAACAAGAATAACAACAACAACACAGAAAAAAGATATTCAATTGTTTTATAAATAAAACATTCATTGCTGATGCTCGCCAGCAGATTGCCAGCAGCCGAGCGCAATCCTTGCACAAAAATTGTACATATTTGCTGCGCTGTAACTGCTTTGCATGCTTTTTGTGCCGAGGCAGGTGGGGGTATCGCATACGTATTGCTGCTTTAGAGAGCCTTGTATATGTGGGGCTATACACGATTACAAAGTGCCTCGCCTTGCATTATTACTATTTTCATCATCATCAGCGTCCACATTGAGCATAGGCGCGTTCATCCTTCTCCTTCACTGTATTGAATTCTTGCATTGCAGGACTTTTGTAATTTTTGTTCTTCTTCATCTTTTACTGCTTCCATTTTCTCTGCATATTTGTACAATGACAACAGAGTAATCGCCTAGTTTGGTTCCCTCTTTGGCCCCTACTCGACGTGTTGTCTGACAGAGCCCCATATCCAATAGTATACACAATCCGCATATTGCCTTCATTTCTTGTTTTCATTTCTAGGTTTCAGGATACCTAGAAGTAGGCGCGCATAGGTGCCATAGGTGGAACGAAGCAGTAAAAAAATAAATGAGAGTTGTATGGTATTTATTTTTTTGATTTTCTGCTATACATATTCATATACCAGGAGTAGGAGGCAGTTGGATGATATGCGCCCATCTCTCATAACAAGGGTGAATACTTATTAAGAAAAAGGACACACTTGCCATGGAAAGGATGCTACAATAATAACAGAGAAAAAAATCTGCGTGCTTTTGCCTGACTATATTTCCATTAAATTTATTCGTATGTTGTACAAGTGCACTATACAGATGTATAAGGATTTTATGACTCGTCCTTCTTTCTCCTATGGATTGAAATGAATAACTACATGCTCATACCATCGTGTGTAACTAGGATGAATGATAGCTTTGTGATTTGGATAGGTACCTACTGCTATTCTTTGCTTTCTGTATGCTCTATTGGAAACAGGACACTCAGAGCCAAGTGTAGGCAGAGGCGGAATGGCAACACACAAAGTAAA
This sequence comes from Neoascia interrupta, assembly GCA_947623515.1. Lineage (NCBI taxonomy): Eukaryota > Metazoa > Arthropoda > Insecta > Diptera > Syrphidae > Neoascia > Neoascia interrupta. Next base: position 124,869,991 of record OX392463.1, read on the forward strand.
ATTATTTGACTGTCAAGTGTTTTTTTTTTTTGCGACTATAATTATGAACTTGGGAGATTCAATATGGCCGGCCAGCACTGTCTCCTGCAATTAAGCATATACGTAGCTCACATGAATATTGTCCCTCTATACAAGTCGTAATGAGTTACAAAGCCACAACGGATCCAATTAACCAAAAGCAGAAATTGCTATCAGCTTTTGTCTTATCCAAAAAAGGGATACAAACATCTCGTTCCTGCTGAAACGACCCGCACATGGAGAGTATTGAACATTTTTTATTCCCCCTTCATTCCATCAGATATGTGAGAATTCCTTGTGCAAATGCGAGCAGAATCCAAACAAATTATCCCCAAAATTGTTTTATTTCAATTATACGTTGCTCCGAAAAGACAATAGTCCTTTCTAATACAACTATACAAAAATGTATACACTCACATTTATACGAACATCCATTTCTAGAAAATAGAAAATATTTCACATTATTATCCTTTCGATGGAAATTAACTATCAGACGACGCAAAATGGTGGACAAACCCTCGCTCCGGCCGGGGGATTGTTGTATACCGACATTTCTATACAGGACATTGGCCATAGCATTTATTCGAGTATCTAAATGTTTCATCTTTTTTAGCTAATAAACCGAAAAAGGACATAAATTGTTCTGGCCAAAGTCGTATATATGTATATAATGTGAGAAGATTACTTTTGTCCGTACACATTCCTATACATGTGTGGAATCATAAAGGCGATATACCTACTTTAGAGAGAGACCCATTCGTACATAACAATTAAGCAGACAGGACAAATGAATGTATAATGCATAGGTGCGGTTGAACGGCCCTACGGCAAACGTTTCCGGCACTTACAGCAATTGCGGCGGGTCGGTCTGTTCGGGTGGAAAAATTTCGAAAATATACCAACAAATTTCAAGGAATGCGGAAGATATTAATCGCCATAAAGGAAATGCGTCAAATGGGTGCTGGCTGTAAATTTTATTGATTTTCACACTCCCGGGTTACTTGATATTGTCGGGAGATGGAACATGTTCCCACATGTCTTTTAGTTTGGTGTTCCCATGTCTCGGATTGCTCTGGTCTTTCGCCTCCTTGCAAAAAGTAGATTCCTCTGGGGGATGTAACTCTGGTTTTTGATCCTCTTCGCTGAATTCGATGGCGCCCTGTATAAGGGACAAGTCACAAAGAATTATTGCATAGTTATGTTTTCTGAGTACACTGTACACACCAATCGCACAATAATTATCGCCAGCAAAAACAATAATAGAATTCCCCGCGACATTCTTTAGATAAAAACCAATTTAATCACGAATAAAACGGAACACAACAGCCTGAAGTTAGAACGATCGTTATACTAAGAACGCAAGGTCTTTTTAAGCGTGTGGAAAGCCTCAAACGGGTGTCGATTTCGGGACTGAATCATCATTATGCTCACGACCCCTTTGAAGGTCTGTTTTGTAAAAATTTAGATTATTTGTTTAGTATACTCTATGACGTGATCTCACCTCAAGTAGTGAGATGAAGTCAACACTCAGGGTGCTTTTTCATAAGCGGCACAGCTGTTTTGACGCAGCGTCTGGGTAATTGGAGGCTTATCAGGAAACTAACGCAAAAAAATAAATCTGAATTGCTCTATCACTTCCATAGGTAAGACCCTAAGCTATTTGGAAAGCGCGACAGATCAAATTTGTGGCTTATGAAAATAAGTCTAAGGAGCCACTTAACTTTTTCGTCTTACTATCTTAGCAGACGTAGGAAGAACTGTCTTCTTCTGTCGTGCTCATAAGTATTATGGGTCATTCCATAACCCATGATCGTAGCACAAGAGTTTGGGTATGGGTTGAAGGGTGTTATAAAGGTTATAATGTGGTTAAACTAAGAACATGCTCGGAATCGGAAGCTATTTATTTTGGCGTTCCCAAAACACAGTTGGTTAAAAATAGATGAATTGATCTAGTTTGACGTTGCAGTTGTTCACATTGGGAACCTATGTTAGTTTGCATGTGTCAATTGAACTGACTTCGGGATCATAAATAAACATTTTGGTTAATTAAACCCAACTCTGAAACTTTTTAGACGGGAGGGCCTTCCTGGAGCTCTCCTACTGAGGTACATTACCTGGGCAAGCTGAGCCTGTTGGCAAGAGCTAACAATTATTTACTCGTGAGGCAGTCCGGAAGACAAGGATTTGCTTTAGAGCTATCGAGCCAGACTTCGGTTTGATTCAAGCTAGATTAAGTACAGATTTTGAAAAGTCTTTTGTTCAGCTTCGCACAAGTTGCAGATCGTGTCAATAGGTATGGTTTATTTGCACTGGTTTCTCTAGACAGTCTCCGTTTTCACTAAACCACGGGAACCAGTAAAGCACGACTGTAGTCCTAAGATTGTTCGTTATTAGCCATGTGTGTTATGATGGTTGACTTATGTCTTTTTTTATGATGGGTGCGTAAAGCGCCTAATTTATTTAATTAAATTTATTTAATAATTTATTTAAATATTTTTTTGGAACAGTGAATTGTTTCAGCGCCATTTTTTATGAAAGACCATAAAACTTGATGCACCTTTACCAAGGTGGTTATTGGTGGTTTGCAAGAGGCGATTTCCATTAAATTCAGGTGTGGAGCAATAGGGCTTCGAATTCGCCACTGACAGTGATTGCTGTAATGTCGGCATGGCGGCTTGTCGAGACGTAGATTTGCTCGTCAATGACAAGCTCGTTTATTCACTTTATGGTTTGATTGTCAATCTAAACCTTTGAGCCTATACGAAAAAGCGCAACGGGTAATCTATGTTTTTTGGTCGTTAGATTCACGCTTTTGAGAATTATGTTGGTGAAGTCAAATATCATTGAAAACTCCTTCAATGTCCACAATGTACACATGTACACATGGCAATGTAGTCCAGAAAATCCACAGGATTGACTTTCCTATTATTAATGCTGGATAAAATATTGATGAGCTTAGGTTCTGAGTGCTGACTCACCGGACTTAACCTTCAGCCCAATGAATCCGGTGCATCCGTCACGTTGAAGTACACAACTGACAACTGAGTTAAATATACACGTTATTATGCGGGAAGCGTCCCATAGAAGAACTTCGTGACGTTCATCGCTTCCCATAAGAACGTGTGTATTTCACTGAGTTGTCAGTTGTGTTCTTCGACGTAACGGATGCAAAGGATTCATTGGGCTGTAGGCTTTACGCACTATCTATGCAAGTGTTGCCGTAAAATATTTATTCAGATCGCGAGATTAGCACATTAGAAATCGGTGTTGATCGGAAAATCAGTTAAAACCATTTTTTTATACTCCATCCTATGGGATAGGAGATATATAATAAGTCTGATTCATAGTTTATAACATAGAGAAATTATCCCGTAGACCCCCCAAACCTTAAGGGCATGTGATCGAGGCGGAACTGTAAGGCCCGCCCGTCCGTCTGTCTGCCGGTAGTTTTTAGGACTTAAATTTTGAGCTTACTTACTTAAGGTGGCGCTACAGTCCGGGGTGGACCTGGGCCTCAGCCAACAAGCTTCGCCAGCCAGCTCTGTCTCTAGCTAGCCGTCTCCAGTTTCGCACGCGAAGTTGGCTGAGGTCCCCTTCCACTTGCGTGCGCCACCTGAGTCTCGGTGCTCCTCTACCGCGCCGTCCCTGCGGTGTGGATTCGAAGATTTTCCGGGCCGGGGCGTTAGTGTCCATCCGCTCTAGATGACCCAGCCATCGTAGACGTTGTGTTTTGACTCTTTTGGCTAGGTCGGTATCGCTGTAAGCCCGTACAGTTCGATGTTATATTTTGAGCTAGGATTTTTAAAATTCATATCTGGGCAATATCCGCATACTGACACGCCCACTTTACTTAATAGTATGAAGTTATCGTAGGAAGCTGAAATTTGGTACGCAGTATTCTTGCTTAAGTGTATTCAGATTGATATTGCAAAACAATCGAAAAATGCCCTCATGTTGGCGTGGTCGCATTTCATTTTCCATACGCCAAACAAACCATACTTATACGCCAATGCGTTTGCTTGTAATCAGGAAAATCTTGCATTATACGTTAAAATATTTATGTAATTGTGTACTATCAACTTATTGGCATAGTTTTCACCACGCCCACTTTTGGGGGCGTGTTAAATGAAAACCTAATTTTTGACATAAAATACACTTCACTCATGCAAACCACAGTTTTGGATAATAAATATATTTGAATAAAAACTAAAATGTTATTGATTGGAGGTCGATGCCACGCCGCCTTTTTACAAAAGGAAATTTTCAACTGATAAATCCGCTAAAGCCCACTAGTTTTATTTAAAATCATAAAATGACTATTCAGAATCTTTTTTTAATACACATTTTTTTAAGGCACAGTTATCGGTTATAAATGTGTTTTTTATACCCGACCGGGTATGCTAATTTTAATGCATAGTATGTCACATAGTGAAACAACCGTCGTAGACCCTTAAGACCTTTTAGATATATGATCGAGACCGACAGGTGAATCGATTAAGCCATGTCCGTCAATCGACTGTTTGTATGAAGGTTTTAGGTCTTCAAAATCAAGCTAGAGAGCTGAAACTTTGTACACGGCTTTTTTGAAAATTGGCTCAATCCGTTAATGGCCACGCCCACTACTTCAATGTGAGACAACCTCTTTTATCATTTTTTTTCAAAACGCCTTTTAGTCAAGTTAGACAAGGCACAGGAACTTTAATTTTAACAAAGCAGTAATTGGTACGCCCACAATATCGACCAAACCCACTTTTATTATTTTAGACCGATTTCTCGGAAAGTTGACTCCAAATGGAAAAAACATTATATGACAAATATTTAAGATATTACTATTTACTAAGTTTACCCCATACAAAGTTTTGAGCTCCGCCCTCTTTTAAGGGGCGTTTTTAGGGAAAAACTGTTTTTTTCTGAAATAATTTTCGCTTTTACCGTATTTTCTCATGATTCTAACGGAATTACAATTAATTGATTTTTATTTCAAGCCCATGCCCACTTTTGGGGGGTGGCCTATAAAAATTAAATATGGATTCGGGCCAAGAAACTTCTAAATTTGGTGTTACATAGTATATAGGGCCGCGTAAATAGAAGTTTGTCACAAACTCTTGCACTTACTCACTTGTTTTAATTTTTATTTTTTAAAGCGTCAGAAAATTTTAAGTTATAAGAATCATTTTCGAAAGATCTTAAAAACTCTAGAAACGTCTTCATGCGCTTTATATAAAAACCAAATTTCATTAGAGGCATTGAGGAATTGAAAAATAATTTTTGAAATATTTTTTAAGCTTTCCAACTAAATCTCAGAATTTATTAAATATTCTTAAATTTCAATAATTTTCCCAAAAGAAATAATAATTGTTGATGTGTGTGTGTTTTTTTTTTAAATCATTTGGCCTTGTAGGACCAAAATATTAACCTTAAATATAACCTAAAAACCGCAGTTTTAAAACGGTTTAACCATAATTTGGTTACAGTCTTTGCTTAAGCTATGCGGTTGCTAATTATGTTTGCCCAATATTGGCTTTTTAGATAAAGTAATTAAAAAGTTACGACCTTAGACACGTTGCAAACGGGCACATATTTTCCATTCCTTACTTCTCAAAAACTTTTCAATATTTTGAAGAATATTTATTGTCTTTATAATTGCCTGATTTAATCTGATTTAGCCTGATATAATTGCCTCTTAACCACTGCGTGGGTGCCGTGGCGCAGTGGTTAGTGTGTGAGCCTCTGACGCCGGAGGTCTGGGTTTTTCTTTTTTCACGGCTTCCACCTCCGCGAGGGTCTGACAAACCCTCCGAGAGTAACATTTGTCTTGAAAAACTTCTCAAAGTGCCGCTCGGATTCCGCAAAAAATTGTAGGTCCCCTTGTATGTGGAAAAAAAATATAACACACACAGCATACATGGTTGAGAAGTTGGCCCTGGTTCACCTCGAGCTGTTGCGCCACTCTATTTATATTTATTTATATTTTTAATTGCCTGATTGGAATTTTATCTCAAACCTTCCGCAATTTTACGTACGTTTATTTTATTTTGAGGTGCATTTTAATCTGGGTGCAATAAGTGAATTTCATGACATTCACATATTTAGGGACGAGTTTGTAGCTGCTTTTCTCGCTTACCTACTAAGTATAGAAAAAATTTGCAAAAAGCGATATGGGAAAAGTTTTGAAAAAAACAATCTTAAAAAACTTTTCCTTTCCAGAAACGATGCATATTGTGTTGAGGCAACCGAGTTAGGTAATAAAAAATTAGTGACAAAAGGCTTTTGTTTAGACTTAGCAAAATTGGTCCATGATGGTTGGATACATCATATTTTTATAAAGCATTCGCGCATTAGACTAAACTAATAGAAAGCGGAGAGCGGTTTCTATGGCAAGCCATACAAAATTAAATTTAATATTGAAAAGTGAAAAATTATAACGATTTACAGTTCTACAACATTATAATATTGGCTAGTCCTATGATTATTTCAAACGCTGCCAGGCGAACATCGTCAGGAACCTTTATATCATAATGATGCTGACATTAAGTGACAACTCTTCCTATGGTTTCCCATAAGAGAACAAGTATTTCAAAAACAAGTAAAAGCAACCTACTTCACCTTATCATTAACTTGCTTCTGCAGTTTTTTTTAGAGAAACACGCGAAGCAATGTTTAATTTTTCATAAAAAAATCAGAAAAGAAGTTAAAATTGTTGACCGCAGATTTTATTTTGGGTTTAACCCATAATAAATTCGGTGTGGAACCGCGATTAGCCCCGGATCCAGATCCATTCCTGGCGTTAAAATAGTTAGCCTACTATCTTTTATCATCCTCTATAACTTTGCCTTAACCGATATATTACATTTTTTGCTTTTCAATATTGAAACTAAGTAGTGGCCATATACATATCTAAGGGGTTAAAGAATTAACCTCATAGCTACACGTATATCATTGGCTGAAATCTTTTTTAAAACACTGCCATTTGCATTGTTTTCAAGCGCATAAGGAGAACATTGTTCTACCTTTGGGAGGGCCTTCTTTAAGTATATTAAACTTCAACTTTTGTGTAAAGTGTTTTCCTAAGCAAAACAGTGTTGCACTGTCAGAAAAAATAACTTAACTTGCCCTCTAGCCAAGCAAACCATTTTCGAAGGTTTCTGTAATTGTCTGATGCTCGCAGACTGTGTAGAGCCTTCTGCCTTGTAAGCAAACATACACTGCGTTCCACACATCCAATGCGAGACTGAAAATCTCTCATTCAGTGTATATAACTTCCCAAACTTCCCAATCTCTATTATCTCAACAAATAATTTTCAATTAGCCAGATTTGAATTAATTAACTTGCAAGAAGAATACAGAGCGGGTCTACCGTCGGGAGTTCATATGGGTTTTGCCTTTAAATTTTTACAATATTTACTTACTGAGTGAGAGAGGAACCAGATTGTCACTTATGTCAAACAATACGTACACCTGCCTTTCGCCAAGATGTTCTATTATTTGCTCTGCTAAGAAGGATAAAAAAGTTTTTAGCTTATCTTTGGAATCGTTAATGTGTATTCTATAGACGTGACGTAGATACCTACGTACTTTTAACTCAAGTGCACTATAGTCTGGCACTTTATACTTTGTCTTAATCCTTTAGTTAACTTTTAATAAACGAGACGTAGAACGAACATAAGTATACCAACACATAAATAGAGCAAAAAAAAAATATTGTTCACTTTGATGTGGCACTTATCTCGAGAAGAAAAGGACTTGTGTACCGAGTGTTATACAAGTCTCTTATATCTATAAAGAGAGAAAAGAACCAGGATTCCGTAATCTTTGGATTCCTTTGATTTATTCCTTCCCCAATAAGTCGATCCTGGGTGGTGGATATAAATCTATACCGTGGGACTCTTTTGTACTTTTTTTTTTACTTCAAAGACCTGGGCGTCATTTGCCTGATTCCGCGGCTACAAGGATAGCGCTACAAAATCATACAAAAAAAGGAACAAAAAAGCTCAAAACTGATGATAATATGATCCTTATTGTTGAACAAACGCAGATTATTTCTTTTTTTTTTGCTTCGTCTGTTTTGTTTTCGAGAAGGAAAAAAAAACGCGAAATCCTTATTGAAAAATTTCACTTTGGAGATAATCGCCTGGTAAGAAAATCTAACAATAGACAATGGGTGGGGTTGATGCTGCTTCTTCGGTTTCCTAATGCATCTATCGTCAAGTATTCAAAGGATCTCTTACAAGTAAACAAGCCGTATCATACCGGCATTTGACTGTTTGCTTAAGACTTTATTCGAATCCTTTGGAGGGGAAAAGTGACATGAAGCTTAGCATGATAATGGGGTAATTTAATTGATGTCAACACAAATACATATGCACCGCATAGGCTTGAAGATTTTCTGCCTTTTCTCGTTGTTTGTATCGATGTTTAAATTTAGATAGACATGTTCTTATGGACTTGTTAGCTTTTCTTTATGAAGGTTAATATGAATGAAAAAATTCTTACGCCATTTTTGTTTTGAGCAAAGCTGTCGCGTCGTAATGGACGAGTCAAACGCACAGTTACTTACAACGCACAGTTAAGTTTAGGAATTAATTACAGAGCCAATCGCTATGAAAAGGCTCTTGTTGGTTGAACATATCTCTGACTCTGAGCATCATAAGATAATAGAGTTTCGAATTTTACAATTAAATAAATAAAGCAAAATAATAGCTGTAAGCAAATAGCCCGCAAAGCTTAATACTATTTGAAGTCATCTTAGTTTCATTTGAATGTTTGGATACATGGTGGTCTTTGTTGCACCTGCCCAGGCATAGAATTATTGGCCCAGTTTCGGCAGTGTGTAGTACATTCTTCAATTTCGTGGATGGTGAATAATACCAGACCGAAAGAATACCTACTTTCTTCTTAAATTTCTGGGAACTATGTATATTGAAAGTTCGAACGAAATTTGTTCACTCATTACTTGAAAACAATAGCGAGCATGCATTTAGAACCGTATATTGTCCTTTTAATTTGGTCGTTTATATGCCTTGCAGGCTTAATAATAAGTCTCCAGAGTTGCTTTTTCAGTGCTGAATTCAGCCCTGCATAAACTTAAATCTGTTAATCCCACAACAAAACGAATCTGGAGTTAGTCAAGAGAGCAGTTTTTCAGTGAAGAGTAATTTTTGCCAATCAATAACGTCGAAATATCCACTCTCAAAGAAATTGTTTCCCCCAACTTTTTTTTTTTTTTGAATACTAGGGTGGACGGAGGCTAAAACTCCAAAATCTTTCAAAGATACCAATACGATCACTATAGCAGGTATATAATACCGAAGTAGCCAAAAAAAACCACCCATTTATGAGAGACACTATGAAACTCCAGAACGCACTTCATATAGTAGTAAATTTTCGGCTTTTTCATAATACTTCTTGACTACAACTTAGTTAACTTAACAAGTAGTTTACGCTTCCGTAGTGTTAATCGCATTGGATAGGTTGCTTTCCAGTGAATGCACCTACTAAGCCGGTTATTCATGCGGCTTCACCCTACGTCCCTAGATCGAAGGATCTTGTTCTTTGTAGTCGTCTCTCCTTGTTTACATCGTTAAGAGTCTCGTTTAGAGTACGGATCATTTCATTGTTGCAATGAACATGAAGGAGAGCATTTAGCTTTTGAGCGAAGTTTGTTACTTCTTCGCTCCCGGTAGTTATTCCTAAATCTCTGTGAATATCGCTATTCCTAATATACCATGGAGCATTCACAATTGCTCTTAGTGTCTTGTTTTGGAAAGTCTGCAATATGGACATGTTGCTCGGCTTGGTACAACCCCACCGTATGTCCAGGACGGCTTTAACACCTGCCTGTACAAGAGCAGTTTGTTATATATGCTTAATTTCGAAAATCTTCCGATAAGCCAATACATTTCCCTGAGCCTAATCTCGAGCTCGTCACGCTTCTTCTTTACGTGTGGTTTCCACCTTAGTTTAGCGTCCAGTCTCATCCCTAGATACTTCGCTTCATTTGCATAAGGTATTTGTGCAGAATTTATGAACAGAGGTAAATTGTTAACCCTCCTGTAAGTGAAATGCACATGCGTAGACTTGTTCTCGTTAAGAGCGATTCGCCAAGTCCTCGTCCAGACACAAATTCTGTCCAATGCTCGTTGGAGGTTTCTCGTTGATGACTCGACTAATTCACCTGTTGCCTATCGTCCGCAAACGTGGCCACGACTGTCTCGTCATCTAGAGGTATGTCTCTTGTGTAGAACAGGACCAGGGTCGGACCGAGGACGCTTCCCTGGGGTAGCCAGCCCGAATTTGCTTGAAACTCGAGTATTCACTACTACACCTAACACGAAAGAGTCTGCTTTCAAGATAATTTTCCAATATTTTAAACATGTCTTCCGGCAAGTTTTGCCGTAGCTTATATTTCAAGCCTTCGTGCCATACCTTGTCGAAGGCTTGCGATACGTCGAGGAAAGCACTTGAACATATTTTTTTCCCTTCTAAGGCTTTTTCAATTTCATACGTTATTCTGTAGACTTGATCTATTGTGGAATGGTTAGGTCTGAAACCGAATTGATGATCCGGGATCAAGCGTCTTTCTGCAATTATTGGTTGTAATCGCTTCAGCAGAAGTTTCTCAAATACTTTCGATATTATGGCAGAAGCGATATGGGCCTATCAGATTTTTTATCATTTGCGCATTTCTCCGGTTTTGGAACCATAATGACTTCAGCAACTTTCCATTGTCTTGGAACGTATAGAAGTCTAAGAGAAGCGTTTATCATATAAAGTTGCTTGACTAGTGCCTTTTTGGTAGTTCTTTCAATATTTCGCCAGTGATCAGGTCGTAACCCGGGGTCTTATTATTTTTAAGTTTGCTTATTGTCTGTCGGAGTTCAACTAACGAAACTTTTTTCATTCTAAAGCTATCAGGTTCCGCGTTGTTGTTTAGAACGTCAGCCAACGGCGGACCGTCGAAAGGCTTGAATGTTTCTTCTAAATGTTCAGCAAACAAATTTGCTTTCTCTTTGTCTTCTCTTGCCCATTGGCCGTTAGCTTTTTTTATTGGTGCCGAGTGGATTATAGGTTTCTTAATAGACTTAACTGCTTTCCACAGCCAGTAGTTTGAGCTCCTATCCGCCGACAAGCCTTCAAGGTATTCAGTGGTCTCAAGATTTTTAAGATCTTGCAACATTCCTTTCAGTTTGTTAGAGAGGTGGTTCAAGAGTGTTTTGTCTGCGGGAGCCCTCGTGTCTTGCCATCTCCTACGCGCTCTTCTCTTTTTACGAATCAATTCTTCGATTTCGAGCGGATATGTTGTGCGTACATGCACATCGGTGCTAACTGCGTTCTTTTGGGACAAAGTGTTGTTCCAAGCAGCGCTCTGAATTGCTTTAATGAATTCGTCAACTGCGGTTCCTAACTCGAAAGGAGTTTTCAATGGCACATTCAAGCCAACACCCTCCTTACAGTCCTTTCTGAAGGCGTCCCAGTTCATGTTTTTGCTAACTAATCTAGGAGCTCTTTCTATTTTCGCCAGTCTTCCACCCATCTTCAAGATTACTCCTGAGTGGTCTGAGCAAAGATCACAACACTCTTTAATTCGTAAGGTATTTGGGGTACCCTTTAGCGATGAAAAAATCGACAAGGTCAGGCTTTTTATTCCTATCGGTTGGCCAATATGTTGGCTTACCCGTGGAGAAAAAGTCCACCCCACGCTTCATACTATTTTTGTACAGTAATCTGCCTCTTGTTGAATTGCATCCTGAACCCCAAAAAGTATGCTTCGCGTTAAAGTCACCCCCAATGATAAAATTGGACCCAATGAAGTCACACATACGATCAAGATCGTCTTCCACCAGTCTATATCCTGGCGGGAAGTAACAAGATGCAATGTTATAATCTAAGCAGTCCATTTTTACAGAAACTGAACTGATCTGCATAGAGTCTAGCTCAACTTCTGTGTTCTTGAAGTGCTTTATAAAGTTCTCAATGTAGAGGGAGGATCCTCATCTCGAATTTTGCAAAGGGTGATGTGCGTGATTGTCATTGTAACCTTTAAGTTTTGGTGTAGACCCGTTTTTAAGGTGAGTTTCCGTAATCATGCAAATATCAATATTATTTTTCCGTAGAAATACTTCTAGTTCGTCTATTTTATTCAGAAGGCCGTTTGCATTCCATGTAAGTATTTTAAAGAACTGTTTCATATTCATGTTCTCTTGTAATTTTTTCGAGGCTTAAACTCGAGCTTGCTCAGTTTGTCAAATATAACTTTGTTGATTTTAGTCTGATCCTCAAGTCTGATCCTCCTTTGCCAATCTCACACTTTTGATCGGCTTTCCCCCAACTAACACTTCACATAGAAGAAACGCACAAAGAAGTTCAAACTGTTCTCCATAGTTTGATTCGGGATTAACAAGCCAAATTTTGCAAGTAAAATCGATATTAACTCGAGATTGAAATTGACTGAAAAACTTTTTTTGGGGCTTATCTCAGTTAAAGACCCAAAGTGTCCCAATGACGAAGGTCTACCAAAGATTAAATCAGCGCTAAATCCTAGCCAAAGTCAGTCTAAAAGGCTTTTATATTAATACTTGCAATCTTAACGATTTTGAGGAAATTTAAACTTTCCAATGAAAATGCTGAAGTTTCTTTATTTGGATGTTCCACATTGGAGATATTCAACAAACATCCATGATACGTTCAGTGGTGAAGCTCACCATTGTATTGCCCACATTCAATTCTTGAAGTTGTAATTACTTTTTTAGGTGACTAGAGCAAGAGCCAAGTGGGGAGGGGGGGAAACTCGTTGCAAGGAGTTTCCAGTCACAATAAGTTAGCAAGAATAAAACTTAGGGTGAATGGGTTGATTTGCACGGAATAGTAGAAAAAAGTTTGCTAAATCTCAAATATTTCAAGGCTTCAAATCAAATTTGGCTTGCTTATATGTACGATGAAAAAATAGTTTACAAAAAAATATTTTTATTAAAAAGCTAATTGAACGTATCGTTGTTTATATTGGGGAGCGGCGCCTATGGCAAAGCCTTGCAAAATTGTAATTACTATTGAAAAGTGAAAATTACAACAATTTACAATTCGACAAAAACGTTCGCCTGGCAGCGTTTGAAATGATCATAGGACTAGCCATTATTATAATGTAGAATTGTTATAATCGTTAATACTTCAATACAAAAGCGAAAAAAGTAAAAAAAATTGGAATCTTATGGCTAAGCAGGTACCTACATTGAGTGAATCAATTTCCTATAGATATAAAAAGATATAAAAAAAGCTAATAATAAACATATAATAAATAGGGTATGACAAATAAATGAATAAATTAATTGATAGATATGTGTATAAATAAATAAATAAAGGAATAAATAAATAAACAAATAAATAAACTATATCTATTATAGAATAAAATAAATGAAAAAATGAATAAATAAATTATAATAATAAATCATAAATAACAAATAAAATAACACAAATAACAATTAAGTTAATAAATGTGTACTAAATTAAATAAATGAACTAAATCCATAAGCAAAAGTAAAGAAACATTGCTACACATTTAACTGGTTAACGAGTGGGTTTTCTGAAAGTACACAATTGCGAAGAAACTTTGTGGTAAGCTTTTCAATCTTATCACAAACTAACTCAACATTTGTTCTGCTGTGAAGGTCAGCAGTTGATTGATATGGCGGCATTTTAAGCATCATCTTTAATATTTAATTTGGCGAAATTTGGAGTTTTTTTAAGTGGCATTTAGCTGAATTTCCACTAACTTGATAATAATATAGCAAAATTGCTTGAAATATTACTTTTAAAATAATGATCTTGTTTGCATTAATTTGTAAGGACTTTGTGTTGATAAAAGGGTGTAACATGTTGATCGCGATGTTATTTTTTATTGCTTTTTTTTATTGTTTTTGCAGTATGCTCCTTAAACGTAAGTTTAGCATCAAGATGTATGCCCAAGTATCTAACTTTAGGAAGCCAGTTCACACCTGTAATATCAACGATCAGCTGACTGCTTGGAAGAAAACATGACTTTCTTTTTCGACTGAAAAAGACTGCTTGAATCTTATTAACATTAAGTTTTATTTTCCAGCGATTGTTGTAATTAAGCAATATATGAATCGCGTGTTGTAAATTAGTCGTGTGTTGAATTTATTGCCTTGTCCTAGACAAGGCCTAGACATAGACATAGACATAGCCTAGGCATAGACATAGACCTTAATTCAATTGAAATTGATGCTCTCCGACTTGCTGCAGAAACGACAATACCCAGGCTTTATTGCAGACAGTATTCTGACCCTATTGAGAAGATAAACAGCTTTCAAATGTGTGTAGCCCAGTTGTATAAAATTTTGTGCCAACTAAAACTGTTTCTGTCCGTAATAAAACCTGTCCTTGGTTTACGTCGGAAGTCGTTAACGCACTAAGGGCCAGAAATAAGTTGTACAGTAAATGGAAGCGAAATCGTTCTTCATACAATTTAAGCTTCATACAAAATTGCTCCTTAGATCCGAATGAACTTAACGCTCATTTCGTTGATAATGCCATGGCAGATTCTTTGTTTGATTTTTCATCAAACACTGCAATTCTTGTAGAGAGGGAAGCTGAGTTTGAATTCACAACGGAGAGTGAAGTTATTTCGATCATTGCGTCTATCAAATCAAATGCTTTAGGTGAAGATGGTATACCGCTTAAATTTTTAAAGATTCTTTTGCCCTATGTATTAAGTCATATAACACACATAATAAATTCATGCATTATGAAATCTACCTTTCCCCTCGCTTGGAAACATGCCAGAGTATTTCCGATTGCTAAAAAAGTCTAACGCCAACACTGTCAACGATTACAGGCCCATCAGCATTTTACCATGTCTATCAAAATTTTTTGAGAGAGTACTGGCACGCCAAATCAAAGATCACTTAGCACGTAACTCCTTATTAAATCCTCTACAATCAGGCTTTTGGGAAAGCCACAGTTGTTCGTCTGCTATGGTGAAGATTTTGGATGACGTCAGGCTAGAATTTGATAAAGGCTTTACAACTTTACTTTGTTTGTTGGATTTTTCAAAAGCGTTTGATAAAGTAAATCACAAAATACTTCTGTGGAAGCTTAAGAATCTTTTTGGTTTTGGCGTAAGAGCTGTGAACCTATTGAAAAGTTATTTGACAGACCGTTTTCAAAAAGTCATTGTTGGAAATAAAGTCATCATCTTTGCCGTTCCTCAAGGGTCAATACTGGGTCCGATTTTGTTTTCAATGTTTATAAATGATCTTCTTCTTGTTGCCACTCACGTTTCTGTTCACTTGTATGCTGACGATGTCCAGTTGTACATTTCCTTGCCTATGAATCTACTAAATGTATTGACAGTTCGCTTAAATGAAGATTTATCAGCTATAAATGAGTGGGCTTACAGAAATGGGCTGCATCTAAATCCATCCAAATGCCAGGTATTGCCTATTTCAAAAAGGTATTTCAATTCATGCCTTATACCCGATTTGTATGTGTCAGGCTCGAAATTGGCCATAGTAGAGTCTGTAACCACTTTCGGTATCGTATAAAACCGCGGTCTCTCATGCTGTAATCACGCAAATTATGTCATAGGACGTATCTATGGCTGCTTGCGAAGGCTTTCGTTGACTGCGAATTTTACTCCTCTTGAAACTCGTAAGCGACTAGTTCAAATGCTTATTATCCCTATAATAACATATGCCGATGTTGTTTTTAGCAGTCTTGATTCTGTTTCTAGAAACAAGCTACAAGTAGCTTTCAACGATTCAGTGCGGTACATACATGGGTTAGGCAGATACGAACATATATCGAGATATGCGAATGATCTTCTGGGTTGTACATTACAGCAGTATATGCAAATAAGAAATTGTATATTTATGCACAAGCTTATAACGACCAGAAAACCAAATTATCTATATTCGAAGCTCGATTTTTCTCATTCTCGTCGAACATTTAACATTAACTTGCCAAGTTTTAATTATCTCAATTCTTCAAGGTTGTATTTTATTCATGCCGTAAGGTTGTGGAACTCACTACCCTTACATATTAAGGGGATAAATAGTGCTACAAACTTTAAAGCCGCGTTACATAATCACTTTTCTCTCCAACAGCAATAATCTTTACCTTACTTCTTTCAACTGTTTTTCTATATTTCTTGCCTATGTCTTACTTTCCTACCTCCCTTTTATTTTTATTATTAGTAAATATTTAAATCATATTTTTAAATTTGAATTTTTAATATTTAATTATTTTTTATTGTGAATAATTATTTTGTTTATTGGTTACCAATTACTATGTTGTTCACTTAGTACTATAAGAGACTCAAGTCTTAATGTACATACCAATTTTGTATTAATAAACTAAACTAAACTTGTCATCCGCGAAAATGGCCACTTCACAATCAGGAAGACTTGGGATATCAGAAATAAAAACGTTATACAAAATTGGTCCCAAGGCAGATCCTTGAGGCACACCTGCAAGAACACTATGACAAACAGAAAAAATCTTTTGCAGAAACAGAAAAAACCATTGACGAAAACTTTGAAAAAACGATCATAAAGAAAGCTCAGAAAAAGTTTGATGATATAGGTACGGTGGAAAGCCAAAAATCAACAGTTTATAAATAAGACCCACATGCCAGACGCAATCAAAGGCTTTTTCAATGTCTAGCAAGACACGACCAGTGGATTTTCCCAAGGAGCGATTGTACTTAATATGCTGACAGACTCTAAGTACTTGATGGGATGTACTGTGCGTTTGGTAGTATATTGCTCGTTTGGTAGTATATTTTTTTCTTCGATAACTTTACTAATTTTCTCAAAACCTTCCTTAAACTTCTCAAAACCTCATTTTCTCAAAACATTCTCATATACTTTGCTGATACTACTCAACAAACTTACTGGTCTATAGCTATTCGGGTTATCGGATGGTTTTTCTGGTTTTGGTATAGGAACCACATTAGCTATTTTCCAAGCCCTTGGAAAGTATTGCATTTTAATACGACTATTTAAAATAGACGTTAAGTATCTAATGCCGGATTTGGGAAGTCGTTTTAAGCTGATATTCTTGATGCCATCAACACGATCAGATTTTCTTTGAGGCAGACAACCCAGAATTTCCTCAACACTTTGTTGAGTTATAAACTCATCTCTAGGGGTTTCAGTAGGGGTTTCACAGACGATTTGATTCGTAGTAGCGTCACCTAGATGTTGGCACACCGAATGATTTTTGACAAAGGTGGAGGAGAGAGTATTTGCTTTATCCTCATCAGTGAGTTGCACAATACCCGAATCTTGAAGCACAGGTATACGCCTGTTCTTGTTTTTGACGATTTTGACGACATTCCAAAAAGGTTTTGAATTTTTGTCCAGGCACAAAAATGTCGGTGCGACAATACCCTTCATAGGGCATTATACCCCGATATTCTCCTCCAGTAGGCTTTATACCTACATAATGGGTTAAAACCCATTCAGAAGTGAATGTTAGGCCCAAACTTTTTGTGCCTCTTCAATTGTCTTGGAATTGACTTGGAACAGTGTTACATACCAAAAATTATAATAAATAAAGTGTCAATATAGTATATTGTAAAATAAGAGAGTCGCACATGCAGCCCTATATAACAAGCGTGTCTGTGGGGGATTCGAACATATTTACAACCTGTACACTGAAGGATTGTTTGCCCGATCCTGAAGAAAGGAGACCCTCTGAGTTGTGCCATCTACAGAGGCATAAGGCTTCTTAACATCGCATACAAGATCTTTTCTGCTGTACTGTGTGAACGCCTGAAGCCGTTTGTCAACAATCTGATAGGCACATATCAGTGTGGCTTTAGGCCAGGAAAGTCCACCATCGATCAAATATTCACACTGCGGCAGATCTTGGAGAAAACCTAGGAATTCCAAATCGATACACACCACCTCTTCATCGATTTCAAGGCCGCGTATGACAGCATCTATAGAGACGAGATATATAGCGCAATGTCTAGTTTTGGCATCCGTCAAGGTCGGCAAAGACCTCACCGACCCCTTTGATGTCAAAAAAGGATTTAGACAAGGCGACGCGCTGTCAAGCGACTTCTTTAACATCATACTTAAGAGAATTGTGCAGAACTCTCGCGCCAACACCAGAGGTACAATCTTTCAAAAGTCCGTTCAACTACTCGCATACGTAGACGACATTGACATAATCGGTAGAACAAAGCGTGATGTCAGTGAAGCCTTCGTGAGTATTGGGACGGAAGCGGCGAACATGGGTTTAGCAGTCAATGAGGGCAAAACCAAGTATATGCTGTCATCAAGAAAAGACACCCAACACCGACGTCTTGGACAAAACATCACCATCGACAGCTATAATTTTGAGGTAGTTAGGGACTTTTTCTACCTGGGTTCCGCTATCAATACAGACAATGACACCAGCGCTGAAATCAAACGAGAGATAACTCTTGCCAATCGCTGTTTCTTTGGGCTATGGAGGCAATTGAGTAGCAAAGCCCTCTCTCGAGCAACTAAAGTGTCCATGTATAAGACCCTCATCATCCCAGTCCTGCTTTACGGTGCAGAAGCATGGACCCTGTCAAAGACGGATGAAAACACTTTAGGCTGCTTCGAGAGGAAAATTCTTCGGACGATTTACGGTCCCGTCTCCATAGACGGAGAGTGGAGGAGGAGATATAATATCGAACAGTACGGGCTGTACAGCGACACCGATCTAGCCAGAAGAGCCAAAACACAACGTCTACGATGGCTGGGTCATCTAGAGCGGATGGACACCAACGCCCCGGGCCGGAAAATCTTCGAATCCACACCGCAGGGACGGCGCGGTAGAGGAGCACCGAGACTCAGGTGGCGCACGTAAGTGGAAGGGGGCCTCAGCCAACTTCGCGTGCGAAACTGGAGACTAGAGGCTAGCTAGAAACAGAACTGGCTGGCGAAGCTTGTTGGCTGAGGCCCAGGTCCACCCCGGACTGTAGCGCCACCTTAAGTAAGTAAGTATACTGAAGGATATATATAAGTTTTAGTTTGTATCAGAGTGAAATATAATCCCTGGAAACCCCTGTAAATATTTAATATCGGTTTGCTAAGTGTGTAACATAGGAAGCTTAGCATTAGGAATTTTAGTTATTAACACATTTTCTTCTTTTGAAATTAGAATCATTTGATTTTAGTTTTTAGCCCACGCCCTATAGTCTATAATGCACAAAATAGAAAAGACCGTCTTAAAAATTTCAAATATAAAAATCTCAAATGTAAAAATATAAAAATCAAATATAAAAATCAAATATAAAAATTTAGAATATAAAATAAATTTTAGAACACACTAGAATTTCTGACAATCTTTAAATTAAATTCATATATGCCCTAACTCGCACCTGCCCCGAATTCTATAGCGACTCCTAGCAGGAGGGTATAGCATATATATTCATATTATGTACATATTTTCTTCAAAATTTATAGTTTCTAGTTTTTTGTTTTCTGGATTTTAGATATGTCAGTGTAGATCCGTTCATTCCGCTGCAGCGTCGACTATTCGAGGGAAACCATAGACCAACAAGATATTATCCCTCAATTTTTGACCGCTGCAAGGTCAGGGTAAGAATAGCCCTGAAGTAGCGACTAAATCCACTGTAAGACGTAGTCTTTAGCATGTAAGAAGTAATGCTATCAGGGGTCACCCTTGGCAGTAAGGTTATAACTAAAAGATGCGACCTGTGCAAATTATAATTGAAAACCATGCGCTAGGTCTAATATTCACACTCCCCAGATATTCGAAAAAACATAGAATTCCGGGTTGAAAACCAACTTAAGTCCGCATTTTGATTTATGGACGAGCCCTGTCCTAAAGTCCTTTATATTTGTAGCACTTCTTTATGACGTAAAGATGTAGGCTCTGTTAAATGTGGTTGGAAATAGTCATTATCATTTTGGGAGAAAAATTCTTCGTGAGATGTCTTTTGCTTACCTTAACTTTGTATTTGGAAAATAACTTTACACCCTATTCAGGGACGGTGGTCTGGTCAGAAACCGCCTTAGGTACCTATCTATAAAAAAGGTGACACACACAAGAGAGCGACTTAAATCAGCATGGAGTGGGCAATTGCAATTGACTCAGTTATGAGTCCGGGTTAAGTTGGAAACATTGACTTTAGGCCAAGGTTCTTACATGACCAAGGTTCATCTTGTACAGGATAGCCCCACTAAGAATATGTGTTTTTGTCCTGTGTAAAGTGGGTTTGTAAACTATATGGTTTTAAGTTTTTTAAAGACTCCTTTTAAAAAGAAAGCAATTACGGTATTGTCACATTTTAATTCGATAAGAATTTGTTTTCAACATTTCCAATCATTTTTATTGACCTATTACCCATTTCACACGATGGGTTCTATTTTCGTCTCTGACTTTTTTTTAACTTTTCCTAACTTCCTTAATCATACGAAATATTTGCCCACCTTTTATCTAATACATTTTATGAAAAAAAAATATATCTCCTCGCTTAGGATTTTATTCCCTACTCAAAAAAGTTAAGCCACAACTTTTACTGATATCGGCTGGAAAAAACTTCCCTACGAATATTACCTTAGATAATGTTAGAGGTATGTATATAATATTCCTTGTAGGAAAGTTTTCTTTTGTCCTGGCTCAGCTTATAGCAGAGTGAGTTCAAATAAATTGTACATTCGAAAGAGCAACAATCATTCACTGCTCTCGCCCTGCTTCCGCTTCCATTACAATAAAAAAATCGTAAAAAAATATGTGTGCAAATTAGTTGACTGCTTGGGATGTCTTGGGAATTGACGAAGCAACTTCTATGTAGCAAGGAAATGTTTTGTCATTTGTTTTTCCCCCATGCCCGGGAATGGCATCACGGTACCGTGCGCTATTTTCCAGCCGTACATCAATCCATCGTCTATGCTGTGCTATGCTCCAAACGCGCTCATAGTTCTCGAATCCTGGGTAATTTCGTATCAAGGGAAGAAAGATAGTGCGTACACCTTCAGCGAAGGAGATTTCAAATATTTATGGACCTTTCTATATGTGAAGGTCCTATTTGTTTATTTTTTTTCTGCTGCTGCTACTTCTTAGCTTGTGCTTTTATTTTTATACACTTTTTTTTGCTGTTGTTCTTTACTTATTTATTTTATTATAATTTTCATTTTGCGAGCTTGCAGGATACCTTTTTTATTTATACTTCTTTTCTTCCCGCAAATGTGCCTGATGCGACCATTAGGACGTTTACGACTTCATTCCTATGTTGTGGTTGTCAATGACATTGTGTGGTCGATGGAGGATGATGCATTTAAACATATAAAAAAAAAATTATACAACACAAGAAGAAGAAAGTCCCATAATCGGGTTCTTTTTAAGGATGGATGGAATCTGCTTTGTGGGATTTATTCACGGGTGGGATGTGTGCGTTTTTATTTATCCCTGTTATTATCCCTTTGATATGTTGTGCGAGAGCGCATAAAATTGTCGTAAACTGTCTCGGTCACTAAATCCCAGGGAGTAAGTTGTACCTACCGTCGTTTTTTTGTTTGTTGGTTTTTTGTTTCTATACTTTGAAAAGTTACCAACGTGCGACAGAACGTGAGGAAGATGTAAAAGGGAGTCCCTGGAATGAGTAGCCTATTCAGAGATAAAGGTTAATAATATATAGATGCACTTAGGGATTTGTTGGAACGCAAGTTGAAGATGTACTTATGCGCTGAAATCGTCATTCCGTTTGTTTTGAATTACGCACGAGAGCCAAAGGATTTTGTCTAAAAATCAAAGACACTACCTACACCAGTCCAAATATTCACACGAGCCGGAAGATTAAGAACAGGCTGCAGATTTTTTTTAACCATTATGACTTCACAATTAGGACCTTAAAAAGAGGTTAAATATTTCCTCCTACCCGATGAAATCTCAAAGAACCTACACGTATGTTTCATGGGAAAACTTTACAATCAAATTGAAAACTTTTTTGAATGCTTAGGCATGTTGTGCATCCGTGTAAGCCAAAGCGAAAGGCTAATAATCCATTTTAAAATCAAGTCTGTTTGGCCCGCTTTTAACGCCAACGCCAATGCACGCCCACCACCAATGTTCATTGTCATTTTATTTTATACTTGAGTAAAGAGAGTATATACCAGCATATTTGAGGGCCTTAGAAAGGTGCATTTATTCACAAGAACTCTTCCCTGCACTTGCATGAAATTTTAGTGGTGATTTTCCCATAATAATCATGGGAAGGGATGAACAGGTCACTATTATCTCATTACAGTTCGTTTGGGGGACATCGTTGTTTTTTCTTTCTGTAAAAGTATTACCTATTTACGGAACTGACAACACTGAAAAAAAGATGTCCAAAATAGCAGCGACTGAAATAGAATACAATATACAAATACAACAACTGAAAAGGAATAAGTAAATAAACACAAAAAAATATATTATTTTTATTATTATTATTATTATTTTCATAATAATTTTTTATTGTATTTTTATATCGAATAAATCATTGTTATTGAATAAGCGCCAATAAACTTCTTATAATATTTATAAAAAAAAAGTGCAAGAGTTTGTGACAAACTTCTATATACCCGACCCTATATAACGTGTAACACCAAAACTTAAAACTTTTTGTCCCGAATTCATATATTATTTGTAAAGGCCACATCCCTAAAAGTGGGTCTGGCCTAAAAATTAAAATCAATTAATTTTAATTTCATTAGAATCATGAACAAATGCGTTAAAACCGCAAATTTTATTCAAAAAAAAAACAGTTTTTTCCTAAATGCGCCCCCTAAAATTGGGCGGAGCTCAATACTTTGGACAAAACTTAGCAAATAGTAAGCTATTTAATATTTGTTATACAATTTTTTTCCGATTTGGAGTGAACTTTCCGAGAAATCGGGGGTTTAAAGATCTAACATGTTTAAAGTGGGCATTGTCGATGTTGTGGGTGGTCTAATTTTTGCCTTCTTAGAGGCTTTGGGCCATTATTGCTTTACACCAAAATTTGAGTTCCTACGCCTGTCTAACTTGGACAAAAGGCATTTTTAAAAAAATTTGAAATAGAGG
This sequence comes from Neoascia interrupta, assembly GCA_947623515.1. Lineage (NCBI taxonomy): Eukaryota > Metazoa > Arthropoda > Insecta > Diptera > Syrphidae > Neoascia > Neoascia interrupta. Next base: position 124,893,073 of record OX392463.1, read on the forward strand.
TTATCTTATTGAAGGCAGCAGTGGGCGTGACCGTTGGCGGATTAAATCAATTTTCACATTTTATTTGTAAAAAAAGGAACCAAGATGCACTCCAAGCTTAAGCATCTTAGCTCAATTTTAAAGACCTTTAAACTTAACACATGTCACGGACATACGGACAGACACACGGACGGACAAAAATGGCTTAATTGATAAACCTTTCGGTCTCGATCATATCTCTATAAAGCCTTAGAATCTACGGTGATTATTTCACTGTGTTACAAGCCATGCATTAAAATGAATATACCTATACCTTGGGTCGGATAGGAACAGCTTTTTTTTAAGACGTCCCAAAAGTGGGCAAGGCTCATACCTTTGTGTGTAACAACTTGTTAAATGGTAATATTTTTAATATGTAACCTATACCCATACATTTAATACCATTGTGAAAGCTTAGTCATTTTTCATTTAAATTTTTATGATCTTGCGAATTTCCTTCAGTGTAACGAGCATGCAACGATGAACTGCAAATTTGCAACGACATAGAAACTTGCAGGTACATACTATTGTGTATGGTTCCGGTTTTGCGTTACGAATCATCAGCATAACCACTAGATTCACGTTTGATTTGCCCCAGGCAAATGCATTGTTCTCGACGCCGCTTTTGGAAGACGATGATGATAGTGACGAGAGGACGACTTCTGTGATAGATGTAAGGTAAAGATTTGCGGCAGGTCCTTGTGCTGTTCAGCTGCGATGATGGTGATAACGATGTTGACGCTAATGATGATCAACAATACAGAATGCATTGTTTCGGTGAGGAGGACTCCTTATTGCTGATGATTATGGTGGTTGATTACAAAACAACAATGATGAGCTGATGATGGTAACAAATCCACCTGCAGCTAAATATCCGCATACTTATGTTCCTGTGTGAGGTAGAAATAAAAAGGATAATAATAAAAAGCAAGAAAAAAAAAACAACAATATTAACTAGCAACAACAGTAGTTGACAAATGAAAAATCATGTTACATAATGGGAGCGACAGCAACAGCAACATACTAGCAGCGCATGAGAGTTCATCAAAAGGACTCATTGCCTCGTTTTTGGCCTTTAGTGACTTTTGCTTGTTACTGATGTTGACGCTGCTGGAATGCCACCACCACCAACATCACCTCTACTGTTGTGATGTACCTCTGGTGCTGGACAAAAAGGCCGGCAGTACATACATCTTTACTATTCGTTCACTATTATCCACTCTCCCTCGGGAGGTAAAAACAATTAAATTTCAAAACATAAACTTTTGCTGGTTGTCGCAAAATTTTCTATAATGTGTCGTAAAAATACGATTATCTCCATTCCACCCTCTTTGTCAAAAACTGAAAAACAGCTTTTATTTTTAATAACCGTCCTCCGAAACGGGCCGGCAACAGAAGCCTTTTTATCCCCCGTTTAGGAGCCTTCGCATTGTCGTCATTAAGGATTCTGGAAATTTTTTGGTCAACATGTACAACTAATTAACAAAAGGTCGTCGCTATCACCCATTATAGTTTTGTATAGTGCAGTTTGTTTGCCATACTGCCACCACCATCGACTGTGTACCTCCCGGCGCGTCCTTCTCTATTTTGTTACGAGGAAACTCAAACAGGCCATGTCCAGGATATGGGTGGTTTTGTCATATTCGCTTGATGAACTTTCCCGCAGTGAAATTTTCGACCCCAGACACTGGCAACGGACATTTTTCTATGTATGTAGGTAGGTATGTATGAGTTTTTTTTTTCTAAACAGATCAAAGTTAACAAAAGCGGTCCGATTGGGTGTTCTCTTTGAGGACTTTACATGCAGCTGGTATCAAACTTTTCCAACTGTCCTCTGTGACCGGACTTTGTCATGACCAACTCCATCAGGAAAAAACAGAGGTGTGAGGCTTTGCTGTAAACATTTGCAATAGAATTTAGTAAAACTATCGCGGGTATTTAATGCACCTTCTATGCGTGCGAGTTGGAATACATAATTAGCTGCAGGATGTCCGTACTCTCATAGAAGAGTGACAGCGGAACCTTGTGCGGGAGGGATTCACGTGGCGAGAGTTCAAGACTTGAAAACATTCTTCAAATCCCCTACTTAAGAGATGATGATGAACCCTTTCGATGATCCTTGTTGTGTGCTCATTTCTGGTAGCCTAAAAGTTTTCCTTGCCCAGATTTTTCTTATTGGTGTTGTTGTGTTGAAAACCCCTCAGGAAATAAAAACAAAAGTTTTCCTTCTCTGGAGGAGTTGAGTTTCTTGGGTGAAAACTGGAAACTTTCCGAATGCACTGGACTTTCATCCACAATTATATTGGCAGCATCAGAATGCCAGTGCTTGTGTGAAGTGTCTTGCACTTTTCACGTTGTTTCGTTTTTTGTTCTTCTTAAATTTTTTACTTGTATAAGAACTTTATTTTCTCATCTAAGTTGTAAGAGTTCAGGAGTTACAGGACATTTCGCGATATAGGTTTCATAAAAATGTGTGTATAGGTATGTATATTGTTTTAGTGGTTTTGAAATCATAGTTATACTGATCTTCGCCAATCTGGCTGTAGCAATCATTGTGTTGGGGAGAAGTACTAGCTGCTCAATAGTCTTAATACGTAAAGCCTTTAATTCGGCGAGGTCAGTGGAAAAAACCAGTGAAAAAGTCGGAGTTATTGTTAGTTACGCAACCGTTAAACGACCGACTAAGAGTGTCCCACATCTACAACTAAAAAAAAAGTAGCGATGTGCTTAGAATCGCAAAGTATCCCCGGATTTAAACTGTGCCGGTGTTTTTGTGGGAAAAAAGGTAATCGTGATAGAAATTTCTGCCTCGGAAATAATCGGCAAGTGTTATAGAAGCCTTATAGAAACAATAACTTCCCAAAATCGAAAATTTTAGCCTTACCGAAGTAAAATTGTTACTTGGGCAAGCCGTAAGTGGAGCAAACGTCTAACAAGTTGCGGTGCTTCTTAAGTACTGTGTCAATTGAAGTTACCCATCAGGAGAAAGAAGTCAATTTCTGTCACTCTATCCTGGGCAGCATGAACTTCGTTCAAGAAGGCCGCATATACTCTGACTCTCAATTGTGGGCAAACACCTGCACTAGAGCCCAAGTCGACCGCTCCAGCTTAAGCTTTAATATTAAAACCCTCCCTCCTTATGGACTAAACTCAAATACGTTTTCCGACAGCCGCGGGAACTTGTGAATATCCCCACACCCATCCAACAGGAAAGTTTCCACCCATCAGGGAAGTCTATGGTTCCAAAACCCTTCCACTTTGTTGAAGAGATGCCAGTTGCGTCAAGCTGATACTTTCTATCCTCCTCAACCAGTTAAAATTCCTTCGCTGTTAGCGATGAGATATTCAATTCCATTGCCCTCATTTTAGCTTAGCGCTGGCCCGCTCCGCCCCCGTAGTGGATAGCGTTACCATAGCCTCCATCGGATGCCGAGCGGGACATTTCAACCACCAAGCGCTCGCAGGCTGAAGCACCTCAGCCTAGCTGCAAAGGGTGACCTGGGTTCCCTTAACAGGATCAACACATATCCGAAGCTTCTTCTTAACAGATACCGACCAAGAAGCCCTTCATCCCGAGACAGACGCTCTTGGAGTTTTACTGTTTAGAGTTCAGCCACCCCTCTGGGATCAGACGCTAAGCAGTTTGCCGCACACTGTGTATCAGACGCTACTGGGTTTTATCAAGACCTTCAGTCCATCTGTCAGTTATTATACTGTACTGCCAAGGGTTGCCCCACCAGGAATATATACTCCTGACGGAATCACTTCTAATATGCTGAAGACTACTTCTTCCAGTGGATTTTAGTGGACTCTAACGATAAATAATACCTTACCTTAAGGCTATTCTGACCTCGATCTTGCAGGGAACTCTGTCTTCTTTTGGCAAATACGATACCCATATTCCCTTCCAAAACATCACCCCATATACTGAGAAAACTCTACTATGAGTTATTCAAAAAGAAACATATTTAGCTACATGATCAAAAAGAACAAATTGAAATCTATTTAAACTCTTAAGAACTATGACTTTAATGGAATCGTGTTTAAATCAAAATCATTCAAGTTTGGCTTGATTAAAAGAATGGCATCTAACAGAAATTATTATGCTCAAACTCGAATCGATTTAAAATTAACACAAACGAAAAAAGTTTAAAAACTGGACAAATTCGAATAAAATTGAAGTAAACACGTACATGTTTGTCTTCAATTTGAACTAATTTAAAATATTTACAAAAGAATGAAATTAAACACAAAAGTTACATTTTAACTCAAATCGATTTAAATCAAACCGTAAAGAAGTTAAGTACAAAAATGTGTAACTGTGAATTTCTTGCGTTGTGTTGGCGTCATTGTCGCGTCATCTTTGAAAAAGTTATTCTATGTAAATCTGTAAAGGGAAAAGGTCTTGCTTGCTAAAATTTATTGAAAATAGATATTTAAGTCAAGCTGTTGCGGTTTTGTTGAGTTCAAGGACAGCTCCTATTTAGAAGAAATAAAAGGTATGTATTTATACTAATCAACATCTACATTTATAGAGAAATCGGCCAATATTTTTTTAAATGTTTTTTTTGTGTTATTTCTAGTTCAATATCAATGGTTTCGTTTTATGGATGAACCAGCTGGCTTTTTACAAACAATTGTGAATCTTTCCTTGTGAAAATTGTCTTACTAAAAATTTAAAGTGATATAATTTTATGGAAAAGTGATTATGTATTGTGTAATAAACGATTGCAAAAAAAAATTACTAGTTCAGAATGAGTTTTATTTCGAACAGAAACGTTTTCATAAACGTATTTGAAACTAAATTGAAAAGGTTTAATTAAAACAAACACAAATACGTTAATGCCAAACACAAAATGAAGTAAATTTAAACAGAATCATGTTTATATCAAGTCAACGCATAATTTAATAGGTTTCGATTTAAATTAAATAGAAACTCAATCGAAGCCAAAACGGGTGTATTCGAGTTTGATTTAAACAGGAATGGATTTAATATTTTCCTCAGTGTATATCAAGTGCTCGCTGCAGGGATGTGTGATCTTCACTTATGACGGCCCCATCGTAAACGAAGAATAACTGATGTAGTTTCGGGTCCGTCTGTTTTCCTTCAATCAGACAATCAAGGACAACAATGAAAAGCAAAGGACTTAGGACGCTTCCCTGGTTTACAGCGACTTTAATTGGCAACTCATTTGAAAGGACATCTTCTAATCTTATCTTTGCTCTATCATACGTGTCCATGGTCATTTGCACGTAGGTTTCTGTAACTCCTTGGTTTTTTAAAGTCACACTTTCAAAATCAACCAGCAGCATATGTAGATCACTAGGGGCAGCACAATGTTTTTTCATTATGATCCCTAAACTTTGGATTGCATCAGAGGTTGATTTGCCTGCAACAAACCCGCACTCAGCGATGCCAAATTAGGCTTTTTCGTGCCTTTTAGGCATTATTTGACAAGCCAAGACTTTAAGGCTTTTTTTTTTCAAAAAGGCTTTTTTTTCAAAAAGGCATCTTTTTTCCTTATTTATTTTTCTGATTCAACGTACTGACTTCAACATACTTCACATTTAAAAAAAATGCTGGGCTATAAATTTATAATATAACCTCGATCTTATAGAATATTTTATTCATTTCATACTCTGCGCATTTTCCGAACACTTTATTTGTTTGTTTGAACACTTCAAATAGTTCCAGATTTTCAACTTCCAGTACCTTAGTGTTATGGAATTGGAAGCAAAACAAATTTAAAATCTGTTTGTTTTGGTTTACTTTGCTTCGGCAGCGTTTTTTGAAATCAAGAAAGCATTTGTTATTAAATAAAGTAGTAAAGTAGGTAAATTATAACCTCATTTTATTATTTTGTCTTGAAATGTAGAACTCTTTTCAAGTGAAACACAATATTTTACCTCTAAAATGAAAGATTTTTTTCCGTGTTTTGATAATTTAAGTTTTTTTTTGGAAATTAAATATTTTTTGTTGATTTTTTTTATATTTGTGTCAAATTTTTTATTTGTTGTTCCACTTTACCTACAAAAAATATATCAGGCATTATTTTATTGGAAAGGCATCTTTTATTTTGAAGTTAGGAATTTTTTCGTCAAAAGTGGTTGGCAACGCTGCCCGCACTGGTTCTCAGATAGCATTATTGTTTTCCGCAGTCGTCTATCTAGTACCCGCTCGACGATCTTGATTGTGTGGGACATCAGCTTCATAGAACGGTAAAGCAACATAATGAAGCTTTTTGTTGCTACGAGAGGGAAATCTTTGGGTTGATTGTCTGCATACATGAAGAGTGGAGTAGGACACATACATTTAACATCGAACGCGAAGTACAACGATACTGACCTAGCCAGAAGAGCCATAATACAACGATCACGATGGCTAGCTCACTGGTTAGAGTGAATAGACATTAATGCCTCGGCTAGGCGAATACATATTCGAATCCATTCAACAGCGGCAGTGCAGTAGAGAAGCAACGAGATTTAGGTGGCACACGAAGTGGAAGTGGACCTAAGCCAACTTTGCGTACAAAACTGGATATGGCTAGCTATAGAAAAAAGAGCTGGATGGCGATACTTCGCTGGAGACGAGGCTCATCCCATAAATTTAGACCCCAAAATTCCTCATGTAAGAAGTGGCGTCTTGACTTTTGACAACATCATTAATCCCTGGTTGAAAACTTCATATTCACTCTCTGACTTTCTTCAGATGTTCGATCAGTTAGTCATTTTGAACAAAATCCTTTTCTTTTTACTGTCTTTGAGCTCAGCCATCCAAGTTCAAGAGCGGTAAATACCTGTACCCAGCGGTTACTGCGTGGAAGAAAGAATGGCATTTGTTATGAAAGGAACAAATCCAGTGAACATTTTGTAAGTCCTTCGGTTGACATGACTAGGAGATCACTAGTGTCTAGTCAAAGAATGAAAAATCTATATATACGCTTTTTCGATGTGAGTGTCTCTCCGAAAAGAAAAAAATCTAGATGCATAAACCCACACGCAAAAACAAGTTGATGTTAAAAATCATTAATTTTTCTTCCAACAAGACCAACGCCAACAAGCTCCGTCACATTCCACAAAGGGTGAGAGCTTAACAAATTCTTTTCCACCCAAGCGCGCTCCGTGGTCAGCCACGAAAATTCCTCAAACTAAAAATTTCCCAAAAAGTTCCCCTAATGTTGGCTCGTTAATCCTTCGTCACGGCATTTGCCAACACATAGATACATCCAGTATACAGTAGGTTAATGTGTTCATCAACGCCAATCTGTCAATGGCGGGTGGTAGTATAGTCTTCCACGTTTAAAATATTTGCAAAAAAGCCTTCTGTTCCCTTGGAAGATTAATACCAGAAATCAATTAGAAGCAATCATGCAGGTTGTTTGGAATTTCAAGTGATTATACAAAACATTGCCGCATGATAGAGATGTTGTTGGGACTTTTGAGTGAGAAAAATATAGAGATGCTACAAGCTTCTCGAATTCAAAAGCTAGATCTATCCCCACTTCGCCTTGCCTTCCTCTCTAATGGTACTATCAATTATGGGCTAAATGCACGATTAAGCCTGAATTATATCCCTCTGAGGATTGAATGAGTTTTTCTTTTCCAAATTGCTTACGGCAGCATTAATATATTAATATTAAAAGTCCATTCCAAAGTAGAAGATAAAAAAAAAACGCCAACCGCTACCGGGCAGAAATATATTACCATATGGGATAAAATTTAAAATTTTGTAATTCATTCTTATTAATTGTTGCCTGGGAGTAAAGATGTTTCTCTCCAACCTGCATTCGCTTTCGCATACTGCCTGAGTATGAGGCGGGTCAAGCTCAAGCGGTGTACCTATGTGGAGCTCATTACGATTGCAAGTGCACCTTTCGAATGGACATTCGCCTCTTCTCCGAGCACAGTAGCATCCAGTATCGTGCGAATTTTCACGTTTATCAGGTGCTACACTACTCAGTTCGGTTTTATTAACCTGCATGAGGACCATGTAGAGTTTGTTGTCAAGGAGTCAAGCAGAAGTATTTGAATTTTACGAAGTAGACCCTATTTTTTTTTTCTGTCATATTCTCTTTTAACTAAAAGCCTACTGAGCGATTCCTCCTTCCCCTGGCCAGCTTCTCACATGTATTTATGCTATTCACCCATTTCCGTAAGTGCTGCGCGAAATTAGAAAACAAAATTCCGAAACGGAAAAAATGAACACAAACGAAAGGTCGACAAAGGGGTGGGTAGCACAGTTCTATATGTAAATTATAAGTGAAAAAAGGATATTCCCAAAAGGACGATAAATTTCGCTTTCAACCTCTCAAGACAAAAGGAAAAAAATGTCACCGCGCGCAGTGCATCTACTCAAGTGTTCAGCGCCTCATCCCTTTTGCCAGACCAAAATTAAAAGGGGGGAAAAAATAGAAATAGGAGGAGGGGAGGGGTGGACCCATTTATTCGCTTCCTCCGCGTATAGTTACCTACTTGCTGAAAAATAAATCAACTCATACAGAAGTGATTCCATTCACGTTTCGCTGGATACATTGGTCGGTGGAGGACATCTCCAACAGTGTAGAATTTTGCGGTCAGCAAAAAGATATACGGACATTCTGCAGAGGGCGGCAAAGGCAAGCAACTCAAACATAAACGATTATTAATTATGGACAGTGTGTCCGTATACAGATCTTCAATAAACCCCATGACCCAAGGGGCCATATGCCCACATCATTGCACCGGTTCTTTTACAAAACCATTTCAATTTTATATTTTTGTAGATTCATACTCCTGATGAATGTATGTTCATTAAAATGAGTAAAAATGAACCCGAAAATCCAACTATGAAAAAAGTGAGGGTCAGGGGCGGGCGGGATAACCCTTTGGGACTGACCCCTTTTCAAAAATGGTCTGATGGTGTGGGATGCGGTACGAATGGAACCTTTAATTAAATATATCCAATACAAAACGTGAATCATGATGGCTGCTGTCCATTCAAATGAACTCCGTATCGTCAATGGTCCGAGTTTCGGGTGCGGGGTAAAATCTACTAAATTGCCGCATTGAGTACTGCTGTGTGCTGTGCTGTCACTATTTAAAGTGTCCGTCCGATGGTCAGTGGGAATTCAATTTTTATTAGTTGGGTGAACGTTTTCGACACACCCCGGTACGGTTATTATAAGAGACAAGGGCTGGGGCATATAGCACTGCTTATGGGGGTGCCTTGTTCCGTCCGGAAAGTTTCGTCTTTGGCATGAATACCAGTCTCTGTGAAATGAAAACTGTTTAAATTATTCATAGCCATAAACTAAGACCTTCGTCGTCCTCATTTCGATGCTGGTACATGACTCGGCGTACTGTACACGTACATACTCTACTCTCACTGCTGATGACCATCAGTACATCTAATGAAGCTCTGGGC